>JAQISU010000015.1:7992500-8592500 GCA_029339505.1 Unio delphinus
CATAAAAAAATTCTTTTAATTTTAGGCGTCTAGAAAAATTGAAAATTTCTTCAGCTAATTTAATTTTATCATGAGATTTTTTTTTAACGAGCCTCTCTGACCGTATCAATCACAAAAAACAATCAAGGTTTTATAATTTATAAGAATTGGAAAGAAGTATTAAAATGTATAAGTAGGAGAGAGTTATCTCGCTTTGAAGTCTGTTTGATAAGACGACTAATCGTTCTGCATCACTCATGTGCGAACAATGTTCACTAAATCATTCCGCGAATAGATTCGAAAAGTGGAAACATTTTCCATTGTTATGTTTTTGCCACTCTCGACGACAAGATAATGGTTCTACTTCACTTGTGAAATATATCCTGATATCTTTAAAGCAAACGTGTATAGCGTCTATCAACTACAAATTGATATCAACCACAAACTGATTTAATTTCTAGTGATTTTGACATGTGGTGCTTGTATGTGCACGCTCTTACAATTAATTCCTTCTCTGAAAATAATATCATCTTTGGTATACAATTTGTGAAATTTAGTATGCTATACATTACCTTGAATATCCATAAATTATGGACCATATTGCTATATTTAGTAAACTATTGACCATATTCCAATATCTAGTTAATTATAGGATATATTGCAATATCAATTAACGATATACATTATTGCAATATATATGGAGGCGTCCCGAGTGACCGAGTGGTCTAAAGCGCTCTCCGTTACGGATCACTGTCATCTCACCTCTTTCTGCGTGGGTTTGTGTCTCGGATTCGGCTAATGTGGGTATGTGAGAACGCTTGCGAGTAGCTTCTCGTGGATCGGTGGTTCTTTCTGGGGTTTTACGGGTTCTTCCTCCACCATTAATACCGGCCGCCATGTATAACCTATCTTGTGCTGAAAAATGGCGTTAAACCCTACAACAACAACAACATCAACAATATAATAAATCGCAGTATGTTTTAAACTATAGACAAAATAGCAACATCTAGTTAACGATATACTATATTGCAGTATTAATTGTATTAAGTAAACTCTATTATTATATTAAGTAAACTATATTATTATATTAAGTAAACTATATTAATTATATTAAGTAAACTATATTAATTATATTAAGTAAGCTATAGGAATTGTATTAACTGTATTAATTATATTAAGCAAACTCTATTAATTATAAGTCAAGTAAACTATAAATTATATTCAGAGTCAAATGAATAATAACTCATTTGTAAATATCTAATGTTGTACAGTCGCTGGGAATAACTCGTTTGTAAATATCTAATGTTGTACAGTCGCTGGGAATAACTCGTTTGTAAATATCTAATGTTGTACAGTCGCTGGGACAAGAAAGCATTATGCCCACATTCTGACCTCAAGAAATAACGGTACAAGTAATTAACAGATCGAAATTAATGTTGCAAACGGTACAAATAATTAACAGATCGAAATTAATGTTGCAAACGGTACAAGTAATTAACAGATCGAAATTAATGTTGCAAACGGTACAAATAATTAACAGATCGAAATTAATGTTGCGAACGTTACAAGTAATTAACAGATCGAAATTAATGTTGCAGTTTAATTTTGAGTATTTCTATTTTGGTGCTTGGACTATAAAGTCGAATGGAGGCTGCTTGCAAAACCAATATACAAACCAAGGGCCAGTTTATGTGATGTTCTTTGGGAACTAGTTGCTGTATAATGACTGGCTGTATGCAAATGGAGATTCGGAATGCTATTTTGCATGCAGTCATAGACGTTTGGACCATGTTATAATGCCCTATTTACACTTTTCAAACGAATGTGTGCTTTTGGTTTCATTATTACATGAACATTTTGTTTGTCTTCAGTTTGATCAGTTTTTTTTTACAGTCACTAAAAGATGAACCAACACACTAATCAATCTTAAAATGATCATCCACGCGGATTCATAAATTACGAGGCTATTTTTTTTCAGGCCATACTTCAGTGAAGTTAAAAAATAATGAGAAAAAAAAAAAAAAAAAAAAAAAATAAAAAAACCAAGGCAAAATTCAGTCGGCGAATTTTTTAAAACAGTTTAGGAATAAAATACTTTGTCCGTTTATGAAATCTTCTTCCTTGTCTCTCATGGAATACCTCTATGCTACATTGATGTAATTTGGCTGACAATGCTTTGGATATTGTACTTATGTAAATTGAACATGATACAAGCATACTCCTAACAAAAATGACTGCTTCCTTTTGTTAAAAAAGCAGCCTGAATTAATGTCATGTACATTATCATTAGCACCTACTAAAAAAGGATAAAACTAATTTTGCCCAAATAGACAATACCAGTTCTGAAAGTGAAAGGAATGAATTACCAAATGTATAAAATGTAATGAAACTTATGAGCTATATTTTTTTTTAGAATTTACTGCTGAAATCCAGCATGCGAATATGAAGAATTGGAGCTAGCACTTCTTTCCAAAGCAAATATCTAAGTAAGGCCAATCCGTATTAGCGATATTACATCCATTAATCTTACACAAATATTAAGGGAATTAAAGGTTCATTGAACAATACCGTAGATATACTAAGTCGGAGAATGCTGTAGATATATATCAATCATCGATCAGATCAGTGTTGTGATGACCTGAAGTTCCACCACCAATACACCAAGGAAAACGAGAGGATTTTTTATTAAAGAGAAACGATCGTATTGGGAAATACTTCAAATTATGAAAATACACCCTTTTGGAGAAAAATAAAACTTAACACCTACGGTGGTGAAATAGATCCTTACATTAATGTTATTTGGCGGGTGAATGGAACATCCAAAAGGCCATATATCGAAAATGATATCAAACATACATTTAATGATATTCACTGAATCTATACAAAATGAGTCAATTATGTAGCGAGTATCGTTTTGATATTACATGAACAAAGGAAGAAATTATCCAACAAATATTAATTTTAAACCAGGTTATTTTTTAATCTAGAAATTGTTCATCAAAGTATAAGGCAAGTGGTGCTTAAGTCAAAAGGTACTTTTAACCATGTCCCAAATTTTCGCCGATAATTATTCAGCTGCATTAGCAAAGTTGCCGACTAATTTAAATTTAAATCATCAATGAATATTTTCATGCAATATCTGAAGCATAGAAAGAAAAATAATCCCATTGGCAGATATTCTTCTTTACAACAGTAATCGGTATGGTGAAGTCGACAATTGCAGTCAGACCTGTTTGCGATGTAATTGATGGAAGCTATGAAACAAATCGTGAAGATCCAAATGACACTCAGCAAGGATATTTCCTGCACACATTTACACCTTAAGTACCTCCCGATTATTTGATTGTACATGACCCCATTAATCCGGACTATCTACGATGTTATAATCCGTTATTATAAACAAACAAGCAATTGAAAATGCAATCAAAACAGTATTTACACTGCCCTCAGCAGAATAATTGACAGTTGACATAACTGTTGATGAATACTGCAATAAAGACTTCATGTTAAGACATGAACTGTTAAATGAACTACGGCGATTGTCACAGAATTAGGCGATAATTTAATTTATTTTCTAATTGAATTACAAACTAATCTCACCATTTTTGTTGTTTCGTCGTACATGCATTACCTGGGGTGAATAAGTGGTTTTCTCCAAGGTAAGCGGCGTGTAACGATTTGCATGTGCCTGACTTTGAATTACATGAAATCCGGAACATTAGATTCACAGGGTGCACGGTAATCTTGCCGTGATTTCTGCTCACCTATTGGAGGGTATATAAGGCAGAATATTTATGATCAATATTACGGGACCTAAAGTATCTAATCACAGGATAGATAGCTCGTCTTTCAATTTCCAGCCAAAGGGGTGAGTGTTAAATATATATTTCGTTTTATTGTGAATTTTATTCAGTTTATCATTTCATAGAATGATGCCTTTATTGCAATGCAGATTTTAAACGTGGAATATTTGGAATTACTAGTCACTATCAGACTTTAAATGCAATAGCATAATCTAAGGTTTAGATTATTTTTTGAGACAACTATTATTAGTCTGGTTTCTTTATTGTAGCTGATAACGCATCTGATAACGCATCTGATAACGTCTGATAGCATCTCTGATAACTTCGGCTGATAGCATCTCTGATAACGCATCTGATAGCGCATCTGATAACATCTGATAATCTCTGATAACATCTCTGATAACGCATCTGATAACGTCTGATAACGCATCTGATAACGCATCTGATAGCATCTCTGATAACGTCTGTTATCGTAGCTGAAATTGTTGCTGATTTATTGTGCAATCGAATTGAAAATATCTGACTGTCTGTTTGTCGGATTGTCTGTCCGTCTACATCTGTCGTGACGAGTAAATATCCGGAAATCTAGAAGTCCGAGTGTCGGAGCTGTCCAGAGTTGTAAACATCCCGGGTGACATCTAGGGTATTGAGGAACGTTAGTTCTAGTAGATGTTGTATGCTGTCTGTACGTATAACTGTGGTGGATCCGTGAAGGGCAAGTGACCAATAAAATTATTGTGTCAACCCTAGGTTTTCGGAAAACTGGGCGGCGATTCAACTGTTAGTGAATCGTACGGTTATACAGGGTCGAGACACATGTGTGTGTTGCAATTGTAGTACATTGTTGTATTTACATAGTTACTTCAAATCACAATAGTATTTCAAGGGATTGCATGAATCTCAATAAAAGCTAGCAACTTGATTGAATACATGTATATGTTCGTGCTAGTTGTCGTAATCCATACGTGCGATAGTATAGTTTGATGTTTTGTGTTTGTTATCGTAATTTAAACTTGCGGTAATATAACTTTCGTAAAGGTTCCTTGGATCTGTGTATAGTCCAAGAGATTCCTTTGTATCTGTGTTTTATTTTGTATTAATATTTCATTTATTCATGTATTGTGAATGGTTAAGAGTGTAATTGTGGGTTGAACGCATGAGTTATTGTGTTGATACATCATTATTTTTCATTAATAATTTATTTCATAAATTTATATTTTCTTTCACATATTGTGTTTGTGTTGTTCATTTAATCCACCATCCTCTCGGTAACAATTCTGTTACAGCGATATCATATTAAAATGATTACGTGTGACAGATATCAGATTCTGAATTATGCGGATACCTGTATTATTTTCTATCAGATAAAAAATATTATCAGATTGATGGGTTCATTGACTCGGAACAGAACAACATATCGTATATTTGTAGTATTTTAGGTTTCTGCTGACAAATTCAAGACAGCAAAAATTGTGTTTATAGCTGATACTTTCACTTTCGGAAAAGCTGCTACTTTCATTTTCACTAGACTGTTATTTCATTTGATATAATCTGTTTTAGTTGTCTTAATGCATATTGATAATCTTTTTGTTCATTTCTAGAGATAATTCTGATCTAATGCTTTCGATCGTGTGACAGAGATACGAATTTCTCCACTTCTGTTTCTTTCACTGCTGCCAGCGAAGAGAACATTAATTAATTCTCACTTATAATCTCAGACAGCAAAAGTAATAACACAATAACAAAGGCAATTACTTATTAATCTGCAGAAAGAAATTAGCTTGACAGAGTTATCTCCCATCACAATAATTAAACTATATGTTTATGCCTCTATGAAAACGCCCATTTAGAAACATTTGAATGTCTGCCAGCTGCTTTTAATGACAAACTGATTCTCTGAGAAAACTTGCAAACCAGGAATATTGACTGACATTTACATATCGTAGTATACACGACGAGCGCATCCTATAACCACGGTTATTTACGGGATATGATAATAACAGCTTTGATAGGTAAGTTGGCTGAATAGGTCATTGATAACTAATGCTGTCACTGAATTAGAAAAAAAACTACAATAAGAATAATAGTAAAAACGATAACAGGAGAGATTTACACGTTTCGATACATTATAAACAAGCGGCAGTCCGATAAATAACGTTGTTTCTAATGGGCATACATGAATTTTTGCAGTAATGAAGTTTTCACGCACTCGAACGGTACAATTGGTGATATATTTCTTTTCCGTAACAAATACATAGAAGCGATCCAATATTCGTGTGATTCTTTTCATGTTCCGATAATGAAAACTATGATCAATTGTACAACCTAGCGGAGACATTTATCATTAAGAATCTCTACGAGAAAATAAAACATCTTGCTCTGAAATTTTCATCACACACTGATAATATTTAACAATTACTGAATAATTAATTCACCGTTTCGTTAGCTGCTGTTAGTTTGCAAGAGAAACGATTTCGTTGAGCCAATATAACTTGAACGTCTTGAAGACGTACAACTATAACGATGTGAATATGGACACTGCGGATTGGGGAACACGTTTAACAATCATAACGACGTTATCTCGGTTGAAATAGCAGCGTGTCATCAAGGAAGATGTCTTGGAAATGGGGATACTTTAATCGGTTAAGACATCCCACACACGAGATGTACAGAGTATCATTAAATTGACTTTTACTGGATTTTGAACTTAATGGATTAGCTTTTATAGGGTCATTTGAGTTTTCTAAAGTTCTTCATCCGATTTGTTATGTCTGGTTTAGTAGACACGTTTCAGTAAAGAAGTTGGCTCCTATAGTTTTATTAAGAGATTTACTCAGTTCAAAAATATAATTATCGTGCTTGCAACGGAAGAAATTGTATCGGATAGGAAGCAAACTGAAGTTTGGTTGCCATAACAATAGATATAATCTGAAGAACGAAAGCGCGGAAAAGATCTTGGTAGAAGAATAATGTAAATTTACCCAATGAGGACAATATGGTCATAAACGACATTTCAAGAATAATTATAGACCATGTTTAACTCGATTTTATTAGTCGAGAAAAGGTTTTCTTGACTAACATAACACGATTAGGTACAATTGTTGGTCACATCGAATCATTGCAGGTTGCTCAATTGAGAGTTACAATGAACGCGTATGTTTCGATAAATGTATTATCGTGGTGAACAGATTTCCTGACACTGCGGTCAGAGATGCTATGGATTCCTTCTATATCGAAAAGAATATTCAGAATTGATGACTCAAGTTTAAATAAGCACTGGTTGGAGCGAATGGAGAATAAAAACAGACATGTTTTATAATTATTATGTTATTGAGTTATTTCGGTAGAGTTCAGTTGATATGGTTGTTTTATCACCAACCCAAAAACTTGTAAGAGAATCAAGCCAGCTTGTACTATCAAAGCGTATTCTGATGGAACGGAGACGCATGAGGTCTTGATCGAATGGGCGAAAAATATATTCCAAGGATCATCATTTGTGATGAAGTATGAAAAGTGTCGCTAGAAACGTTAAAATATTTTTCGACTGGTTATTGTTGAAGAATACAGCTGTGGTCATGTGTGGCGATCATGGGTAACTAACACCTTCAGTTGGAATGTCTCTGCACGAATGGTTAAGACCGTTTGTAGATTATTATGATGAGATAACTGATGATCATAGAGTGCTTGATTCAGAATTAAGAGGTTTTAAGAAATTATTGAGACTACAACCGATTAAAATTCAGTGTTAACTAGTGCGTTAGATAATTTCAGAAACTCCTATGAATCATTTTTGTGATAGGAAAAGACCAAATGATTTGATAGTTGCAAGTAGAAAGTTCCTGTTGCACTTCAGCAGAAATTATTACGAGAGAAATTTTCAGAATTTCCTGTACCCTTATATTATCGACCAGCAAATACGCGACGACAGAATATTGACGTTGATATGCAATGAACTTAACAGCGGCAAGGACGAAACAAAGTCTTGTATTTCATGATATTGTTTTAGTTCTAATCTGTATTGTTACTTTGTAGTAAGAATTTTGGGCTAAAAGTCCCAGACATATGGTTAAATCCGCGACCTGAGAACTGGAGGTAATCTCACGGCTGGCACTATGTACGTGTAAATGAATATAACTCTGTATTTTGATATTATAAATTTTGACTTATGCAACAATACCAACACGTAGAAAGAGTGACCCGGTTTCGATTTAACAGACAGAATTCAAATATATATATATATATATATATATATATATATATATATATATATATATATATATATATATATATATATATATATATATATATATATTGTTACGGCTATTGCATTTAAATTATTTATTTTGTCAAATCCAAATTTGTCATTTAGGGTATAATATTCATTAATTGGGAAATTATTCTGGAAAGTTCAGGCTGACCTAGACTCTTGCTGTAAACACAGGTTGTCCTTGGCTTGTTGACCTCATTTCTAACCCTTCTTTAGAGAGTGTAAACAAGCCTTGGAAATGATTGGCTAGATCCAAAAATATCTTTTTATTAGTGGCTGATTTTCTTCTGGATCATTTTATTATTACGTGACTTGGTGAAGGTAGCTTCTTTCTTTGACTTTCCAGAAAATCACGTGATCCCTTGTTTACATTAGAAAACGGGTATTTAAATCATTTTACTGGGAGAGAGATTCAGTAGAATCTGGGCTTTTAAAGTTATCAGTTGTATTTTCGGTTTGAGTTATAATTTTAATTACCTTGTACTGGACATTGTGTCATTTCGTTGTAGCAAGAGGAATTATTCCATTTATCTGGAAAAGGACGCGTGTTTATGATTTTTAGTTGGATTATATTAAAAAAAAAGAACTGCATCACGTGACATTGTCAGCCATTTTGGATTACATCGTCAAGATTTGAACCTGGAGCTATTAGAACATTTATTTATCAGGACTTTTGCAATTCCATTAGTGGATTATTTTGTGAATTCTTTATTGGATTAATGTTGGATTTGATTCTCTAAAACCGTAAGTTTATTTACTTTATGAAAATAATTGTACTTAATAAATTAATTGTTCAAGTTACACAAGATTGTTAGTTTTCACTCTTTCTGTGTTGCTGCTTATTCGAGCCTAAGCACGTAACAATATATACGCACACACATACATACATACATACATACATACATACATACATACATACATACATACATACATACATACATACATACATACATACATAGGTAGAAAGTGCTCCATAAACTTGCAAACACGTTAGGCCACCTTTGATGTTGTCCATTTAACGTTCAGCAGTGGACGAACATGACCATGACATAGCCGACCCATGTTTACTCTTTGACAGTATGTTCACACCTATACTTCCGTTCAGTTTTATTATAAAATGCCGCTTTAGTTGAAGAAATGTCCAGGCCAGCCATTCAGACGGACCTCACTCCATCTCCACGTCTATTAAGGTGAGCATACCAAAACACTCCTGTTACATTAAAATAATGCTAGTATATGCAAACTGTCCATTTCATCAATTACTGTAATAGTTTTGTTCTTCTTGTTTCCATTCCTATGGTACAGTAAAGTATAAATATCATCAGAACTATCAAGATAATAGTCATTGTGAGTGAGTAATTAGTCGCTCAACCTTATATATATATATATATATATATATATATATATATATATATATATATATATATGTATATATATATGTATGTATGTGTGTGTGTGTATATGCCAAATAATTACCGAAAAATTACTCTCGATATTATATTTCCTATTTTTTATTACAATAAAGTTGTAATATCTAAAAATTATTATTTTTATGACAATGTGTACTACCGTACATATTTGGCTAAATCATATATAGAAGATATCATTTGATCTCCCCTTATTATTTATTTATTTTCTTTGAAATGCACGCTTTTTTCGAGGTTTCTTTACTTTCTTTCCAAAAGTTATCTTGAAATTTGAATTGAAACTATGCATTATATTTATATTCTTTTGCACAGAACTACCGACACCATGAATCCGTTATTTTCTTCCCTATGTCTCGCCTTTGTGGCAAGTACCTGGGCATACGGAGGTGAGAGATAACTGACTCTTCAATCACGACTCTAATTAAGATTGATGATCCATATTTAATTTCCCTCCTTTCTAAAATCTTTTGCTTCTTTGTTCATTTGCTAAATTCAGGTTTCTTATAATTTTCCACACTTCCCATTGAACGTATTTGCAAGTTTTAATTATATTGTTAAAGATAAGAATCATCAGAGAAGGGTTTCTGTGAAAATTAGTTTTCTTTAGATAAGGACACCTGTCACTTGGACAGTTTTGCGGTAATCGTTCGGTGAATATATTCTTGCACATTCTACATGAAACATACAGGCTTCTTCAATTTAAATCGTGCATATCTACTTGTTCGTTAGTTCCATACATTTGGGAAAACGGTAAGAATACAGATCAAATATTGTTTTTGTCATAGAACAAGTTATACGTATTTTCTCGCTATATTATGGGAATGATGCATTTATATGTATGTGTATTTCTGCAATCATTTCATTCATAATAGTCTTTATATCATGAATATTAAGTTCATTAGAACAAAATAAATGACGCACGCAGATTACTTTGCAGTCAAAATAGAACTTTTAAGAAGCACATAGTAAAGACTGATTTTTGCATTGTCCACTTGACGCTGTCACAATAAGAGTTTTGCAGTAATAAAGAAGATGCAGGTATTGGGTTTCCGAAATTTGTGAAAATGTCTCCTCCGCTTTTGATTATCATGGATAAATTACTTTAGACATTATTACTTTTTATCAGTGTGAAAAGTCACATTTTATCATATATATATATATATATATATATATATATATATATATATATATATATATATATATATATATATATATATATATATATATATATATATGACATATGTTATACATATACATTGCTCAGAAAAGGCGCATGTAATTCATCAAATTGTAAGAAATCGCAGTTTTTGAAGAGTTAAGGCATAACTACAATATGGAAAAATTATAAATAGTTTATTATTGTATCCTGTAGGCTGAACATTATCTTAACAAGTAAAATAAAATAATTGTTATAACGAAACAATAAAATACATTCTCAATCTCAGTTTGAGTTACGGTTTTTTAACGTTAAGAACGAACTTAAATACGTTTACATATGGTATATCACCTACAGCTATACATTGATGAATAAAGCTTGACCATAAAATATTGAAGAACATTAATATAATTACTATTTGTGTACATTTGATCTCGGATATTCTGATGCATCTTAGGCTAGAAGCCCCAAAATATATTCCTTTATGAGATAGCTGTCACATCTGCCACCATATTTCTAGTTAGGTAACTTTCCATCGAGTTAATGTCGATAAGATCGAGATAGGGACAAATGGGTATGCCAATGCAATCTTGCTGAAATTTGAGGACAACGAAACAACTTATATGTAACGCTCATTGATAACAATCGTCATAACATATCTGTCGGCCTCATATTTGTCAGAATATATATTAGGCCTCTCATCGAGAAAATATTAAATTATTAATCATAAAGGATTTGCAAGAAAATTGCTATAAAATTATATGTTGAGTTCCGTTATCGTAACAAAAGTAAAACTCTTCATTGCACTCATAGATGTAGTTACTTTAGGACTTTTACATCTAAGAATATATGGGTGAATCCTTCCGGGTCTTGTTTATTGTTGAAATCTCATTTTTATGTGAAGGTCCAAAATGAGGTCACTAATAGTCTTGTTTGTTTTAGCCATCTGATTATGTTGCGAAGTTTAAAAAATGAGGTTATTAATAGTAAATAATGTTTTTAGTACTAAGATAAACTGCATGTTAAACATTTTTGGAAAACAATATGGTACTTTACATAGTACTCAGTAAAATAAAAACGGAAAGTTGGTATTATGCTATCTCTTTAATTCACTATTCAGAAATTGATGTATTTTCGTTCGAAAGGTGCGTCAATCAGTATTTATTCACTACTACAATATCAGTGGCAGCAAATATAATCGATTAATTTCGCTTTATAGACGTTTATTTTTAAATAACATTCTTTCCGCAACTTTCTGTGGTTTATTAAAATTATTCGGAGATCTTTTTGGTTTAGAATTCTGACATACAAATCAGTACAATGTCCGAGTAATGATTAGGTTTTTACCTAATCATCCATGATGCAATAATTGGTATTGTGTTTGTCATTTTTTATCATTTTCATCATTTTCATCATCTTTTTCATTTCATCAGCATGATTTCATTAATTTATAACATTGTTTTCTCTTCCTTGATCTTCAACATCTTCAGTTTTTTGTTAATTCGTAAAGTTGTTGTTGTTGTTGTTATTATTATTATTATTATTATTATTATTATTATTATTATTATTAAAAAAGACAAAGGCATGGGTGGAGGAATGCCATCCATGATGGGCGGCGGAGGTATGATGGGCGGTGGTATGCTAGTGATGGGTGGAATGGGCGGCGGTATGCCTATGATGATGGGAGGTGGTACGCCGATGATGATGGAAGGTGGCATGCCGAGTAGGATTGGTGGAAAAAATGGAATGCCAATGATGGAAGGAATGAGTGGAATGCCAATGATAGGAGGAATGGGCAGTATGCCAATGATGGGAGGTATGGGCGGTATGCCATTGATGGGAGGAATGTCTGGAATGCCAATGATGGGAGGAACGGGCGGAGACATGCCAATGATGAAAGGAATGGTCGGAATGCCAATGATAGGAGGTATGGGCGGTATGCCAATGATGGGAGGTATGGGCGGTATGCCAATGATGGGAGGTATGGGCGGAGGAACGAAGTACGGTAAACGTAAGTAAACGTTTGTAAATTGTTTGCCTCGATGTGGTGCATCGTTAATGTCTATAATCTGTTGTCAGTTCATTGTTAATTGTTTCAAAAGATCCTATCGTCCTAAGTTATAATCTTGAATTTATGTGATTATTTTTCTACCTGATAAGAACATCATTTTTTATATTCTCCATGTGGATAATGACTTTATCGCAAAATCTTGGTTTATGCAATTAGTATGTCTAATACATACAAACAAAGGAGATAAAAATCATTCCTCGAATACGGACCTATCACACTATTGCATTGATTATTGAGATTTGTTTTCACTTATTTTTTTAGATAATCTGTTTAGATGTCTTGTATTTTAAGGAAAAATAATATGGGTTTAAGAATGTAAACTAGTGTTGATTTCATTGGTTGTTTTGATCCTCTTGAATAAATTTTACAAAGCAAGAATTTAATGGAAAAATTCGTAGTGGAATTGTAAATATATAATTTACACAAATTATACGGTCACAATATATAACCCAGAAGTTTATTACTGTTTTTTTGTGTTTTTTTTGCAGGGGCCAAACGATACGCTCAGAGAGGTGCGTAAAGTCAAACTCTTTAGATTAAAACTATAGCTATAGAGCTGTCTTTTTCATTAACATTTAGTTGAAAAAATCAGAAAAAGAACGCAAAGCAGTTTCTATTTATGTTAAAGAAACAAATAACGAACATACATACATACATACATACATACATACATACATACATACATACATACATACATGCAGGCAGAGAGACAAACAAACAAACAAACAGATTGAAAAACTGGCAACTATTAATTTCTTGTAAGATCGTGATACTTATTTCAGATCTACATTGTTTCGCATTCTTTCAAAAGCTTTTAACTTTTTATTATAATCAACGGATATTCATAACATAGGAGGTATGGGCGGAGGAATGGGCGGTGCTATGGGCAGTGGTATGCCAATGTCAATGATGGGTGGTGGAGGAATTGGCGGAATGCCAATGACGATGGGTGGTGAGATGATGCCCATGATGTCAACAATGAGAGGAGGAATGGGCGGAATGGGCGATATGGGTGGTTTGATGATGCCAGTGATGATGGGAGGAATGGGAGGCATGAAGATGCCAATGATGGGAGGAGGTATGGCAGAAATGTCAATGATGGGAGGTATGCCAGAGATGCCAATGATGGGAGGTGGTATTCCAATGATGGGACGTGAAATGCGAATGATGATGGGTGCACCGGGTGAAATGCCCGCAATAGGCGGAGTTCGTGGAATGCCAACGATGGGTGGAACAGGTCGTGGCAAAGGTAATAATAAGTACATTAATAAAGTAATGTAAGTCAGAATAACCATTCTCATGTTTTGCCGATGTACTCATAGTTTATAGTTATACAGAAAATTAAATTTTAAATTGAATCTCAAGTTAATTACTTCTATATCAAAACATCTGATTTCGTAAATTCCTTCAATCATATTCGATGTCTCAACGTACTTTACTTTGTTCATTTTGTAAGATCGCCATTTTTAAAAATTTCCTCTACATGTAATCCGATCACATTTTTTAACATGACATCCGTATGATCTATTTGATTCTATCATGCATGCGTAAAGCATACCACTCTTGTATTTTAATGCAACATCTTATATTTTATTTTTCAGGAAAGTATTAAAATCAGGAATGCATACATAACAAGGAATGGACATAGAATTGAATATATAACTGTTAAAACTGTTGTAATATATATTTTATACAATTTATCAGTACTATACAAAAAAATGGTAGTTATGACCTCATACATCGCATGTATCTGGACGTACAAATAAATGTTACCAACAATTCTGCTTCTCAATGTTTTATGTTTGTAAGTAGACATCGGATTTAAGATAGATATAATCTATTCAGAAATAAAAACTTTTGGAAAGTTTTTGCAAACACACACACACACACACACACACACACACACCAGATGGAAAAATGTAAAGTTCCTCTCTCACAGACACTCACACACATACACACACATGCGTACTTGTGTAGAGAAAAACACTCTTATAATTATATTGGTTTCGAATGTATTAGGGACTGTGTAGCTCATTGGTTGGAATGCTGCACCAACAACCAATAACTTCGGACTCAAATAGTGTCCAGACTGACCAAGGTGGTCAGCTTTTATATATTCTGAGCAAGGCACTTAATCACATTGCATTTGTATTAACTAGTCTTTCTTGTGATAATATACCTTTACAAACGACGCATTATATTTTAAAATTTAAAATATAATCAAAAGCTATCAAAGAGGTTCCAGCATTACAGAACTCAAAGGGTTGAACATGTCATTTTGTAGTTTTTCAATAATGCAAAGCATGTACCGAACCATAGTGTTAGATTCATTATACTACGTGGCAGTGTGTGCAAATATCTTCCAAAACGGCTGTTCCAGTCGACTAACATCCTCAGTGAAATAATGTTTGCACATTGACCAATCAGGACAGGAATGGTTAGACTTGTTTTAATACTATTTAATGAAAACAAAGATGCAAACATGTCCAAGACTCACGCTAACCTTTATACAAGTCACTAATTTACAAACATATACACGTCATGCTGTAAATAGGCGTTGACAACATTAAGAATAATTTTTCTCTTCTTCATTAATATTTCTTGTAGTAACATTTGGTCATGCCAATTAGACTTTTGTTTGCATATACTCGTCTGCGGGAACCCATATAAATTAAAAAGAGAACATTTCCGTCTACTGGGTCTACATCTGGCGATATATTCTCACATAATCATGTGTAAAACAATTGAAAGCTTACATTGATGTTATGTTAGGTAACATGAAGAGGAAAGCAAAGTACTCATGTCATGTTAACAAATTAATGCAGCATGAAAATAAATATTGCTGTGATAAAACCCAAAGCAAAACCAGTACCCTTAACAAGAAAGAACCAAAATAGTTCCGAACAACCAAACAAAGAATCAAAACAAAGATCCAGATCAAACAAACAGTAAAATAAGGAACAATTAGAAACAAATGTGATTTATAAGGCCATTTATATGTTTGTATGTATATAAGTATGTACGTGTGCATATTGTATATATATATATATATATATATATATAAATAGAGAGAGAGAGAGAGAGAGAGAGAGAGAGAGAGAGAGAGAGAGAGAGAGAGAGAGAGATAGATAGATAGATAGATAGATAGATATATAGATAGATGGATGGATGGAGGGATAGATAGATAGATTGATATATAGTGTGGAGGTGACTGGAACCCTGACTCTCCAATGAGTTGATTTTTGTGTGATATTTTCCAAACGACTTCGTGCTACGTGTTTGGTTTCAGAATGCATTCTTCCTCTATAGTACGCAAGAACTACTCACCTCAACCCACCAGAAATTTGTTATTGTTATAAAGAAATATTAAATCGTAGCAGTAGGAGACAACTGATATAGACATTGGCGATATCACTTTTCCGATTTCTTTATGTTCCCATTTAATTTTTATATACATTTACCGCAATGCAGATTATTCTAACATGTTTCCATGTTTTATGTCATACCACCTCTCTATCTCTGGATGGACAGATGTTTACGAATGAAATACACTGTAGTTCACATTTATAAAATCAGCGTGGAAGTGCCGTCAGAAATGTATTCAAAGAAACTGCAAACACGAAATGTTCACCTTTAAGAAGCTCTTTTGAACAAGAATCAATTAAACTTTATGTGACTGAACTAACATGACCCGTTTATATTTTAGGCTCCATTGAGTGTTACAGTATAGTTGACATCATCATCATCATCATCATTATCATCATCATCATCATCATCATCATCATCATCATCCTCATCATCAGTCTCTTGACCTAGTTTGGTCGTTGAGGCACTGTGCTGCTGAACATCTGACCAGTTCCCTCAACTTGACTCAATCATGTGCCGATGCCTGTGTCTCTGCAAAACCTTTCCTGGTACATTCTGTGATGTTGTCACTCCACTTGTTTCTCTGTCTACCTCTCATTCTACCACCTTGGACACTACCCTGCAGTACTGTTGTGGATAGACTGTTGGCTCTAGTGACATGGCCATACCATTTCAGCTGTCTCTTTTTTGACAATGGTGAGGAGGTCTTCGTAATGACCTACTTTGTGCCTGATGGTGTTGCGCACTTCTTCATTTGTGATGTGGTCCATGTAAGAGATGCCAAGGATGGTTCTGTAGCAACTCGTTTCAAGTGCCTAAATCCTTCGCTGTAATTTTGCTGTCAGGATCCAAGCCTCACATGAATACAAAAAGATTGAGATGACTAGTGCTCTCAATAGTCTGATTTTAGTTTTCATACATATGTTCTTGTCTCTCCAGATGGGTCTTAGCTTTGAGATAGCTGCCGTTGTTTGTGCTGCTCGTGACAAAATTTCTGCTCTTGATCCCTCTTCCGTGATTATGGAACCAAGATATTTGAATTGGCCCACTGTTTCCAGTTCCTGTCCTCTGTCTTTAATCTTGGTTTAGATTGGTTCGCCACTCTTTGTCATCATCTTTGTCTTCTTGGCACTTATCTCCATGTCAAATCTGGATGATGTTTTATCCAGGTTCTTCACTACGGTGGCAAGCTCATCTTCATGTTGTAAAGCGTGGGTGACAGGAGTTAACCTTGCCGTACTCCAACTGTAGTCTTGAACGACTCTCCCACAGAACCTTGAGCAATTACTGCACTGGTAGCCTTGGCGTACAGCTGTTTGATGGTGTTGGTCAACTTTTGACCCATGTTGTACTTCTTCATTGTGGCCCACAATGCCCCATGCCACACTCTATCAAAAGCCCTTTTGAAATCTATGAACACATGATAGATATCTTGTTGATGTTGTGCGTACTTTTCACACAGAACCCTAAGATTGAAAATTTGTTCTGTTGTCCTTCTTCCACTATGGAACACTGCCTGTTTTTCAGCGATTATTTCTTCTGCTTGTGGGTTCAGTCTGTTCAAGATGATCTTCAGCATCACTTTCTTAGCATGGCTGATCAAACTGATAGTTCTATAATTTTGGCACAGCTGGAGATTGTCTGTTATGATTATTGACTGGGTCAACTGTGTTGGCCATTCGCCTGTCTGCCAGATCTTGTTGCAGATTTTAGTAAGTAGTTCTATCACTGATTCCCTACCATTCTTGATAAGTTCAGCTGGGATGTTGTCTACTCCAGCTGCCTTTCCATTCTTTATTGCTCTTATTGCTGACTCCACCTATTCTTTGAGAATGGGAAAATCATTATTTGTGGAGTTTGGAACTTCGAGCACTTCTGGGTCTCCTGAGGACGGATGGTTATAGAGTTCTTTACAATACTCAGTCCATCTTTCTGCAATGCCACTTGCTTCTTTGAGGCATTTTCCATTTTCATCTTCAATGGAACTGAGTCTTGGTTGCTTCTTTCTGGTGAGATCCTTCACAATTTAGAATGCCTTTTTGTTTTGAGTTATTATCATTAACTACCATTTTTTCAGAGATTTTGAGCCTAGGATGTACCTTTTCTTTTTCATATTTCTTGTTTTTTGATTTCACTTTAAGACAGCCAAATCACTGGATATAATATGGTACCTTTTTCTATAGTTCTTATAGAGAATATTATTTGCAACATACAAACTATACCCTTGTCTAGTTGTCCTTTTTAAAATTAAATGATTGGTAACTTATGCTTTTTTATATATAAACGTGCATTTTCTATGGCATACATACATTGTTTTAAATATACATAAACGTACATTTTAGATATGTTGCTGTCCATTAAATTACATAGGTCTATATGCTAATTGGCCACTTTATATGGACTTTTTGAGTTGATTCGTGCATTATATTTTCAAAACAACATTCTGCTACGTGTTCAGAATACATTCTTACTCTATAGTAAGCAAGAGCTGCTCATCCCAACCCCACCCCGCATTTGTTAATGTTATAAAGAAGTATTAAAATGTATCAGTAGGAGAGAGTTATCTCGCTTTGAAGTCTGTTTGATAAGACGACTAATCGTTCTGCATCACTCATGCGCGAACAATGTTCACTAAATCATTCCGCGAATAGATTCGAAAAGTGGAAACATTTTCCATTGTTATGTTTTTGCCACTCTCGACGACAAGATAATGGTTCTACTTCACTTATGAAATATATCCTGATATTCTTAAAGCAAACGTGTATAGCGTCTATCAACTACAAATTGATATCAACCACAAACTGATTTAATTTCTAGTGATTTTGACATGTGGTGCTTGTATGTGCACGCTCTTACAATTAATTCCTTCTCTGAAAATAATATCATTTTTGTTATACAATTTGTGATATTTAGTATGCTATACATTACCTTGAATATCCATACATTATGGACCATATTGCTATATTTAGTAAACTATTGACCATATTCCAATATCTAGTTAATTATAGGATATATTGCAATATCTAGTTAACGATAGACATTATTGCCATATATATGGAGGCGTCCCGAGTGACCAAGTGGTCTAAAGCGCTCTCCGTTACGGATCACTGTCATCTCACCTCTGTCTGCGTGGGTTTGTGTCTCGGATTCGGCTAATGTGGGTATGTGAGAACGCTTGCGAGTAGCTTCTCGTGGATCGGTGGTTCTTTCTGGGGTTTTCCGGGTTCTTCCTCCACCATTAATACTTGCCGCCATGTATAACCTATCTTGTGCTGAAAAATGGCGTTAAACCATACAACAACAACAACATCAACAATATAATCAATCGCAATATGTTTTAAACTATAGACAAAATTGCAACATCTAGTTAACGATATTCGTTTTTGCAATATCTAGTTAACTATAGACTTTATTTCAATGACCAGTTAACGATAGACTATATTGCAATATCTAGTAAACAATATACTATATTGCAATATTAATTGTATTAAGTAAACTCTATTAATAATATTAGGTAAACTATATTAATTATATTAAGTAAACTATATTAATTATATTAGGTAAACTATATTAATTGTATTAAGTAAAGTATTAATTATATTAAGTAAACTATATTAATAATATTAGGTAAACTATATTAATTATATTAAGTAAACTATATTAATTATATTAAGCAAAGTATATTAATTATATTAAGTAAAGTATATTAATAATATTAGGTAAACTATATTAATAATATTAGGTAAACTATATTAATCATATTAAGTAAAGTATATTATTATATTAAGTAAACACTATTAATTATATTAAGTAAACTATATTAATTATATTAAGTAAACTCTATTAATTATATTAAGTAAAGTATATTACTTATATTAAGTAAACTGTATTAATTATATTAAGTAAACTCTATTATTATATTAAATAAACTATATTATTATATTAAGTAAACTATATTAATTATATTAAGTAAAGTATATTAATTATATTAAGTAAGATATATGAATTGTATTAGGTAAACTTAATTAATTATATTAAGCAAACTCTATTAATTATATCAAGAAAACTAGAAATTATATTCAGAGTCAAATGAACAAAAACTCATTTGTAAATACCTAATGTTGTACAGTCGCTGGGAATAACTCATTTGTAAATATCTAATGTTGTACAATCGCTGGTAATAACTCGTTTTTAAATATCTAATGTTGTACAGTCGCTGGGAATAACTCGTTTGTAAATATGTAATGTTGTACAGTCGCTGGGAATAACTCGTTTGTAAATATCTAATGTTGTACAGTCGCTGGGACATGAAAGCATTATGCCCACATTCTAACCTCAAGAAATAACGGTACAAGTAATTAACAGATCGAATTTAATGTTGCAAGCGGTACAAGTAATTAATAGATCAAAATTAATGTTGCAAACGGTACAAGTAATTAACAGATCGAAATTAATGTTGCAAACATTACAAATAATTAACAGATCGAAATTAATGTTGGAGTTTAATTTTGAGTATTTCTATTTTGGTGCTTGGACTATAAAGTCGAATGGAGGCTGCTTGCAAAACCAATATACTAACCAAGGGCCAGTTTATGTAATGTTCTTTGGGAACTAGTTGCTGTATAATGACTGGCTGTATGCAAATGGAGATTCGGAATGCTATTTTGCATGCAGTCATAGACGTTTGGACCATGTTATAATGCCCTATTTAAACTTTTCAAACGAATGTGTGCTTTTGGTGTCATTATTACATGAACATTTTATTTGTCTACAACTTGATCAGTTTTTTTTACAGTCACTAAAAGATGAACCAGCACATTAATCAATCTTAAAATGATCATCCACGCGGATTCAGAAATTATGAGGCCATTTTTTTCAGGCCATACTTCAGTGAAGTTAAAAAATAATGAGAAAAAAATAAATAGAAAAATAAATAAAAAAACCAAGGGAAAATTCAGTCGGCAAATTTTTTAAAACAGTTTAGGAACAAAATACTTTGTTCGTTTATGAAATTTTCTTCCTTGTCTCTAATGGAATACCACTATGATACATTGATGTAATTTGGCTGACAATGCTTTAGATATTGTATTTATGTAAATTGAACATGATACAAGCATACTCCTAACATAAGTGATTGCTTCCTTTTGTTAAAAAAGGCAGCCTGAATTAATGTCATGTACATTATCATTAGCACCTACTAAAAAAAAGAAAAAAACTAATTTTGCCCAAATAGACAATACCAGTTCTGAAAGTGAAAGGAATGAATTACCAAAAGTATAAAATGTAATGAAACTTATGAGCTATATTTTTTTTTACAATTTACTGCTGAAATCCAGCAAGCGAATATGAACAATTGGAGCTAGCACTTCTTTCCAAAGCGAATATCTAAGTAAGGCCAATCCGTATAAGCGATATTACATCCATTAATCTTACACAAATATTAAGGGAATTAAAGGTTCATTGAACAATACCGTAGATATACTAAGTCGGAGAATGCTGTAGATATATATCAATCATCGATCAGATCAGTGTTGTGATGACCTGAAGTTCCACCACCAATACACCAAGCAAAACGAGAGGATTTTTTATTACAGGGAAACGATCGTATTGAGAAATACTTCAAATTATGAAAATACACCCTTTTGGAGAAAAATAAAACTTAACACCTACGGTGGTGAAATAGATCCTTACATTAATGTTATTTGGCGGGTGAATGGAACATCCAAAAGGCCATCTATCGAAAATGATATCAAACATACATTTAATGATATTCACTGAATCTATACAAAATGAGTCAATTATGTAGCGAGTATTGTTTTGATATTACATGAACAAAGGAAGAAATTATCCAACAAATATAAATTTTAAACCAGGTTATTTTTAATCTTGAAATTGTTCATCAAAGTATAAGGCAAGTGGTGCTTAAGTCAAAAGGTACTTTTAACCATGTCCTAAAGCAACACATTTTCGCCGATAACTATTCAGCTGCATTAGCAAAGTTTCCGACTAATTTAAATTTAAATCATCAATGAATATTTTCCTAAAATATTTGAAGCATGGAAAGAAAAATAATCCCATTGGCAGATATTCTTCTTTACAACAGTAATCGGTATGGTGAAGGTCGACAATTGCAGTCAGACCTGTTTGCGATGTAATTGATGGAAGCTATGAAACAAATCGTGAAGATCCAAATGACACTCAGCAAGGATATTTCTTGCGTACATTTGCACCTTAAGTACCTACCAATTATTAGATTGTACATGACCCCATTAATCCGGACTATCTACGATGTTATAATCCGTTATTATAAACAAACAGGCAATTGCAAATGCAATCAAAGCAGTATTTACACTGCCCTCAGCAGAATAATTGACAGTTGACATAACTGTTGATGAATACTGCAATAAAGACTTCATGTTAAGACATGAACTGTTAAATGAACTACGGCGATATCATATTATAATTATTACGTGTGATAGATATCAGATTCTGAAGTATGCGGATTCCTGTATTATTCTCTATCAGATAAAAAATATTATCAGATTGATGGGTTCATTGACTCGGAACAGAACAACATATCGTATATTTGTAGTATTTTAGGTTTCTACTGACAAATTCAAGACAGCAAAAATTGTGTTTATAGCTGATACTTTCACTTTCGGAAAAGCTGCTACTTTCATTTTCACTAGACTGTTATTTCATTTGATATAATCTGTTTTAGTTGTCTTAATGCATATTGATAATCTTTTTGTTCATTTCTAGAGATAATTCTGATCTAATGCTTTCGATCGTGTGACAGAGATACGAATTTCTCCACTTCTGTTTCTTTCACTGCTGCCAGCGAAGAGAACATTAATTAATTCTCACTTATAATCTCAGACAGCAAAAGTAATAACACAATAACAAAGGCAATTACTTATTAATCTGCATAAAGAAATTAGCTTGACAGAGTTATCTCCCATCACAATAATTAAACTATATGTTTATGCCTCTATGAAAACGCCCATTTAGAAACATTTGAATGTCTGCCAGCTGCTTTTAATGATGGATTTTGTTCTTTTCACCAGTTTCTGTATTTAATAATGTAATGACCGTCTGTACAATTGTTTTACATCTCTAAGTATTTCAACATGAGAATTCTATGCATAATAGTTCTTAAATTAAACAAATAATTGTGAATATTGGTCCGTTGAAACATTCGAATATAAATCTGTGACACAAATATATTTTCTTTCCATCTCGTAATTTGAAATAACCAGTATTATCGACAGCACCGACTGTTTTTGTTTAGTCTGCTATGTCTGATTATACTATGACGAGATGCTTTTTAATCTATGATGATATGATGTCTCACAAATTCTTTATGATTCATTATAGATATACTATTATTTTCTAAATTATTATGTAGAAATCTTGCTGTATAATCTTCTGCGTTTCTTATAATATTGTTATTATTGTTGTTGTCATTGTGTATCATATTATCGCTTCAGTTCTCTATATTTTGTATCAAAAATTTTTACACACAAATGTGTTGGTCCTCTAACTTCAACACAACTTCCTTAACATGGTTTTCGTCCTAGACCTCCACGATGTACGCTTTGTAAATGATATAATGCCAATTCATTTACACAGGCTTTGTTAAAAGGGGTCGTAGAACTTATCGACCACTTGCATATATTCTTTGTTTTAATTATTCTATATGCACATAATATTCCGATTTCAATTTATACTTTTTTGCAATTAAAATATGGAGGAGTTTGAGAGATTATCTAAAATCAAGCCTTCTAAATCCAGATTTGATCTTGACAGAAGAACGCCTGACTTACCGAAGTATTATCTATATGATCCGACGAATACTCTGATTAAAAGTATTCGTGGTGCAAAGAAAAGATTTTGCAACGATGATGCATATCATGTGTGGTCAAAATTCATAATTATACGCAAAACCAAATGTGTTGCCAGTCTTCACCGATGTTATCAATGCTACAATGAACGACCGACAAGCAGCAACCATTATTAATTATCTCGACGGACGAAGATAAATTCTCAAAATAAAATTTATCGTATTAGCAGAAATAGACAATGATTATTTTATTATGCGTAACAAACGAGACCCTGCATTTGCTAATTAAACAAACTGATTCTCTGAGAAAACTTGCAAACCAGGAATATTGACTGACATTTACATATCGTAGTATACACGACGAGCGCATCCTATAACCACGGTTATTTACGGGATATGATAATAACAGCTTTGATAGGTAAGTTGGCTGAATAGGTCATTGATAACTAATGCTGTCACTGAATTAGAAAAAAACTACAATAAGAATAATAGTAAAAACGATGACAGGAGAGATTTACACGTTTCGATACATTATAAACAAGCGGCAGTCCGATAAATAACGTTGTTTCTAATGGGCATACATGAATTATTGCAGTAATGAAGTTTTCACGCACTCGAACGATACAATTGGTGATATATTTCTTTTCCGTAACAAATACGTAGAAGCGATCCAATATTCGTGTGATTCTTTTCATGTTCCGATAATGAAAACTATGATCAATTGTACAACCTAGCGGAGACATTTATCATTAAGAATCTCTACGAGAAAATAAAACATCTTGCTCTGAAATTTTCATCACACACTGATAATATTTAACAATTACTGAATAATTAATTCACCGTTTCGTTAGCTGCTGTTAGTTTGCAAGAGAAACGATTTCGTTGAGCCAATATAACTTGAACGTCTTGAAGACGTACAACTATAACGATGTGAATATGGACACTGCGGATTGGGGAACACGTTTAACAATCATAACGACGTTATCTCGGTTGAAATAGCAGCGTGTCATCAAGGAAGATGTCTTGGAAATGGGGATACTTTAATCGATTTAGACATCCCACACACGAGATGTACAGAGTATCATTAAATTGACTTTTACTGGATTTTGAACTTAATGGATTAGCTTTTATAGCGTCATTTGAGTTTTCTAAAGTTCTTCATCCGATTTGTTATGTCTGGTTTAGTAGACACGTTTCAGTAAAGAAGTTGGCTCCTATAGTTTTATTAAGAGATTTACTCAGTTCAAAAATATAATTATCGTGCTTGCAACGGAAGAAATTGTATCGGATAGGAAGCAAACTGAAGTTTGGTTGCCATAATAATAGATATAATCTGAAGAACGAAAACGCGGAAAAGATCTTGGTAGAAGAATAATGTAAATTTACCCAATGAGGACAATATGGTCATAAACGACATTTCAAGAATAATTATAGACCATGTTTAACTCGATTTTATTAGTCGAGAAAAGGTTTTCTTGCCTAACATAACACGATTAGGTACAATTGTTGGTCACATCGAATCATTGCAGGTTGCTCAATTGAGACTTACAATGAACGCGTATGTTTCGATAAATGTATTATCGTGGTGAACAGATTTCCTGACACTGCGGTCAGAGATGCTATGGATTCCTTCTATATCGAAAAGAATATTCAGAATTGATGACTCAAGTTTAAATAAGCACTGGTTGGAGCGAATGGAGAATAAAAACAGACATGTTTTATAATTATTATGTTATTGAGTTATTCCGGTAGAGTTCAGTTGATATGGTTGTTTTATCACCAACCAAAAAACTTGTAAGAGAATCAAGCCAGCTTGTACTATCAAAGCGTATTCTGATGGAACGGAGACGCATGAGGTCTTGATCGAATGGGCGAAAAATATATTCCAAGGATCATCATTTGTGATGAAGTATGAAAAGTGTCGCTAGAAACGTTAAAATATTTTTCGACTGGTTATTGTTGAAGAATACAGCTGTGGTCATGTGTGGCGATCATGGGTAACTAACACCTTCAGTTGGAATGTCTCTGCACGAATGGTTAAGACCGTTTGTAGATTATTATGATGAGATAACTGATGATCATAGAGTGCTTGATTCAGAATTAAGAGGTTTTAAGAAATTATTGAGACTACAACCGAATAAAATTCAGTGTTAACTAGTGCGTTAGATAATTTCAGAAACTCCTGAATCATTTTTGTGATAGGAAAAGACCAAATGATTTGATAGTTGCAAGTAGAAAGTTCCTGTTGCACTTCAGCAGAAATTATTACGAGAGAAATTTTCAGAATTTCCTGTACCCTTATATTATCGACCAGCAAATACGCGACGACAGAATATTGACGTTGATATGCAATGAACTTAACAGTGGCAAGGACGAAACAAAGTCTTGTATTTCATGATATTGTTTTAGTTCTAATCTGTATTGTTACTTTGTAGTAAGAATTTTGGGCTAAAAGTCCCAGACATATGGTTAAATCCGCGACCTGAGAACTGGAGGTAATCTCACGGCTGGCACTATGTACGTGTAAATGAATATAACTCTGTATTTTGATATTATAAATTTTGACTTATGCAACAATACCAACACGTAGAATGAGTGACCCGGTTTCGATTTAACAGACAGAATTCAAATATATATATATATATATATATATATATATATATATATATATATATATATAAATATATATATATATATATATATATATATATATATATATATATGTATATATATATATATATATATATATATATATATATATATATATATATATATATATATATATATATATATATATATATATATATATTTATATTGTTACGGCTATTGCATTTAAATTATTTATTTTGTCAAATCCAAATTTGTCATTTAGGGTTTAATATTCATTAATTGGGAAATTATTCTGGAAAGTTCAGGCTGACCTAGACTCTCGCTGTAAACACAGGTTGACCTTGGCTTGTTGACCTCATTTCTAACCCTTCTTTAGAGATTGTAAACAAGCCTTGGAAATGATTGGCTAGATCCAAAAATATCTTTTTATTAGTGGCTGATTTTCTTCTGGCACATTTTACTATTACGTCACTTGCGAAGGTAGCTTCTTTCTTTGACTTTCCAGAAAATCACGTGATCCCTTGTTTACATTAGAAAACGGGTATTTAAATCATTGTACTGGGAGAGAGATTCAGTGGAATCTGGGCTTTTAAAGTTATCAGTTGTATTTTCGGTTTGAGTTATAATTTTAATTACCTTGTACTGAACATTGTGTCATTTCGTTGTAGCAAGAGGAATTATTCCATTTATCTGGAAAAGGACGCGTGTTTATGATTTTTAGTTGGATTATATTAAAAAAAAGAACTGCATCACGTGACATTGTCAGCCATTTTGGATTACATCGTTAAGATTTGAACCTGGAGCTATTAGAACATTTATTTATCAGGACTGTTGCAATTCTATTAGTGGATTATTTTGTGAATTCTTTATTGGATTAATGTTGGATTTGATTCTCTAAAACCGTAAGTTTATTTACTTTATGAAAATAATTGTACTTAATAAATTCATTGTTCAAGTTATACAAGCTTGTTAGTTTTCACACTTTCTGTGTTGCTGCTTATTCGAGCCTAAGCACGTAACAATATATACGCACACACATACATGTATACATACATACATACATACATACATACATACATACATACATACATACATACATACATACATACAACGTGCTCCATAAACTTGCAAACACGTTAGGCCACCTTTGATGTTGTCCATTTAACGTTCAGCAGTGGACGAACATGACCATGACATAGCCGACCCATGTTTACTCTTTGACAGTATGTTCACACCTATACTTCCGTTCAGTTTTATTATAAAATGCCGCTTTAGTTGAAGAAATGTCCAGGCCAGCCATTCAGACGGACCTCACTCCATCTCCACGTCTATTAAGGTGAGCATACCAAAACACTCCTGTTACATTAAAATAATGCTAGTATATGCAAAATAACAATTTCATCAATTACTGTAATAGTTTTATTCTTCTTGTTTCCATTCTTATGGTACAGTAAAGTATAAATATCATCAGAACTATCAAGATAATAGTCATTGTGAGTGAGTAATTAGTCGCTCAACCTTATATATATATGTATATATATATATATATATATATATATATATATATATATATATATATATATATATATCTATATCTATATATATATATATATATATATATATATATATATATATATATGTATATATATATATGTATGTATGTGTGTGTATATATGCCAAATAATTACCGAAAAATTACTCTCGATATTATATTTCCTATTTTTTATTCCAATAAAGTTGAAATATCTAAAAATTATTATTTTTATTACAATGTGTACTACCGTACATATTTGGCTGAATCATATATAGAATATATCATTTGATCTCCCCTTATTATTTATTTATTTTCTTTGAAATGCACGCTTTTTTCGAGGTTTCTTTACTTCCTTTCCAAAAGTGTTCTTGAAATGTGAATTGAAACTATGCATTATATTTATATTCTTTTGCACAGAACTACCGACACCATGAATCCGTTATTTTCTTCCCTATGTCTCGCCTTTGTGGCAAGTACCTGGGCATACGGAGGTGAGAGATAACTGACTCTTCAATCACGACTCTAATTAGGATAGATGATCCATATTTAATTTCCCTCCTTTCTAAAATCTTTTGCTTCTTTGTTCATTTGCTAAATTCGGGTTTCTGATAATTTTCCACACTTCCCATTGAACGTATTTGCAAGTTTTAATTATATTGTTAAAGATAAGAATCATCAGAGAAGGGTTTCTGTGAAAATTAGTTTTCTTTAGATAAGGACACCTGTCACTTGGACAGTTTTGCGGTAATCGTTCGGTGAATATATTCTTGCACATTCTACATGAAACATACAGGCTTCTTCAATTTAAATCGTGCATATCTACTTGTTCTTTAGTTCCATACATTTGGGAAAACGGTAAGAATAAAGATCAAATATTGTTTTTGTCATAGAACAAGTTATACGTATTTTCTCGCTATATTATGGGAATGATGCATTTATATGTATGTGTATTTCTGCAATCATTTCATTCATAATAGTCTTTATATCATGAATATTACGTTCATTAGAACAAAATAAATGACGCACGCAGATTACTTTGCAGTCAAAATAGAACTTTTAAGAAGCACATAGTAAAGACTGATTTTTGTCTTGTCCACTTGACGCTGTCACAATAAGAGTTTTGCAGTAATAAAGAAGATGCAGGTATTGGGTTTCCGAAATTTGTCAAAATATCTCCTCCGCTTTTGATTATCATTATTACTTTTTATCAGTGTGAAAAGTCACATTTTATCATATATATATATATATATATATATATATATATATATATATATATATATATATATATATATATATATATATATATATATATATATATATATATATATATATATATATATATATATATATATATATATATATATATATATATATATATATATATATATGTATATATATATAACATATGTTATACATATACATTGCTCAGAAAAGGCGCATGTAATTCCTCAAATTGTAAGAAATCGCAGTTTTTGAAGAGTTAAGGCATAACTACAATATGGAAAAATGATAAATAGTTTATTATTGTATCCTGTAGGCTGAACATTATCTTAACAAGTAAAATAAAATAATTGTTATAACGAAACAATAAAATACATTCTCAATCTCAGTTTGAGTTACGGTTTTTTAACGTTAAGAACGAACTTAAATACGTTTACATATGGTATATCACCTACAGCTATACATTGATGAATAAAGCTTGACAATAAAATATTGAAGAACATTAATATAATTACTATTTGTGTACATTTGATCTCGGATATTCTGATGCATCTTAGGCTAGAAGCCCCAAAATATATCCCTTTATGAGATAGCTGTCACATCTGCCACCATATTTCTAGTTAGGTAACTTTCCATCGAGTTAATGTCGATAAGATCGAGATAGGGACAAATGGGTATGCCAATGCAATCTTGCTGAAATTTGAGGACAACGAAACAACTTATATGTAACGCTCATTGATAACAATCGTCATAACATATCTGTCGGCCTCACATTTGTCAGAATATATATTAGGCCTCTCATCGAGAAAATATTAAATTATTAATCATAAAGGATTTGCAAGAAAATTGCTATAAAATTATATGTTGAGTTCCGTTATCGTAACAAAAGTAAAAGGCTTCATTGCACTCATAGATGTAGTTACTTTAGGACTTTTACATCTAAGAATATATGGGTGAATCCTTCTGGGTCTTGTTTATTGTTGCAATCTCATTTTTATGTGAAGGTCCAAAATGAGGTCACTAATAGTATTGTTTGTTTTAGCTATCTGATTATGTTGCGAAGTTTAAAAAATGAGGTTATTAATAGTAAATGATGTTTTTAGTACTAAGATAAACTGCATGTTAAACATTTTTGGAAAACAATATGGTACTTAACATAGTACTCAGTAAAATAAAAACGGAAAGTTGGTATTATGCTATCTGTTTAATTCACTATTCAGAAATTGATGTATTTTCGTTCGAAAGGTGCGTCAATCAGTATTTATTCACTACTACAATATCAGTGGCAGCAAATATAATCGATTAATTTCGCTTTATAGACGTTTATTTTTAAATAACATTTTTTCCGCAACTTTCTGTGGTTTATTAAAATTATTCGGAGATCTTTTTGGTTTAGAATTCTGACATACAAATCAGTACAATGTCCGAGTAATGATTAGGTTTTTACCTAATCATCCATGATGCAATAATTGGTATTGTGTTTGTCATTTTTATCAACTTCATCATTTTCATCATCTTTTTCATTTCATCAGCATGATTTCATTAATTTATAACATTGTTTTCTCTTCCTTGATCTTCAACATATTCAGTTTTTTGTTTAATTCGTAAAGTTGTTGTTGTTATTATTATTATTATTATTATTATTATTATTATTATTATTATTATTATTATTAAAAAAGACAAAGGCATGGGTGGAGGAATGCCATCCATGATGGGCGGCGGAGGTATGATGGGCGGTGGTATGCCAGTGATGGGTGGAATGGGCGGCGGTATGCCTATGATGATGGGAGGTGGTACGCCGATGATGATGGAAGGTGGCATGCCGAGTAGGATTGGTGGAAAAAATGGAATGCCAATGATGGGAGGAATGAGTGGAATGCCAATGATGGGAGGAATGGGCAGTATGCCAATGATGGGAGGTATGGGCGGTATGCCATTGATGGGAGGAATGTCTGGAATGCCAATGATGGGAGGAACGGGCGGAGACATGCCAATGATGAAAGGAATGGTCGGAATGCCAATGATAGGAGGTATGGGCGGTATGCCAATGATGGGAGGTATGGGCGGTATGCCAATGATGGGAGGTATGGGCGGAGGAACGAAGTACGGTAAAAGTAAGTAAACTTTTGAAAATTGTTTGCCTCGATGTGGTGCATCGTTAATGTCTATAATCTGTTGTCAGTTCATTGTTAATTGTTTCAAAAGATCCTATCGTCCTAAGTTATAATCTTGAATTTATGTGATTATTTTTCTACCTGATAAGAACATCATTTTTTATATTCTCCATGTGGATAATGACTTTATCGCAGAATCTTGGTTTATGCAATTAGTATGTCTAATACATACAAACAAAGGAGATAAAAATCATTCCTCGAATACGGACCTATCACACTATTGCATTGATTATTGAGATTTGTTTTCACTTATTTTTTAGATCATCTGTTTAGATGTCTTGTATTTTAAGGAAAAATAATATGGGTTTAAGAATGTAAACTAGTGTTGATTTCATTGGTTGTTTTGATCCTCTTGAATAAATTTTACAAAGCAAGAATTTTATGGAAAAATTCGTAGTGGAATTATAAATATATAATTACACAAATTATACGGTCACAATATATAACCCAGAAGTTTATTACTGTTTTTTTGTGTTTTTTTTTTTGCAGGGGCCAAACGATACGCTCAGAGAGGTGCGTAAAGTCAAACTCTTTAGATTAAAACTATAGCTATAGAGCTGTCTTTTTCATTAACATTTAGTTGAAAAAATCAGAAAAAGAACGCAAAGCAGTTTCTATTTATGTTAAAGAAACAGATAACGAACATACATACATACATACATACATACATACATACATACATACATACATACATACATACATACATACATACATACATACATGCAGGCAGAGAGACAAACAAACAAACAAACAGATTGAAAAACTGGCAACTATTAATTTCTTGTAAGATCGTGATATTTATTTCAGATCTACATTGTTTCGCATTCTTTCAAAAGCTTTTAACTTTTTATTATTATCAACGAATATTCATAACATAGGAGGTATGGGCGGAGGAATGGGCGGTGCTATGGGCAGTGGTATGCCAATGTCAATGATGGGTGGTGGAGGAATTGGCGGAATGCCAATGACGATGGGTGGTGAGATGATGCCCATGATGTCAACAGTGAGAGGAGGAATGGGCGGAATGGGCGATATGGGTGGTTTGATGATGCCAGTGATGATGAGAGGAATGGGAGGCATGAAGATGCCAATGATGGGAGGAGGTATGACAGACATGTCAATGATGGGAGGTATGCCAGAGATGCCAATGATGGGAGGAGGTATGCCAATGATGGGAGGTGGTATTCCAATGATGGGACGTGAAATGCCAATGATGATGGGTGCACCGGGTGAAATGCCCACAATAGGCGGAGCTCGTGGAATGCCAACGATGGGTGGAACAGGTCGTGGCAAAGGTAATAATAAGTACATTAATAAAGTAATGTAAGTCAGAATAACCATTCTCATGTTTTGCCGATGTACTCATAGTTTATAGTTATACAGAAAATTAAATTTTAAATTGAATCTCAAGTTAATTACTTCTATATCAAAACATCTGGTTTCGTAAATTCCTTCAATCATATTCGATGTCTCAACGTACTTTACTTGTTCATTTTGTAAGATCGCCATTTTTAAAAATTTCCTCTACATGTAATCCGATCACATTTTTTAACATGACATCCGTATGATCTATTTGATTCTATCATGCATGCGTAAAGCATACGACTCTTGTATTTTAATGCAACATCTTATATTTTATTTTTCAGGAAAGTATTAAAATCAGGAATGCATGCATAACAAGGAATGGACATAAAATTGAATATATAACTGTTAAAACTGTTGTAATATATATTTTATACAATTTATCAGTACTATACAAAAAAAATCATAGTTATGACCTCATACATCGCATGTATCTGGACGTACAAATAAATGTTACCAACAATTCTGCTTCTCAATGTTTTATGTTTGTAAGTAAACATCGGATTCAAGATAGATATAATCTATTCAGAAATAAAAACTTTTGGAAAGTTTTTGCAAAAACACACACACACACACACACACACCAGATGGAAAAATGTAAAGTTCCTCTCTCACAGACACTCACACACATACACACACATGGGTACTTGTGTAGAGAAAAACACTCTTATAATTATATTGGTTTCGAATGTATTAGGGAATGTGTAGCTCATTGGTTGGAATGCTGCACCAACAACCAATAACTTCGGGCTCAAATAGTGTCCAGACTGACCAAGGTGGTCAACTTTTATATATTTCTGAGCAAGGCACTTAATCACATTGCATTTGTATTAACTAGTCTTTCTTGTGATAATATACCTTTACAAACGACGCATTATATTTTAAAATTTAAAATATAATCAAAAGCTATCAAAGAGGTTCCAGCATTACAGAACTCAAAGGGTTGAACATGTCATTTTGTCGTTTTTCAATAATGCAAAGCATGTACCGAACCATAGTGTTAGATTCATTATACTACGTGTCAGTGTGTGCAAATATCTTCCAAAACGGCTGTTTCAGTCGACTAACATCCTCAGTGAAATAATGTTTGCACATTGACCAATCAGGACAGGAATGGTTAGACTTGTTTTAATACTAGCAGCAGAGGGGGTGAATCGGACAACCTTTTTCGGATATTTTTGATTATACCCTTAAAACGGCAAATAGAACCTTCCTGCGAAAACTCATTTTTTAACCAGAAAAAAAATAAGTCTCCATTTGACAAATAGACCCTTAGTGATTTTGTCTGAAAACATGAGATTTCGCAGGTGATACTTTATTCGCGTTTTCTTTGATTAATCATAAATGTCGCAATGATGTTGTGACTCACCCCTTCTGCTGCTAATGGTTTACGGTGAAAATCGTCCGATTTACCCTCTCTGCTGCTATTTCAACCGAATATTTTATCAGTCCGGTCCTAGGACGAAAATCACTACGACTTTACAAACAGACTTATTTGTAAAACCTCATCTTGTAGATCAATCAGATTATTAGACTGGTCAGTGAGTTTGAAATTAATTCTGGTTAATGAATTATTATGACACCGCATATAGACTGGATTCACCGGGGACTCAATTATTAAAAATCCTGGAGGGGCTGTTGGTGCAAATGAATACAAAATATACCCCTGCTGAGCTTGATTTGATCGTTCTAAATTTATTTGATAACTTCCCTCAATAACATCACATACTAAATTGATCGCTATCACCGATGAAATATTCACATTGAACGGAGCAATATGCCTGCCACCACCATCTGGGTCATTATTGTGTTTGAGGATTTTTATTTCCGGTGATGCTGTTTTTTTCCATGCATCATGAATTATTTTAAAACCAACATCGATGGCATCATCGAGAGATTTTTGTAATTCTAAGAGATTATATCCTGGTAGATTGAATTCGGACATATTTTCTACGCTTATATGATATTTTGTCGCAAATTTTATTTTCGTGTTAGGGTGTCTGGCAATGGATACCTCTCGTATGATTAGTGAATGAAATATATTCATGTCACTGAGGATTCTATTACATGTTTCTATGACGCTGATAAATTCATCTCGGGTGAGAGCACCGGATTTAAGGGATATTAACAACAGTGAAATATCGTTACTGAACGCTGTGAAATTTTCAGTGATTTTATCCTGTCGAGTTATGTAGTATTTATCCCCTCCCTCATCTAATTCAGTGAAAAAATTCAATTTGTCATAATCGCTATAGCTTTTTATTGGATTGTCAAGTTTTGTCCTGTCGGTGATATAATCAGTTTTTTGTGGTTCTGGTAAATCAACGGTTTTTTCCTGGGGTGGGATTTCAGGCCATCCTAGTACGGTTCTAATAGAACTCTGATAGATATCTACGACGTAACCATCTGTGCTTATTTCAATGGCAGATGATAGTGTTGGCTCATGAACCGTTATAGCTATTTTTGATTCTTTTCCAGTAATCGATTTTATTCTACGTTGCAATTCATTATTGATTTGTTCGATTTGGTATGACCCTGTTGGTATGGAAACAACGTTCCAGTCTGGAGTACCGTCGTCTTTATTCTTATTTGCAAATACCAGGGAATTATTGGGTTGTTGACCACCAAATGATTTTGACCTAATATTTGGCCAACTGTGGTATACTCGTAATTTTGCTAACGCGATTTCCTTCACTGGGACCGGAGAGGGGAAATTCACACTGAATTCTGGACTCGTTGAGGTTATTGAGATCATGCTGGTTTGTACTGGGTTTGTGTTCTCCACTATTTGTTGAAGTAATTCCATCTGTGTTGTCATTGTTATTATACTCATGATGTATTTCTAATTTTGACATCGCAGAATCGTAAATACCTACCATCGCTGAAAACTCACTCTCTAATATAATTGTATCATCGCGCGATGACGATATCAATGAGGATAATTGCGAGTATGCAGTGGACACAACATGAAATTTAATCACATAGTCTTGTAGTTTCCGTTGGCTGCATGATGATATTTTTTTTGTTATTATTGAAATTATTCCAGCGATTTTTTTTTGCCGCAGAAATGCAAATTGGAACAGCTATCGGGGCCATCATTGTCACTGAAGACAGTATAATACCTGCTCCGGTGATTACACCACTCACAGCGTACACAGTAACATCAATTGCGGTAATTCTCCTGCGATATTTTTTAATTTTCATTGCATACTCCTCAGACAGGGTTTTGAGTCTATTTTGATACTCTCTGACCTGATCATAGCGATATTGCGATGATGAAATCATTTTTATTTTAAATACGCTAGCGTTTTCAATTGAAACCGTTAGTAAAATTGCTTTGCAATTTTCAACTTAAATCCGCTACGAATTCCACATACCATGTTGTTGAGACCCTAACCAAATTTTTATCAGTAGATGTGATTGTGAACTTTTCAGTTGTATTCTTGTCGATGATCGTTGAAGTCGTATTATTGACCCCAGATGAACTGGACGATGAAATATTAAATTGAGTCAATGGTGTCACTAGTGTTAATCGATAAATACCCTTGACGGTTGCAGTGATATCTAATTTGTTGTTTGTAGGTGTCCACGCAAATGATCCGTGTTGGATCGTGTATACTACGTTATTGGTTTTCTCATGAGGGATTTTTGTTTTTTCAATAATTGTTATCATCCTCGAAAAATCATTTTTGATGGCCTCGGTGAAGATTTTCGTCTCATCGATGGATTTTTTGATATCCGGAAGTTTTAGTTCAATTTTATCGAATGTAGTTCCAATAAATTTATCAATGATATTTCTACGAAATGAGGTAAACTGTTTTATGTGTTCTTCGGTTTTAGATTGAAGTGTTGCTAGTTCCAACGCAGAATCGTTGAGAGTTTTAAATCTGTCTGTAATCGTTGAAAAAAGTACACCCGGTTTGAGTTTACCCTGATCGGAAAATAACGCGATAGTATTCTCGATTGCGTTTCGTTGTTTAACTAAAATATCATCCAACGACACATCACTGGTTTTCAATTTACCCTGTTTGTCTTGAAATACAACTATTTCATTCGGGTCAAAATTTACTAAATTTAACGTCTCAGCTATTTCATCTTTGATTAGTTTTTTTACATCACCGGTTGCAGTGTCATCGGGTTTGGGTTTCAAAGATCTCCCCCAAATATCGATCATGATATTTTATACACCACTCTCTAAAATCGTTTTTGACGACTCCGTCGTTGCCAGCGATTACTAGTGTATTCATTTACGACAATATGAGGTGGCTTTCTAGATGCTGAAATGGCATCAAGGACATTTAATACTTCGCTGCCGCATATTGGTGGATCATTGATTTGTTGTGTTGGTAGCGTAGAATACCAAGTCTTCATTGAAATTTTTTTTATATAACGCATAAACTCTTTTGGCGGGGCTAATCCATATGAATCAAAATAGACAATCCCACGTGGATCAATAGCGTATGCAACCCAGTGAGTTCCAGGTCCGGTGCTGTTATTGAGATTAATAATACCTGTTTCAGTTTTGTTTGGTTGATGTGGTAATTGATCTTTCATAAAAACACCTCTGAAATTTTTAATCGCTAGTTTTTTTTAGCAGCATCCATTAAATCAAAATTGGACATGGGAACCATCAAAGATTTGGGAACCATAGGTTCCTCAATTAATAAACCGTTCCTGTTAGTCTCAGGCCTGATCCGTGAACGGATCTCCCGCTGTACCATGAATACGGGGTTCCTGGTAGTCTCAGACCTTTTCCGCTGTACCATGAATACGGGGTTCCTGGTAGTCTTAGACCCTTTCCCTTTTTTTATACCCCTTTCCTGTAGCCTTCTTTAGTGCCATTCCTGCTGCAGTACCAACGGCTCCTAACGCCGCTGCTTTAGCCACTGCTGGGGCTGCTGCTGCAATCAATGCTGGTATTGCAGCTAACAACGGGAATATACCGCCTGTTTTAATCATATTTTTGATAGCAGCCGCAGAAAGAGTAATCTGAACACCTTTTTTATCCTTGAAAGCATCATTGAAATGTTTCACTTGACGAGTTGTCAGCGATAATTTATTTGCACCACCAGTCATTTGATTAGGTTTCAACGTGATTGTGGTTCCACATTTTTTAGCCGATTCTGATTGCAATTTTTTGATTTGACCAGGAGTTAACGCAACACTAATAACACTATATGACATGTTATACATAATTGATTGATTCTAAATCGTTTACATATTTTCTACTGGTGCATCAATAAATCTCATTCTTCCTCCAACACCTTCAAGTAGCATTGATTTATCACTGAGAATGACAGCAACCGCTCTATAATTAGCAATACCACCAGGACGGGTTACACGGGCTCTAAAGTGTATATCAACAACAGATTGTCTCATCAAATCAAGATGTTCCAGTGAAAAGTAATAAATCGGATAGAGGCTTTTGAAATCCCATTGTGATATTTGCAAACCAGTATCCACATTTAGATCACGTGCCATAAATGACAACAGGTTATGATAGACACGTGCAATATGATTTTGACCGTAATCAAGTTGCACATCTTCAGATGGTTCCTGTTGTCCGTTTATTCTCAGTGAGACCTCTCTAACACCTAACTGATCAAATATCATATGACTTCGTTGTTGATTACCAACTCGTGCATTATTCTGTAATGCAATAAATATATGACGTGGAGCTGAAACCCCTTGTTTTGATGCCAGATGCCAAGTAAATATATCATCAACATTATCCAGTTTAATATCAGTGGTCACTGATAACCAACTCAATAACGACTTTCCTCCTTGGTCCATAAATGATAACAATTTTTCTTCTGCTGTGATTGATGGAGTTAACACTGGCATCCACAATGCTAGTTTTGTTAAAATGACTTTACCATCAGCAACACCAGCATCATGCCATATTGCATCATTATCAGTACCCTTTCGTACAAGCGCTACTGTGTGTTTAGCTCCATAAATAACTTTTCGGACGTTTCTACAGAATCCGAATATATGATGCAGTGGAATTGCACATGAAAACTGTCGACGCTGTCCTTGCAACGTTAATACACGTGTTGCAAATCCTAGGTTGAAGTTAGTAATATTATTTATGACATCAAAATCACCAGCTGGTCTTGTATATCCGGCTGGTGCTGGATTAACTGAAGAAGCATGTGTTGCCTTGACTCTAGAATACTGGTTGTGTTCAGGGTGATCAGTAAGATCCTTAGAAAACATCATAGATGGACCAGCTGATCTTGTATAATCATCAGAATATCTTGCTAACCCTATGATTGTTGTGGCCACATCAACTTCACGGTCAATGGATTCAATTTCTTTTCCATCAATGAGATATCTTGCACTTTCAAATAACGCCATGATACCGTTATTAACAAAACCGACTTTGATAGTTGGGTTATTGTCGTATGGTGGATCATTATGAGCAGCATCATTTGTTACAAGTTCTCCTTCTACTTCAATAAATGCTTCACAAGGCAAAAAGTATTTACTGGTATCATGAACTTGAAGTTCAATTCGCGATCGGAGATCTGGTTGTACTGCGTGATAAGAATAAAATTGAAAATCGCGGACTGAATCATCTTTACGCACTGGGGCCTCCATATCAAATGCTGGATCAGGTGACCTTTTGAACATTTTATTCTATTTATCAGAGTCTAAATCGGATTTTCCATTTCATCGTGAAAAACGCTAGCGTTTTCTACGTGGTTTTTTAAAGCCACTTCCTGCTATCATGTTTGCTATCATGTTATTTTGGTCACTTGGAGTCACCAATGATGCTAATTTTTCATCTACTGCGTTATTTATAATTTTACTAACACTTGCAGGCATCTCTGCTGTAGATGGCAATGGTACCTGTTTCTTTTTTCGTCTCACTAATGATGTTAATTTATTCTTCGCAGTTGAAAATGCCTTTCCGGCAAGATCTCCAACAGTACTAATACCCTTATCACGAATAACATCAATGGCTTTCATTCCTAGTTGTTTAGCTAACGGCATCACTTTTGGGGCCATTCTTGTAAATAACCCTGCAATGGTATTACCTAAACCATCTCCGTAGTATGCTCTATAAACTGGAAACCGTGAATTAACTACATAGACGGGGGTTGGTTTATCATGATTGTAGTGTATAATCATCTTGTTATAAAACTAGTAGTTTTTTAATTAGTGATCAATCGCTGTAATAACCATGGGCATCTTTGTGATTTTCAACTAACTCAGCAATGAGTTCTCGATATACATTAATGTCCATTATACCACCGGCAAATAATCGTCTACAGATATCAGCTGCTTCATTAATTATTTCTGGAGAGTTATTTCCAGCTCGTTTTCCTCCGATGAGAACCTCCAGCCGTGATATATCACTGAGAATGTTACCAGGACAAGTAACGCTAGTGTTTTAAACTATGCCGCTGCCTAAATACCCATCTCCAGTTGACTCCTCTTTACCAAAAAATCCAGTTGGATACTCTACTTTTCTCAGTACTTTGTCTTTAAAACTCTCAAAATCATTGCGGTTACTTTCTTTGATTCTAAATCTACCACGGTTTGCCAAGTATACTTTTTTTTATCCAATTCTCGTCGTTTTTTATATACTCTTTAAACCCTTTGTTTACAGCTATTTCTCTTTGATCTAGTGAAAAATTCCGCACGGTAAAGTTAATTAAATTATTGTCATCTTTAAACTTTTAATTATGTTGTATGCATAGTATGTAAATATAGTTTGCGGTGAATACATTTTTGCTATAGTAACGTCTTCTTCCTCTTCTTGTTTTCTTGCAATAGCACCTAGTTCTTCTACTACTTGCTCTTGTTTTTGTTGTTGCCGTGAAGTAGCTACTATATCCACTGGAAGTGTTTCTAAAGACTTTTTTGTTTGTTTAGTTCTTTTAGCTATTTTTTCTAACACAGGGAGAAAAGTCTCTTCTTGATTTTTTCCTTGTTCCGAGATTGTTGACACTATCTGTTTCGTTGTTGTAGTTATTGGTTTAAACAACTCTTCAGATCCCGCAGCAAAGTCAGTCTGAAGACTCTGTAGTTCTTGCAGTTTATTCCTGACAGAGTCGCGAATTGGTATAAATTTCTTAATTGCATCTAGTCGCTCACGAGCCAATCGGGTCGTTAATGCTTCATTGACCATTATTTGAAATCAGAAACCATTTGTCAATTGTAAAACTATTTTTCCCATCGATGATTCCATCCTTAACGGTCCAATTTTTTATTGCTGTGAAATCTTTTTATTTTTATTGCTGTGAAATATTCACTGTTTTTGGTGGTTTTTCATTGATTTTTGGTGGTTTTTCATTGATTTTCATTGATTTTTTGACAGTTTTGGTGGTAATCTCTTTGAGATTTTACAGTCAAGTAGTCGATTTTACATGGGATTTTCCATAGGGAAAAGCTGTTAGGATTCATTTTTGATGATTTTTGACCAAAAAATCGATAATTTCAGTCAATAAATGCCAAAAAATGACAAAAACAACCGAAAATCACCAATAATTTCAGTCGAGTAAAGTAGTCAATTTTGCATGGGATTTTCCATAAGGAAAAGCTGTTAGGATTCATTTTTGACCAATTTTCATTGATTTTCATTGATTTTTGTCTGTTTTCATTGATTTTTGATTTAAAAAAAAACCCGTAGGGTAAAGTAGTCGATTTTCCATTTCAAAATCATAATTGCTGCAACTAACAATAACAAATATTTTTCTCATAGAATTTTTATTGCTGTGAAATATTTTTATTTTTTTATTGCAGTGATTTTGCCTGTTTTTCACTGATTTTTTGACAGTTTTGGTGCCATTTTGGTGGTTTTTCTTTGAGATTTTTACAGTCAAGTAGTCGATTTTACATGGGATTTTCCATAGGGAAAAGCTGTTAAAACGCATTTTTGATGAATTTTAGCCATTTTTCATCAATTTTTGCCTGTTTTCAGTGATTTTTTTGTCATTTTTCATTGATTTTTGGTAAAAAACCTCGTAGGGTCAAATAGTCGATTTTGCATTGGATTTTTCATAGGGAAAAGTTCTTAAAAGTTTTTTTTCGCAGTGTGAAATATTTTCACTGATTCAATCAAAAAATGCTAAAAAAATGAAAATCTCAAAGAGATTTTACGGTATGACAAAATCTTTTGAGGGTCGGGCAATCAAAATTGTTCATTTTCTTGAATTAACGCTCGTAGGTTTCTAATTTTAGAATTAACTTCCTTTTTCAATTCATATTCGTTACCCAATTCTTTTCGTATTCCTTCCACGATAGTATATAACGGAACAAACACACCTACTTCACTGGAAAATGCAAGAGAGTCCCGAATAGAATTCTGAATTTTTTTGATGAGTGCATATTTCTTTGGTAGCATATACTTGTTAGTGCTAACTCCGTATTCTATATCCTGAAAATCCGACTTGATTTGATCAGGATTTAACCCATCTGACAATCTAATATCCTGGCTTTTCAATTTTGCAATTTCAACTATAATGCTATTCATATTTTCAGAATTCATATATGATAATACATATTTCTAATTCATTTTTCAAAAATAAAAGAGCCGTTAATATTTTCAAAATTCATTCTGTATATATAAATATCTTTTTTAAAAATTAATTCTGTATATATAAATATATTTTTTAAAAATAATTCTGTATATATAAATATCTCTTTTAAAAATTAATTCTGTATATATATAAATATCTTTTTTAAAAATTAATTCTGTATATATATAAATATCTTTTTTAAAAATTAATTCTGTATGTATAAATATATTTTTTAAAAATTAATTCTGTATGTATAAATATATTTTTTAAAAATTAATTCTGTATATATAAATATCTTTTTTAAAATTAATTCTATATATATAAATATAAATGCAGACAAAAATAAATAACAACCATGATGAGCGGTTGTCAGTCATTTGGCCCCCTTGATATAGGCCACTGTGTCTTTCATAGGGTTCTTTCTTTGAGTATTTCCATTTTTTTTTTCCTGAGATTTCTTCAATCTCGATTTGACCCTATGACCGTTTCTTTTGGCCGGTAATTCATTTTTGAACACCATACGGGGCTACCCAAATGTGACGGAGAGCTAATTACATCCATGGATGTTATTTATTTTAGGTCATTTATATTTACATTCACCGGAAACATATTCCCCTAAGAGTGAATCTAACTCGTCAAATAACGGGTTAGAATCACAAGAGGGTATGTTTACGTGAAAATGACCTAGAGGTTACATATATACGACAACACATCTTTGGAACTCCTTGGCTGCCTTCACATCCAAGTAAGCCCAAAGGAAACCCGAAACATACATCTCCGGAAGGGAGGCCTAACGTGGCAAACGCCATCTTAGACCGCCCAGAAGATATGCTTTGGGGTGACGTCACAACATATACTTAATTAACTTAATTAAGGACAGTACAAATACCGTATATATCTCCACTCGAGTGTTGTGGCAGATTGTAGGTATACTTATACTTAATTAAGGACAGTACAAATACCGTATATATCTCCACTCGAGTGTTGTGGCAGATTGTAGGTATACATATACTTAATTAACTTAATTAAGGATGGATTATAATTCAATGATGATGTAATGATGATGGGACGGCACAAGACAGCACAAACATGAAACGACGGGCCATCCGACCAATCAAAAGCAACCCATGAAATTAAACCCGGTTGCATGATTGAGAAAAGTCAACCACGCACACGTGTCAATGGCGTGGGTTATTTTTGATTGGTCGGATTGGCTTTCGAAAGCCCAGCTTTAAACCTTTCATTTAGTATATAAGGTGTCTAATACAGCAGCGTCAATCCACAGGGTGTGTTACTTTATTTTCTTGAATTACTTATTAATGCTGTTTCACAGTATTTAAATGAGACAGAATATTTGACTTAAACACTAAAAAAAAGAATATAATTGTTTAAAAACATTTTATATTTTATTTCTTTTCTTACAAAACAATACCCCCGCCGCAGCATCACAATTTAACGGGAGATAACCCATAAAACAAGTTGACACAATCTAAGGGAGAGAGTATATAAGGTGACTTAATACAGCAATCCACAGGGTGTGTTACTTTATTTTCTTGAATTACTTATTAATGCTGTTTCACAGTATTTAAATGAGACAGAATATTTGCATAAAACACTAGAAAAAAGAATATAATTGTTTGAAAACATTTTATATTTGATTTATTTCCTTACAAAACAATACCCGCCGTTGAATCACAATCTAAGGGAGATAACTCCCTTGGTTCATTTGTATACTAATACTATTTGTATAATTCATTAGTAACATCACTAGAGAATCTTTCAATGTAGTCTTGGGGGTTTCTTATGATTTTGTCGCTGACTTTGTCAGTGTCAGGGTCAGAATTTCTGATTGATTGTCCATTTTTTATTCGTTTATCATAATAGCGTTTTAGTTCCCTGTATCGTTTGCCGCCACACCTGAAACATAATTGCGATTTTCCCCTAACCCCAACCCCACATCGAATACAGGGTAACGGACCAAGGCTTCCACGACGAAAGCTTTGCATATGATACCCACAGAATTCATTTCTGCATGATTTGTTACACGGTGTCACTGATCCAATCATGAGCCATTTGCAATGATTCATTATACTTAAATCTTTCATTTAAATGCTTGTTTTAATTATAGTATGGAGGAGTTCGAGAGATTATCGAAAATTAAGCCCTGGAAAAGTGTTCAATTCAATCTTGATAGAGTTTCTGATACACCAAAGAATAAAATTCTTGATAGAACCTTGATTAGTAAAATCAGAGACTGTTTTAATGAATTCAAGCGTGATGGGGCAGCTCATTGTTGGTCAACATTTCGAATTGATGGTGTTGTTGACGCTACCATGAATGATGAAAAAGCAGCAGTGATAATCTCACGTCTTGGGGAAGAAAGAAATTTTTTTCGAATAAAATTCCTTATCCGTGATAATGGAAAATGGATCATTAGGGATAAATTTGAACCCATTCTTAAGGACAAAAAAACTGTCACTGTGAATCAGGATTCAAAACCAGGAATTTTGACTGGAATTGATAAACCCTACTACGAAAGATCTTATCCTGTCACAGCAGTTGTTTACGGGATATATCCGCTCAATGACAAACCTGATATTGCAAAACTAGCACCCATGAAATATTCGACAGGGCTCAATTGTGTAGCAACACGAATAATGGAACACTTCACAAATGCGTCCCGGGGAAATAAACTAACTGATCTAAGACGAAAAAAAAATAACCGAATGGGAACTGACAGTGAAACAGCATGGGGCAACAATTCAGGATATAGCTAAATTAGAAACATCATTGAGATTTCCAATATCAGTAACGACAATCACCGGTGAAGTATTATACGAATCGAAATATAAATCAAAAGGAGCCCCAATACAGATTATTGATCATAACGAACATGCGTGGTCATCTGCAGTAACAATATTTCCACGGGATAGAACCGTAAAATATCTGTTGGGAACAGAAGAGTTTTTTTCAGAGCAGAAATTATTTGATGCTATTTACCATTTGAGTAAAAACGATCCTGTGTCAATGTAGCTATTTCATAGTACTTCAGACGAAGAATGTAGATTTGATCAGTTTGTAAGGCCCAACGGAGAATTATACCGTACTGAAGAGCTGCATAATCAAATGAAACAACTAGCTAGTGAGTTTTCTCTAGAGAACTCTCTGGAGGAAGACAACGATCAATTATTAGCAAACTGTTTTACAGTACCATCAATTGCAGCACATTTTGCTAGAAAGAAAAACGCGTGGAAACCAACACGAAGTGAGTTTTTATCAGATGTCAGAATGTCCTGTCTTGAATACAGCCATGGAGGGTTATGGAATACAAAATACACCGCTGAAACCGTTATTTCAGTTGATATGATTGCGTGTTATCCAGGAAGTTTTCTTGGGTATGGAGAATGCGAGAAATATTTCAAACGATTTGGACACCCCACACACGAAATGACCCGTGTTGCTATTAATGGACCACTGCCTGATTTTGATTTAATCGGATTAGCTTGTGTAGTATCATTTGAAATGGCTACAGGACTTCATCCGTGTAGTTATCTTTGGATTGGTAAACACATGTCTGAAAAACACTGGATGCCAATAGTGTTATTACGATATATGCTTGATTGTAAGATGTTAAAATCATTAATTGTCAGTGAAGCGATTATATCCTACCGAGCACAGAAATCAGTCTGGTTACCACAACCTGATCTAGAAAAAATAATTAGTGAAGAGCGAAAACTGTTTCCAAATTTCAGTGAACAACAAATCATGAATTGGTCCAAACAGTTATTTGAAATCAGAAACAATGAAGCAAAAGATCTTGGACGAAGAATAATCGGTAAATTCACTCAGGGTGGTAAATACGATAATACAAGATATTCTTCACGGTTAATTATAGACAATGCTGAAACCAAATTGGGTACAATTGTTACTTACAATGATGGATACAATCCGCAGTATACACATTTGAGAGCTTCTATGCTTGGTTATGCTTCTATTAATCTGTTTTCGATGATCAATAAATTTCCTAACACCGCAGTTAGAGTTGCCACTGATTCATTTTACATAAATAGCAAAATAGCTGATTTTAAGGCTACTGACAACGAGAATTGGGGGTCATGGAGAATTAAGAAAGAAATGCTTCATGATTATATTCAATCAGCAGATGTTACCATTGAAAATAATTATTTAGAAAGCAATCAGTGTTCAGAATTTTCTAATGCACCACCGTGTTCTGATCCAATCTGTAGATATAAAACAGTTTATTTAAACGGCTGTGGTGGGTCAGGAAAAACAACCCGGGCAATTGAGTTATTTCGTGTTTCAAAATCAAATATGATTGTGCTAACACGAACACACAGACTTGCAAGAGAGATGATACAGAGAGGGGTTAATGCCTGTACCTATCATAGTTTTTTCCGATGGAAGGGAGATAAATGGACTCCTGAGCGCATGGGAGAGAAATTTATTCCTGAAATTATCATTTGGGATGAAATAGACACAGTGTCAGAAGATGTATTAAAAATATTTCTTGAGTGGTTGTTATTAAAAAACACAAAAATCGTCATGTGCGGTGATCACGGCCAACCACCACCATTTGTCGGTGCATCCCCCCATGAATGGCTAAAGGGTTTTGTAGACTATTATGAAGAAATTACCACTGATTATAGATCACTTGATGAACAATTACGAGAATTCAAAGCGCTAATTAGATTACAACCGGATAAAATCCAGTGTGAAATAGCCCGTGAAATAATTTCGGAAACTCCAGTGAATGAGTTTTGGGAAGCATGGAGACCAAATGATTTGATCATTGCAAGTAGAAAAATAGTCAGGGATACACTTCAGATGAAGTTATTTGAATTGCATAAACAAAAATTTGCAACACTTCCAGTGCCTCTTTGTTATAGGCCATCGGATACACGAAAACAGAACATTGAAGTTGATATTCCAGACCCAAAATCCGAAGGATTTCAAAAACAAATTCTGGTATTAAATGATATTGTGCTGGTTGATATCAATGTCCTTGAAGATGCATTGCGTGCTAATAAATCTCCGTGGACGCTAGGATACTCAGCAACAATACATTCTTCACAGGGATTGACTATATCGGATACAATTGTTTGGATGGTAGATAATCGCATAGACTGGTCGAATTTAGTCTATCTCGCAGTATCCAGAGTACGAAAAAAAAATCAACTTCGAAGAATTGTCTTCGATGATAATGACACCACAATAAATGATATTGATGTTAGCATCATTATTAAAAAAATCTCCGGTTACAAACAACAAGACAAAAAAAAAACAGCGAGAATTTGACATTGATGCTGAATTAATAATCACTTTAAAGAAACAACAGAATAATCACTGCGCAAGTTGCAATTGTATAATGCGTTGGCAGTATTCGGATAAAGATCCTCGCCAATTTACCGTTGACAGAAAAAATAACAATCTCGGTCATGTCAGAAATAATGTGATGTTGACTTGTCTTGAGTGCAATAGACGCAACGGTGCTAGTTAAGCCCATGCGGTGGTAATTGAGTATCCTCAGGTATCACTTGTAATTGTTGTCTAGTAAATCCTCGTTGAGGGGCAGTTGAATCCAGTTTATAGATTGGAGGTCTACCCGTAGATCGTGTTATACTAGATATCTTGTGTGCAGTAACACTCCAAATAGGATCAGTAGCCCTTTTTCTGCCCCCTTCAAGCTCTCCTGGTTCGTATAAATACCTCACAATGATATTACTACCAAGAATTGGTTCTTTGAAATCTTTTTGAATTTCCATTTCAGGTATTGACTTCTTTTTAATCGCGTTGATAGGTTTCAAATTAATTGTTCTAGTAATCTCATTATTCAGCGCGGTAATCACAGCTGGTAACCTTTTAACCCATTCACGGGATCTTTTTTCTTGGATGAATTCTTTTGCGTATTGATATCCAAATAACCGCTCAGCAAGGGTTTTATTAAACCGTTCAACAATTGCCTGATCACGATGTAGCGCAGTATGTCCTCGTCTGATAGTGACATTATGATTTTTCATTATTGATAACACTGCACCCTGAAATTCCTTGCCAGGATCAATTTGTAATAGATTTGGCCAGTGCAGAGGACCTCGTCGATAAATCCTTTCAAATGCAGAAGCCACTTCAGTGGCTGATTTTGTTTTTAACGGTTCTGCTTCTTTGTATCGACTTGCAATATCAACTACGGTTAATGCGTATTTGTAACCACGATCATGTGGCAAAAATAATAGATCAGCCTGATGAACTTCATTAGGAAAGGTCACATCAAAATGCGAGAATTGAATTTGTTTAGGCGGTGGTAGATAAATTTGCCATAGTGCCTGTTTGGATAACCAATGAGCCGCAGTGGTTTTTTTCACTTTTGCAGCGCTAGCGAGTTTATGGATTGCTGATTTACCCCTCCAGTATCCTTTTGGAGAATAGTAAATAGATTCCATGTTGTTATTAATTACCAGCACCTAACATCAATTTGCTTTTCATAGCCGATTTTATCAAAAAGGAAGCTAATTTTTCTTTGAAAGATTTATCAGGAATAGCATTTAACGCATGAATTAATTTCACATCCGCGAGATGCCTGTGCTGCAAATTGCTGCTTTTATAAGCAGCATCATGAAGGTGACAGGCTTTATCAATGTCATTTATTGGTTCTTCACCGGGTCGGGGCTGATTTTGATTATTGAGTCTGATATCAAGTCTTGTTCCCGGTCCACAATAACTATACCCTGGAAGGTGTTTTTCTCCTGGATACTTTGCCCATGGGGTTCCAGGGAGTTTAGTTAGCTTGGCTGCGATATCACCTCCTCGTTTTTTTTTAAAGGTTCCTTGGGTTTAGAAACAAATCTAAATTTCTTTGTACTACATTGTACGCATTTACCAGAAAGCGCTGATCGGTTATTTTTAGTTGTAATCGTCGTCATCTGTGCCAGTACGTTTTTTACACTTCACACAATATAGATCCATAATTTATATATAACGGCATGAATATAATTGATTATTCAGCTACCCGACGACGGGAACCTATTAAACATCATGAAATGTTGCCGAATTCAATTAGAATGATTATAATCGGACCATCTGGAAGCGGAAAGACACAACTGCTACTTAATTTGATAACGAGATGGATGAAATGGAACAAATTGTATTTAATAGCCCCGAGTGTAGACGATCAGCGATGCTATGAAGTGCTAAAGGATTTTAACGAGAAAGCAAAAGAATTTCAAATCGATGATGATATTATTGAATTTATTACTGATATAGAGGAAGCCCCGAGCATTGATGCTATTGATGGAAGTATTAACAATTTAGTGGTATACGATGATATCATGTTAGATAATCAAAAAAATCCTGCTAGAATATTTTCCCGAGGCAGGCATAAAAACACTGATGTGATATATGTCACTCAACGATACACTCAGATACCAAAAGTGATCAGAGATAACTGCAATGTGTTGTGTGTATTTAACGGCATTGATACTCATACGCTACGAAATATTCATCAGACCTGGTGCAGCGGTGATATGAATCATAATCAATTTAGAAATTTCTTTAGTCACGCTCAGTTAAAACCACACGGATTTGTGACAATAAATTTAGCAGACCCGAGGACACGATATCGTATAGGACTTGATAAAATATTCGGTTGAAATAGCAGCAGAGAGGGTAAATCGGACGATTTTCACCGTAAACCATTAGCAGCAGAGGGGGTGAGTCACAACATCATTGCGACATTTATTATTAATCAAAGAAAACGCGAATAAAGTATCACCTGCGAAATTTCATGTTTTCAGACAAAAATCACTAAGGGTCTATTTGTCAAATGGAGACTTATTTTTTTTCTGGTTAAAAAATGAGATTTCGCAGGAAGGTTCTATTTGCCGTTTTAAGGGTATAATCAAAAATATCCGAAAAAGGTTGTCCGATTCACCCCCTCTGCTGCTATACTATTTAATGAAAACAAAGATGCTAACATGTCCAAGACTCACGCTAACCTTTATACAAGTCACTAATTTACAAACATATACACATCATGCTGTAAACAGGCGTTGACAACATTAATAATAATTTTTCTCTTCTTCATTAATATTTCTTGTAGTAACATTTGGTCATGCCAATTAGACTTTTGTTTGCATATACTCGTCTGCGGGAACCCATATAAATTAAAAAGAGAACATTTCCGTCTACTGGGTCTACATCTGGCGATATATTCTCACAGAATCATGTGTAAAACAATTGAAAGCTTACATTGATGTTATGTTAGGTAACACGAAGAGGAAGGCAAAGTACTCGTGTCATGTTAACAAATTAATGCAGCATGAAAATAAATATTGCTGTGAGAAAACCCAAAGCAAAACCGGCACCCTTAACAAGAAAGAACCGAAATAGTTCCAAAGAACCAAACAAAGAATCGAAACAAAGATCCAGATCAAACAAACAATAAAAAAAGGAACAATTTGAAACAAATGTGATTTATAAGGCCATTTATATGTTTGCATGTATATAAGTATGTACGTGTGCATATTATATATATATATATATATATATATATATATATATATATATATATATATATATATAGAGAGAGAGAGAGAGAGAGAGAGAGAGAGAGAGAGAGAGAGAGAGAGAGAGATGGATGGAGGGATGGAGGGATAGATAGATTGATATATAGTGTGGAACCCTGACTCTCCAATGAGTTGATTTTTGTGTGATATTTTCCAAACGACATCGTGCTACGTGTTTGGTTTCAGAATGCATTCTTCCTCTATAGTACGCAAGAACTGCTCACCTCAACCCAACAGGAATTTGTTATTGTTATAAAGAAATATTAAATCGTAGCAGTAGGAGACAACTGATATAGACATTGGCGATATCACTTTTCCGATTTCTTTATGTTCCCATTTAATTTTTATATATATTTGCCGCAATGCAGATTATTCTAACATGTTTCCATGTTTTATGTCATACCACCTCTCTGTCTCTGGATGGACAGATGTTTACGAATGAAATACACTGTAGTTCACATTTATAAAATCAGCGTGGAAGTGCCGTCAGAAATGTTTTCAAACAAACTGCAAACACGAAATGTTCACCTTTAAGAAGCTCTTTTGAACAAGAATCAAGTAAACTTTATGTGACTGAACTAACATGACCCGTTTATATTTTAGGCTCCATTGAGTGTTACAGTATAGTTGACATCATCATCATCATCATCATCATCATCATCATCATCATTATCATCATCGTCATTGTCATCATCATCATCATCATCATCATCATCATCATCATCATCAGTCTCTTGACCTAGTTTGGTCGTTGAGGCACTGTGCTGCTGAACATCTGACCAGTTCCCTCAGCTTGACTCGATCATGTGCCAATGCCTGTGTCTCTGCAAAACCTTTCCTGGTACATTCTGTGATGTTGTCACTCCACTTTTTTCTCTGTCTACCTCTCATTCTACCACCTTGGACACTACCCTGCAGTACTGTTGTGGATAGACTGTCGGCTCTAGTGACATGGCCATACCATTTCAGCTGTCTCTTTTTGACAATGGTGAGGAGGTCTTCATAATGACCTACTTTGTGCCTGATGGTGTTGCGCACTTCTTCATTTGTGATGTGGTCCATGTAAGAGATGCCAAGGATGGTTCTGTAGCAACTCGTTTCAAGTGCCTGAATCCTTCGCTGTAATTTTGCTGTCAGGATCCAAGCCTCACATGAATACAAAAAGATTGAGATGACTAGTGCTCCCAATAGTCTGATTTTAGTTTTCAGACAGATGTTCTTGTCTCTCCAGATGGGTCTTAGCTTTGAGATAGCTGCCTTTATTTGTGCTGCTCGTGACAAAATTTCTGCTCTTGATCCCTCTTCTGTGATTATGGAACCAAGATATTTGAATTGGCCCACTGCTTACAGTTCCTGTCCTTTGTCTTTAATCTTGGTTGAGATTGGTTTGCCACTGTTTGTCATCATCTTTGTCTTCTTGGCACTTATCTCCATGTCAAATCTGGATGTTTTATCCAGGTTCTTCACTACGGTGGCAAGCTCATCTTCACTGCCTGCCAGCCCATCAATGTCTTCTCGTCTGCAACGCGGAGGTTGGTGATGTTATGCACTACAATGCTGACTGTCCAACAGTGGTTTTCCAGGGCTTCGCTCATGATTTGCTCTAAGTAGATTTTGAAAAGCGTGGGTGACAGGATTCAGCCTAGCCGTACTCCAACTGTAGTCTTGAACCAATCTCCCACAGAACCTTGAGCAATTACTGCACTGGTAGCCTTGGCATACAGCTGTTTGATGGTGTTGGTCAACTTTTGACCCATGTTGTACTTCTTCATTGTGGCTCACAATGCCTCATGCCACACTCTATCAAAAGCCTTTTTGAAATCTATGAACACATGATAGATATCTTGTTGATGTTGTGCGTACTTTTCACACAGAACCCTAAGATTGAAAATTTGTTCTGTTGTGCTTTTTCCACTATGGAACACTGCCTGTTTTTCAGCGATTATTTCTTCTGCTTGTGGGTTCAGTCTGTTCAAGATGATCTTCAGCATCACTTTACTAGCATGGCTGATCAAACTGATAGTTCTATAATTTTGGCACAGCTGGAGATTGCCTGTTATGATTATTGACTGGGTCCACTGTGTTGGCCATTCGCCTGTCTGCCAGATCTTGTTGCAGATTTTTGTTAGTAGTTCTATCACTGATTCCCTACCATTCTTGATAAGTTCAGCTGGGATGTTGTCTACTCCAGCTGCCTTTCCATTCTTCATTGCTCTTATTGCTGACTCCACATATTCTTTGAGAATGGGAAAATCATCATTATTTGTGGAGTTTGGAACTTCGAGCACTTCTGGGTCTCGTGAGGACGGATGGTTATAGAGTTCTTTACAATACTCAGTCCATCTTTCTGCAATGTCACTTGCTTCTGTGAAGCATTTTCCATTTTCATCTTGAATGGTACTGAGTCTTGGTTGCTTCTTTCTGGTGAGATCCTTTACAATTTGGAATGCCTTTTTGTTTTGAGTTATTATCATTAACTACCATTTTTTTCAGAGATTTTGAGCCTGGGATGTACCTTTTCTTTTTCATGTTTCTTGTTTTTTGATTTCACTTTAAGACAGCCAAAATCACTGGATATAATATGGTACCTTTTTCTACAGTTCTTATAGAGAATATAATTTGCAACATACAATTGTCTAGTTGTCCTTTTTAAAATTAAATGATTGGTAACTTATGCTATTTTATATATATAAACGTGCATTTTCTATCGCATACATACATTGTTTTAAATATACATGAACGTACATTTTAGATATGTTGATGTCCATTAAAATACATAGGTCTATATGCTATTTGGTCACTTCATATGGACTTTTTGAGTTGATTCTTGCATTATATTTTCAAAACAACATCATGCTACGTGTTCAGAATACATTCTTACTCTATAGTAAGCAAGAGTTGCTCATCCCAACCCCACCCCGCATTTGTTAATGTTATAAAGAAGTATTAAAATGTATCAGTAGGAGAGAGTTATCTCGCTTTGAAGTCTGTTTGATGAGACAACTAATCGTTCTACATCACTCATGCGCGAACAATGTTCACTAAATCATTCCGCGAATAGATTCGAAAAGTGGAAACATTTTCCATTGTTATGTTTTTGCCACTCTTGACGACAAGATAATGGTTCTACTTCACTTGTGAAATATATCCTGATATCTTTAAAGCAAACGTGTATAGCGTCTATCAACTACAAATTAATATCAATCACAAACTGATTTAATTTCTAGTGATTTTGACATGTGGTGCTTGTATGTGCACGCTCTTACAATTAATTCCTTCTCTGAAAATAATATCATTTTTGGTATACAATTTGTGATATTTAGTATGCTATACATTACCTTGAATATCCATAAATTATGGACCATATTGCTATATTTAGTAAACTATTGACCATATTCCAATATCTAGTTAACTATGGGATATATTGCAATATCTAGTTAACGATAGACATTATTGCCATATATATGGAGTGGCCCCGAGTGACCGAGTGGTCAAAAGCGCTCTCCGTTACGGATCACTGACATCTCACCTCTGTCTGCGTGGGTTTGTGTCTCGGATTCGGCTAATGTGGGTATGTGAGAAAGCTTGCGAGTAGCTTCTCGTGGATCAGTAGTTCTTTCTGGGGTTTTCCGGGTTCTTCCCCCACCATTAATACTGGCCGCCATGTACAGCCTATCTTGTGCTGATAAATGGCGTTAAACCCTACAACAACAACAACAACAACAATATACTAAATCGCAATATGTTTTAAACTATATACAAAATTGCAACATCTAGTTAACGATATACGTTTTTGCAATATCTAGTTAACGATAGATTTTATTTCAATAACCAGTTAACGATAGACTATATTGCAATATCTAGTAAACAATATACTATATTGCAATATTAATTGTATTAAGTAAACTCTATTAATTATATTAGGTAAAGTATATTAATTATATTAAGTAAACTATATTAATTATATTAAGTAAAGTATATTAATTATATTAAGTAAAGTATTAATTATATTAAGTAAACTATATTAATACTATTAATTAAACTATATTAATTATATTAAGTAAACTCTATTATTATATTAAGTAAACTCTATTATTATATTAAGTAAAGTATATTAATTATATTAAGTAAAGTATATTAATTATTTTAAGTAAAGTATATTATTATATTAAGTAAGCTATATGAATTGTACTAAGTAAACTATATTAATTATATTAAGCAAACTCTATTAATTATATCAAGTAAACTATAAACTATATTCAGAGTCAAATGAACAATAACTCATTTGTAAATATATAATGTTATACAGTCGCTGGGAATAACTCGTTTGTAAATATCTAATGTTGTAGAATCGCTGGGAATAACTCGTTTGTAAATATCTAATGTTGTACAGTCGCTGGGAATAACTCGTTTGTAAATATCTCATGTTGTACAGTCGCTGGGACAAGAAAGCATTATGCCCACATTCTGACCTCAAGAAATAACGGTACAAGTAATTAACAGATCGAAATTAATGTTGCAAACGGTACAAATAATTAACAGATCGAAATTAATGTTGCAGTTTAGTTTTGAGTATTTCTTTTTTGTTGCTTGGACTATAAAGTCGAATGGAGGCTGCTTGCAAAACCAATATACAAACCAAGGGCCAGTTTATGTGATGTTCTTTGGGAACTAGTTGCTGTATAATGACTGGCTGTATGCAAATGGAGATTCGGAATGCTATTTTGCATGCAGTCATAGACGTTTGGACCATGTTATAATGCCCTATTTACACTTTTCAAACGAATGTGTGCTTTTGGTGTCATTATTACATGAACATTTTGTTTGTCTTCAGTTTGATCAGTTTTGTTTTACAGTCACTAAAAGATGAACCAACACACTAATCAATCTTAAAATGATCATCCACGCGGATTCATAAATTACGAGGCTATTTTTTTTCAGGCCTTACTTCAGTGAAGTTAAAAAATAATGTGAAAAAAATAAATAAAAAAACCAAGGCAAAATTCAGTCGGCGAATTTTTTAAAACAGTTTAGGAATAAAATACTTTGTCCGTTTATGAAATCTTCTTCCTTGTCTCTCATGGAATACCTCTATGCTACATTGATGTAATTTGGCTGACAATGCTTTGGATATTGTACTTATGTAAATTGAACATGATACAAGCATGCTCCTAACATAAATGACTGCTTCCTTTTGTTAAAAAAGCAGCCTGAATTAATGTCATGTACATTATCATTAGCACCTACTAAAAAAGGAAAAAACTAATTTTGCCCAAATAGACAATACCAGTTCTGAAAGTGAAATGAATGAATTACCAAATGTATAAAATGTAATGAAACTTATGAGCTATATATTTTGTTTTACAATTTACTGCTGAAATCCATCAAGCGAATATGAACAATTGGAGCTAGCACTTCTTTCCAAAGCGAACATCTAAGTAAGGCCAATCCGTATAAACGATATTACACCCATTAATCATACACAACTATTAAGGGAATTAAAGGTTCATTGAAGAATATCTTAGATATACTAAGTCGGAGAATGTTGTAGATATATATCAATCATCGATCAGATCAGTGTTGTGATGACCTGAAGTTCCACCACCAATACATACAACAATACCAGGAGCAAAACGAGAGGATTTTTTATTACAGAGAAACGATCGTATTGGGAAATACTTCAAATTATGAAAATACACCCTTTTGTAGAAAAATAAAAGTTAACACCTACGGTGGTGAAATAGATCCTTACATTAATGTTATATGGCGGGTGAATGGAACATCCAAAAGGCCATATATCGAAAAGATATCAAACATACATTTAATGATATTCACTGAATCTATATAAAATGAGTCAATTATATAGCGAGTATCGTTTTGATATTACATGAACAAAGGAAGAAATTATCCAACAAATATAAATTTTAAACCAGGTTATTTTTTATCTTGAAATTGTTCATCAAAGTATAAGGCGTGTGGTGCTTAAGTCAGAAGGTACTTTTAACCATGTCCCAAATCAACACATTTTCGCCGATAACTATTCAGCTGCATTAGCAAAGTTGCCGACTAATTTAAATTTAAATCATCAATGAATATTTTCATAAAATATTTGAAGCATGGAAAGAAAAATAATCCCATTGGCAGATATTCTTCTTTACAACAGTAATCGGTATGGTGAAGGTCGACAATTGCAGTCAGACCTGTTTGCGATGTAATTGAAGGAAGCTTTGAAGCAAATCGTGAAGATGCAAATAACACTCAGCAAGGATATTTCGTGCATACATTTGCACCTTAAGTACCTCCCGATTATTTGATTGTAGATGACCCCATTAATCCGGACTATCTACGATGTTATAATCCGTTATTATAAACAAACAGGCAATTGAAAATGCAATCAAAACAGTATTTACACTGCCCTCAGTAGCGGCAGAATATTTGACAGTTGACATAACTGTTGATGAATACTGCAATAAAGACTTCATGTTTAGACATGAACTGTTAAATGAACTACGGCGATATCATATTATAATGATTACGTGTGATAGATATCAGATTCTGAATTATGCGGATTCCTGTATTATTTTCTATCAGATAAAAAAATATTATCAGATTGATGGGTTCATTGACTCGGAACAGAACAACATATCGTATATTTGTAGTATTTTAGGTTTCTGCTGACAAATTCAAGACAGCAAAAATTGTGTTTATAGCTGATACTTTCACTTTCGGAAAAGCTGCTACTTTAATTTTCACTAGACTGTGATTTCATTTGATATTAGTTGTCTTAATGCATATTGATAATCTTTTTGTTCATTTCTAGAGATAATTCTGATCTAATGTTTTCGATCGTGTGACAGAGATACGAATTTCTCCACTTCTGTTTCTTTCACTGCAGCCAGCTAAGAGAACATTAAGTAATTCTCACTTATAATCTCAGACAGCAAAAGTAATAACACAATAACAAAGGCAATTACTTATTAATCTGCAGAATGAAATTAGCTTGACAGAGTTATCTCCCATCACAATAATTAAACTATATTTATGTTTATGCTTCTGTGAAAACGCCCATTTAGAAACATTTGAATGTCTGCCAGCTGCTTTTAATGATGGATTTTGTTCTTTTCACCAGTTTCTGTATTTAATAATGTAATGACCGTCTGTACAATTGTTTTACATCTCTAAGTATTTCAACATGAGAATTCTATGCATAATAATTCTTAAATTAAACAAATAATTGTGAAGATTGGTCCGTTGAAACATTCGAATATAAATCTGTGACACAAATATATTTTCTTTCCATCTCTTAATTTGAAATAACCAGTATTATCGACAGCACCGACTGTTTTTGTTTAGTCTGCTATGTCTGATTATACTATGACGAGATGCTTTTTAATCTATGATGATATGATGTCTCACAAATTCTTTATGATTCATTATAGATATACTATTATTTTATAAATTATTATGTAGAAATCTTGCTGTATATTCTTCTGCGTTTCTTATAATATTGTTATTATTGTTGTTGTCATTGTGTATCATATTACCGCTTCAGTTTTCTATATTTTTTTATCACCAAATTTTACACACAAATGTGTTGGTCCTCTAACTTCAACACAACTTCCTTAACATGGTTTTCGTCCTAGACCTCCACGATGTACGCTTTGTAAATGATATAATGCCAATTCATTTACACAGGCTTTATTAAAAGGGGTCGTAGAACTTATCGACCACTTGCATATATTCTTTGTTTTAATTATTGTATATGCACATAATATTCCGATTTCAATTTATACTTTTTTGCAATGAAAATATGGAGGAGTTTGAGAGATTATCTAAAATCAAGCTTTCTAAATCCAGATTTGATCTTGACAGAAGAACGTCTGACTTACCGAAGTATTATCTATATGATCCGACGAATACTCTGATTAAAAGTATTCGTGGTGCAAAGAAAAGATTTTGCAACGATGATGCATATCATGTGTGGTCAAAATTCATAATTATACGCAAACCAAATGTGTTGCCAGTCTTCACCGATGTTATCAATGCTACAATGAACGACCAACAAGCAGCAACCATTATTAATTATCTCGACGAACGAAGATCAATTCTCAAAATAAAATTTATCGTATTAGCAGAAATAGACAATGATTATTTTATTATGCGTGACAAACGAGACCCTGCATTTGCTAATTAAACAAACTTATACTCTGAGAAAACTTGCAACCCAGGAATATTGACTGACATTTACATATCGTAGTATACACGACGAGCGCATCCTATAACCACGGTTATTTACGGGATATATCCGCTGAATGATAATAACAGCTTTGATGATTTAGCGCCAACGAAAGTTTCAAAAATAAACTATGTAACTAAATGAGTAATGGAACATTTCACAAATGCGATACGTGGCGTTGGGGTAACGGATCTACAACGTAAATAAATAGGTAAGTTGGCTGAATAAGTCAATGATAACTAATGCTGTCGCTGAATTAGAAAAAAACTACAATAAGAATAATAGTAAAAACGATAACAGGAGAGATTTACATGTTTTGATACATTATAAACAAGCGGCAGTCCGATAAATAACGTTGTTTCTAATGGGCATACATGAATTATTGCAGTAATGAAGTTTTCACGCACTCGAACGGTACAATTGGTGATATATTTCTTTTCCGTAACAAATACGTAGAAGCGATCCAATATTCGTGTGATTCTTTTCATGTTCCGATAATGAAAACTATGATCAATTGTACAACCTAGCGGAGACATTTATCATTAAGAATCTCTACGAGAAAATAAAAAAAATTGCTCTGAAATTTTCATCACACACTGATAATATTTAACAATTACTGAATAATTAATTCACCGTTTCGTTAGCTGCTGTTCGTTTGCAAGGGAAACGATTTCATTGAGCCAATATAACTTGAACGTCTTGAAGACGTACAACTATGACGATGTGAATATGGACACTGCGGATTGGGGAACACGTTTTACAATCATAACGACGTTATCTCGGTTGATATAGCAGTGTGTCATCAAGGAAGATGTCTTGGAAATCGGGATACTTTAATCGATTTAGACATCCCACACACGAGATGTACAGAGTATCATTAAATTGACCTTTACTGGATTTTGAACTTAATGGATTAGCTTTATAGGGTCATTTGAGTTTTCTAAATTTCTTCATCCGATATGTTATGGCTGGTTTAGTAGACACGTTTCAGTAAAGAAGTTGGCTCCTATAGTTTTATTAAAAGATTTACTCAGTTCGAAAATATAATTATCGTGTTTGCAAGGGAAGAAATTGTATCGGATAGGAAGCAAACTGAAGTTTGGTTGCCACAACAATAGATATAATCTGAAGAACAAACACGAGCAAAAGATCTTGGTAGAAGAATAATGTAAATTTACCCAATGAGGACAATATGGTCATAAACGACATTTCAAGAATAATTATAGACCATGTTTAACTCGGTTTTATTAGTCGAGAAAAGGTTTACTTGCCTAACATAACACGATTAGGTACAATTGTTGGTCACATCGAATCACTGCAGGATGCTCAATTGAGACTTACAATGAACGCGTATGTTTCGATAAATGTATTATCGTGGTGAACAGATTTCCTGACACTGCGGTCAGAGATGCTATGGATTCCTTCTATATCGAAAAGAATATTCAGAATTGATGACTCAAGTTTAAATAAGCACTGGTTGGAGCGAATGGAGAATAAAAACAGACATGTTACATAATTATTATGTTATTGAGTTATTTCGGCAGAGTTCAGTTGATATGGTTGTTTTATCACCAACCAAAAAACTTGTAAGAGAATCAAGCCAGCTTGTACTATCAAAGCGTCTTCTGATGGAACGGAGACGCATGAGGTCTTGATCGAATGGGAGAAAAATATATTCCAAGGATCATCATTTGTGATGAAGTATGAAAAGTGTCGCTAGAAACGTTAAAATATTTTTCGACTGGTTATTGTTGAAGAATACAGCTGTGGTCATGTGTGGCGATTATGGGTAACTAACACCTTCAGTTGGAATGTCTCTGCACGAATGGTTAAGACCGTTTATGATTATTATGATGAGATAACTGATGATCGTAGAGTGCTTGATTCAGAATTAAGAGGGTTTAAGAAATTATTGAGACTACAACCGAATAAAATTCAGTGTTAACTAGTGCGTTAGATAATTTCAGAAACTCCTATGAATCATTTTTGTGATAGGAAAAGACCAAATGATTTGATAATTTCAAGTAGAAAGTTCCTGTTGCACTTCAGCAGAAATTATTACGAGAGAAATTTTCAGAATTGTCTGTACCCATATGTTATCGACAGAATATTGACGTTGATATGCAATGAACTTAACAGCGGCAAGGACGAAACAAAGTCTTGTATTTCATGATATTGTTTTAATTCTAATCCGTATTGTTACTTTGTAGTAAGAATTTTGGGCTAAAAGTCCCAGACATATGGTCAAATCCGCGATCTGAGAACTGGAGGTAATCTCACGGCTGGCACTCTGTACGTGTAAATGAATATAACTCTGTATTTTGATATTATAAATTTTGACTTATGCAACAATACCAACACGTAGAATGAGTGACCCGGTTTCGATTTATCAGACAGAATTCAAATATATATAAATATATATATATATATATATATATATATATATATATATATACATATATATATATATATATATATATATATATATATATATATATATATATATATATATATATATATATATATATATATATATTATTACGGCTATTGGATTTAAATTATTTATCTTGTCAAATCCAAATTTGTCATTTAGGGTTTATTATTCATTAATTGGGAAATTATTCTGGAAAGTTCAGGCTGACCTTGACTCTCGCTGTAAATACAGGTTGACCTTGGCTTGTTGACCTCATTTCTGACCCTTCTTTAGAGGGTGTAAACAAGCCTTGTAAATGATTGGCTAGATCCAAAAATATCTTTTTATTAGTGGCTGATTTTCTTCTGGATCATTTTATTATTACGTGACTTGGTGTAGGTAGCTTCTTTCTTTGACTTTCCAGAAAATCACGTGATCCCTTGTTTACATTAGAAAACGGGTATTTAAATCATTTTACTGGGAGAGAGATTCAGTACAATCTGGGCTTTTAAAGTTATCAGTTGTATTTTCGGTTTGAGTTATAATTTTAATTACCTTGTACTGGACATTGTGTCATTTCGTTGTAGCAAGAGGGAATTATTCCATTTATCTGGAAAAGGACGCGTGTTTATGATTTTTAGTTGGATTATATTAAAAACAAGAACTGCATCACGTGACATTGTCAGCCATTTCGGATTACATCGTCAAGATTCGAACCTGGAACTATTAGAACATTTATTTATCAGGACTTTTGCAATTCCATTAGTGGATTATTTTCTGAATTTTTTATTGGATTAATGTTGGATTTGATTCTCTAAAACCGTAAGTTTATTTACTTTATGAAAATAATTGTACTTAATAAATTCATTGTTCAAGTTATACAAGCTTGTTAGTTTTCACTCTTCCTGTGTTGCTGCTTATTCGAGCAATATATACGCACACACATAAATGCATATATACATACATACATACATACATACATACATACATACATACATACATACATACATACATACATACATACATGCATGCATACATACATACATACATACATACATACATACATAGGTAGAACGTGCTCCATAAACTTGCAAACACGTTAGGCCACCTTTGATGTTGTCCATTAAACGTTCAGCAGTGGACGAACATGACCATGACATAGCCGACCCATGTTTACTCTTTGACAGTATGTTCACACCTAAACTTCCGTTCAGTTTTATTATAAAATGCCGCTTTAGTTGAAGAAATGTCCAGGCCAGCCATTCAGACGGACCTCACTCCATCTCCACGTCTATTAAGGTGAGCATACCAAAACACTCCTGTTACATTAAAATAATGCTAGTATATGCAAACTGTCCATTTCATCAATTACTGTAATAGTTTTGTTCTTCTTGTTTCCCTTCTTATGGTAAAGTAAAGTATAAATATCATCAGAACTATCAAGATAATAGTCATTGTAAGTGAGTAATTAGTCGCTCAACCTTATATATATATATATATATATATATATATATATATATATATATATATATATATATATATATATATATGTATGTGTGTGTGTGTGTGTGTGTATATATATATATGCCAAAAAATTACCAAAAAATTACTCGCGATATTATATTTCCTAATTTTTATTCCAATAAAGTTGTAATATCTAAAAAATTTTATTTTTATGACAATGTGTACTACCGTACATATTTGGCTGAATCAGATATAGAAGATATCATTTGATTTCCCCCTATTATTTATTTATTTTCTTTGAAATGCACGCTTTTGTCGAGGTTTCATTACTTTCTTTCCGAACGTTATCTTGAAATTTGAATTCAGACTATACATTATATTTATATTCTTTTGCACAGAACTACCGACACCATGAATCCGTTATTTTCTTCCCTATGTCTCGCGTTTGTGGCAAGTACCTGGGCATACGGAGGTGAGAGATAACTGACTCTTCAATCACGACTCTAATTAGGATACTTTTGCTTCTTTGTTCATTTGCAAAATTCAGGTTTCTCATAATTTTCCACACTTCCCATTGAACGTATTTGCAAGTTTTAATTATATTGTTAAAGATAAGAATCATCAGAGAAGGGTTTCTGTGAAAATTAGTTTTCTTTAGATAAGGACACCTGTCACTTGGACAGTTTTGCGGTAATCGTTCGGTGAATATATTCTTGCACATTCTACATGAAACATACAGGCTTCTTCAATTTAAATCGTGCATATCTACTTTTTCTTTAGTTCCATACATTTGGGAAAACGGTAAGAATAAAGATCAAATATTGTTTTAGTCATAGAACAAGTTATACGTATTTTCTCTCTATATTATGGGAATGATGCATTTATATGTATGTGTATTTCTGCAATCATTTCATTCATAATAGTCTTTATATCATGAATATTAAGTTCATTAGAACAAAATAAATGACGCACGTAGATTACTTTGCAGTCAAAATAGAACTTTTAAGAAGCACATAGTAAAGACTGATTTTTGCCTTGTCCACTTGACGCTGTCACAATAAGAATTTTGCAGTAATAAACAAAATGCAGGTGTTGGGTTTCCGAAATTTGTCAAAATGTATCCTCCGCTTTTGATTATCATGGATAAATTACTTTAGACATTATTACTTTTTATCAGTGTGAAAAGTCACATTTTATCATATATATATATATATATATATATATATATATATATATATATATATATATATATATATATATATGTATATATATATGTATATATATATAAAAAAACCTATACATTCCTCAGAAAAGGCGCATGTAATTCCTCAAATTGTAAGAAATCGCAGTTTTTGAAGAGTTAAGGCATAACTACAATATGAAAAAATGACAAATAGTTTATTATTGTATCCTGTCGACTGAACTTTATCTTAACAAGTAAAATAAAATAATTGTTATAACGAAACAATAAAATACATTCTCAATCTCAATTTGAGTTACGGTTTTTTAACGTTAAGAACGAACTTAAATACCTTTACTTATGGTATATCACCTACAGCTATACATTGATGAATAAAGCTTGACCATAAAATATTGAAGAACATTAATATAATTACTATTTGTGTACATTTGGTCTTGGATATTCTGATGCATCTTAGGCTAGAAGCCCCAAAATGTATCCCTTTATGAGATAGCTGTCACCTCTACCACCATATGTTTTAGTTAGGTAACTTTCCATCGAGTTAATGTCGATAAGATCGAGATAGGGACAAATGGGTATGACAATGCAATCTTGCTGAAATTTGAGGGCAATGAAACAACTTATATGTAACGCTCATTGATAACAATCGTCATAACATATCTGTCAGCCTCACATTTGTCAGAATATATATTGGTCCTCTCATCGAGAAAATATTAAATTATTAATCATAAAGGATTTGCAAGAAAATTGCTATACAATTATACGGTGAGTTCCGCTATCGTAACAAAAGTAAAACGCTTCATTGCACTCATAGATCTAGTCACTTTAGGACTTTTACATCTAAGGATATATGGGTGAATCCTTCCGGGTCTTGTTTATTGTTGAAATCTCATTTTTATGTGAAGGTCCAAAATGAGGTCACTAATAGTCTTGTTTATTTTAGCCATCTGATTATTTTGCGAAGTTTAAAATATGAGGTTTTTAATAGTAAATAATGTATTTAGTACTAACATAGACTGCATGTTATACATGTTTGGAAATTAATATGGTACTTAAAATAATACTCAGTAAAATAAAAACGGAAAGGTGGTATTATGCTATCTGTTTAATGCACAATTCAGAAATTGATGTATTTTCGTTCGAAAGGTACGTTAATCAGTATTTATTCACTACTACAATATCAGTGGCAGCAAATATAATCGATTAATTTCGCTTTATAGAATTTTCTTTTTAAATAACATTCTTTCCGCAACTTTCTGTGGTTTCTTAAAATTATTCGGAGATCTTTTTAGTTTAGGATTCTGACATATAAATCAGTACAATGTCCGAGTAATGATTAGGTTTTGACCTATTCATCTATGATGCAATAATTGGTATTGTGTTTGTCATCTTTATCAACTTCATCATTTTCATCATCTTTTTCATTTCATCAGCATAATTTCATTAATTTATAACATTGTTTTCTCTTCCTTGATCTTCAACATCTTCAGTTTTTTGTTTAATTCGTAAAGTTGTTGTTGTTGTTATTATTATTATTATTATTATTATTATGATTATTATTATTATTATGATTATTATTATTATTATTATTAAAAAAGGCAAAGGCATGGGTGGAGGCATGCCATCCATGATGGGCGGCGGAGGTATGATGGGCGGTGGTATGCCAGTGATGGGTGGAATGGGCGGCGGAATGCCTATGATGATGGGAGGTGGTACGCCGAGTAGGATTGGTGGAAAAAATGGAATGTCAATGATGGGAGGAATGAGTGGAATGCCAATGATGGGAGGAATGGGCAGTATGCCAATGATGGGAGGTATGGGCGGTATGCCATTGATGGGAGGAATGTCTGGAATGCCAATGATGGGAGGAACGGGCGGAGACATGCCAATGATAAAAGGAATGGTCGGAATGCCAATGATGGGAGGTATGGGCGGTATGCCAATGATGGGAGGTATGGGCGAAGGAACGAAGTACGGTAAACGTAAGTAAACTTTTGAAAATTGTTTGCCTCGATGTGGTGCATCGTTAATGTCTATAATCTTTTGTCAGTTCATTGTTAATTGTTGCAAAAGATCCTATCATCCTAAGTTATAAACTTGAATGTGACTATTTTTCTACCTGATAAGGACATCATTTTTCATATTCTCCATGTGGATAATGACTTTATCGCAGAATCTTGGTTTATGCAATTAGTATGTCTAATACATACAAATAAAGGAGATAAACATCTTTCCTCGAATACGGACCTATCACACTATTCCATTGATTACTGAGATTTGTTTTCACTTATATTTTAGATAATCTGTTTAGATGTCTTGTATTTAAGGAAAAATAATATGGGTTTAAGAATGTATACTAGTGTTGATTTCATTGGTTGTTTTAATCCTCTTGAATAAATTTTACAAAGCAAGAATTTTATGGAAAAATTCGTAGTGGAATTATAAATATATAATTACAGAAATTATACGGTCACAATATATAACCCAGAAGTTTATTACTGTTAATTGGTTTTTTTTTTGCAGGGGCCAAACGATACGCTAAGAGAGGTGCGTAAAGTCAAACTCTTTAGATTAAAACTATAGTTATAGAGCTGTCTTTTTCATTAACATTTAGTTGAATAAATCAGAAAAAGAACGCAAAGCAGTTTCTATTTATGTTGAAGAAAGAAATAACGAACATACATACATACATACATACATACATACATACATACATACATACATACATACATACATACATACATGCAGGCAGAGAGACAAACAAACAAACAAACAGATTGAAAAACTGGCAACTATTAATTTCTTGTAAGATCGTGATATTTATTTCAGATCTACATTGTTTCGCATTCTTTCAAAAGCTTTTAACTTTTTATTATAATCAACGAATATTCATAACATAGGAGGTATGGGCGGAGGAATGGGCGGTGCTATGGGCAGTGGTATGCCAATGCAAATGATAGGTGGTGGAGGAATGGGCGTAATGCCAATGACGATAGGTGGTGAGATGATGCCCATGATGTCAACCATGAGAGGAGAAATGGGCGGAATGGGCGATATGGGTGGTTTGATGATGCCAGGAATGATGGGAGGAATGGGAGGCATGAAGATGCCAATGATGGGAGGAGGCATGACAGAAATGTCAATGATGGGAGGTATGCCAGAGATGCCAATGATGGGAGGAGGTATGCCAATGATGGGAGGTGGTATTCCAATGATGGGACGTGAAATGCCAATGATGATGGGTGCACCGGGTGAAATGTCCACAATAGGCGGAGGTCGTGGAATGCCAACGATGGGTGGAACAGGTCGTGGCAAAGGTAATAATAAGTACATTAATAAAGTAATGTAAGTCAGAATAACCATTCTCATGTTTTGCTGATGTACTCATAGTTTATAGTTATACAGAAAATTAAATTTTAAATTGAATCTCAAGTTAATTACTTCTATATCAAAACATCTGGTTTCGTAAATTCCTTCAATCATATTCGATGTCTCAACGTACTTTACCTGTTTATTTTGTAAGATAGCCATTTTTAAAAATTTGCTCTACATGTAATCCGATCATATTTTTTAACATGGCAGCCGTATGATCTATTTGATTCTATCACTCATGCGTAAAGCATACGACTCTTGTATTTTAATGCAACATCTTATATTTTATTTTTCAGGAAAGTATTAAAATCAGGAATGCATGCATAACAAGGAATGGACATATAATTGAATATATAACTGTTAAAACTGTTGTAATATATATTTTATACAATTTATCAGTACTATACAAAATAAAAATGGTAGTTATGACCTCATACATCGCATGTATCTGGACGTACAAATAAATGTTACCAACAATTCTGCTTCTGAATGTTTTATGTTTGTAAGTAGACATCTGATTCAAGATAGATATAATCTATTCAGAAATAAAACATTTTGGAAAGTTTTTGGAAACACACACACACACACACACACACACCAGATGGAAAAATGTAAAGTTCCTCTCTCACAGACACTCACACACATACACACACACATGCGTACTTGTGTAGAGAAAAACTCTTATAATTATATTGGTTTAGTATGTATTAAGGACTGTGTAGCTCATTGGTTGGCATGCTGCACCAACAACCAATAACTTCGGGCTCAAATAGTGTCCAGACTGACCAAGGTGGTCAACTTTTATATATTTCTGAGTAAGGCACTTAATCACATTGCATTTGTACTAACTAGTCTTTCTTGTGATAATATACCTTTACAAACGACGCATTATATTTTAAAATTTAAAATATAATCAAAAGCTATCAGAAGAGGTTCCAGCAGATTTCATTCCGTAGCTGTACCACTTATTTTTTAATTACATAACTCAAAGGGTTGAACATATCATTTTGTCGTTTTTCAATAAAGCAAAGCATGTACCGAATCATAGTGTTAGATTCATTATACTACGTGTCAGTGTGTGCAAATATCTTCCAAAACGGCTGTTTCAGTCGACTAACATCCTCAGTGAAATAATGTTTGCACATTGACCAATCAGGACAGGAATGGTTAGACTTGTTTTAATACTATTTAATGAAAACAAAGATGCAAACATGTCCAAGACTCACGCTAACCTTTATACAAGTCACTAATTTACAAACATATACACGTCATGCTGTAAATAGGCGTTGACAACATTAATAATAATTTTTCTCTTCATCATTAATATTTCTTGTAGTAACATTTGGTCATGCCAATTAGACTTTTGTTTGCATATACTCGTCTGCGGGAACCCATATAAATTAAAAAGAGAACATTTCCGTCTACTGGGTCTACATCTGGCGATATATTCTCACAGAATCATGTGTAAAACAATTGAAAGCTTACATTGATGTTATGTTAGGTAACATGAAGAGGAAGGCAAAGTACTCGTGTCATGTTAACAAATTAATGCAGCATGAAAATAAATATTGCTGTGAGAAAACCCAAAGCAAAACCGGCACCCTTAACAAGAAAGAACCAAAATAGTTCCGAACAACCAAACAAAGAATCGAAACAAAGATCCAGATCAAACAAACAATAAAATAAGGAACAATTGGAAACAAATGCGATTTATAAGGCCATTTATATGTTTGTATGTATATAAGTATGTACGTGTGCATATTATATATATATATATATATATATATATATATATATATATATATATATATAGATAGAGAGAGAGAGAGATAGATAGATGGATGGAGGGATGGAGGGATAGATAGATTGATATATAGTGTGGAACCCTGACTCTCCAATGAGTTGATTTTTGTATGATATTTTCCAAACGACATCGTGCTACGTGTTTGGTTTCAGAATGCATTCTTCCTCTATAGTACGCAAGAACTGCTCACCTCAACCCAACAGGAATTTGTTATTGTTATAAAGAAATATTAAATCGTAGCAGTAGGAGACAACTGATATAGACATTGGCGATATCACTTTTCCGATTTCTTTATGTTCCCATTTAATTTTTATATATATTTGCCGCATTGCAGATTATTCTGACATGTTTCCATGTTTTATGTCATACCACCTCTCTGTCTCTGGATGGACAGATGTTTACGAATGAAATACACTGTAGTTCACATTTATAAAATCAGCGTGGAAGTGCCGTCAGAAATGTATTCAAACAAACTGCAAACACGAAGTGTTCACCTTAAAGAAGCTCTTTTGAACAAGAATCAAGTAAACTTTATGTGACTGAACTAACATGACCCGTTTATATTTTAGGCTCCATTGAGTGTTACAGTATAGTTGACATCATCATCATCATCATCATCATCATCATCATCATCATCATCATCAGTCTCTTGACCTAGTTTGGTCGTTGAGGCACTGTGCTACTGAACATCTGACCAGTTCCCTCAGCTTGACTCGATCATGTGCCAATGCCTGTGTCTCTGCAAAACCTTTCCTGGTACATTCTGTGATGTTGTCACTCCACTTTTTTCTCTGTCTACCTCTCATTCTACCACCTTGGACACTACCCTGCAGTACTGTTGTGGATAGACTGTCGGCTCTAGTGACATGGCCATACCATTTCAGCTGTCTCTTTTTGACAATGGTGAGGAGGTCTTCATAATGACCTACTTTGTGCCTGATGGTGTTGCGCACTTCTTCATTTGTGATGTGGTCCATGTAAGAGATGCCAAGGATGGTTCTGTAGCAACTCGTTTCAAGTGCCTGAATCCATCGCTGTAATTTTGCTGTCAGGATCCAAGCCTCACATGAATACAAAAAGATTGAGATGACTAGTGCTCCCAATAGTCTGATTTTAGTTTTCAGACAGATGTTCTTGTCTCTCTAGATGGGTCTTAGCTTTGAGATAGCTGCCGTTATTTGTGCTGCTCGTGACAAAATTTCTGCTCTTGATCCCTCTTCCGTGATTATGGAACCAAGATATTTGAATTGGCCCACTGCTTACAGTTCCTGTCCTTTGTCTTTAATCTTGGTTAAGATTGGTTTGCCACTGTTTGTCATCATCTTTGTCTTCTTGGCACTTATCTCCATGTCAAATCTGGATGTTTTATCCAGGTTCTTCACTACGGTGGCAAGCTCATCTTCACTGCCTGCCAGCCCATCAATGTCGTCTCGTCTGCAACGCGGAGGTTGGTGATGTTATGCACTACAATGCTGACTGTCCAACAGTGGTTTTCCAGGGCTTCGCTCATGATGTGCTCTAAGTAGATTTTGAAAAGCGTGGGTGACAGGAGTCAGCCTAGCCGTACTCCAACTGTAGTCTTGAACCAATCTCCCACAGAACCTTGAGCAATTACTGCACTGGTAGCCTTGGCATACAGCTGTTTGATGGTGTTGGTCAACTTTTGACCCATGTTGTACTTCTTCATTGTGGCTCACAATGCCTCATGCCACACTCTATCAAAAGCCTTTTTGAAATCTATGAACACATGATAGATATCTTGTTGATGTTGTGCGTACTTTTCACACAGAACCCTAAGATTGAAAATTTGTTCTGTTGTGCTTTTTCCACTATGGAACACTGCCTGTTTTTCAGCGATTATTTCTTCTGCTTGTGGGTTCAGTCTGTTCAAGATGATCTTCAGCATCACTTTACTAGCATGGCTGATCAAACTGATAGTTCTATAATTTTGGCACAGCTGGAGATTGCCTGTTATGATTATTGACTGGGTCCACTGTGTTGGCCATTCGCCTGTCTGCCAGATCTTGTTGCAGATTTTTGTTAGTAGTTCTATCACTGATTCCCTACCATTCTTGATAAGTTCAGCTGGGATGTTGTCTACTCCAGCTGCCTTTCCATTCTTCATTGCTCTTATTGCTGACTCCACCTATTCTTTGAGAATGGGAAAATCATCATTATTTGTGGAGTTTGGAACTTCGAGCACTTCTGGGTCTCCTGAGGACGGATGGTTATAGAGTTCTTTACAATACTCAGTCCATCTTTTAGCAATGTCACTTGCTTCTGTGAAGCATTTTCCATTTTCATCTTGAATGGTACTGAGTCTTGGTTGCTTCTTTCTGGTGAGATCCTTTACAATTTGGAATGCCTTTTTGTTTTGAGTTATTATCATTAACTACCATTTTTTCAGAGATTTTGAGCCTGGGATGTACCTTTTCTTTTTCATGTTTCTTGTTTTTTGATTTCACTTTAAGACAGCCAAATCACTGGATGTAATATGGTACCTTTTTCTACAGTTCTTATAGAGAATATTATTTGCAACATACAATTGTCTAGTTGTCCTTTTTAAAATTAAATGATTGGTAACTTATGCTTTTTTATATATAAACGTGCATTTTCTATCGCATACATACATTGTTTTAAATATACATGAACGTACATTTTAGATATGTTGCTGTCCATTAAAATACATAGGTCTGTATGCTCTTTGGTAACTTCATTTGGACTTTTTTGAGTTGATTCTTGCATTATATTTTCAAAACAACATCATGCTACGTGTTCAGAATACATTCTTACTCTATAGTAAGCAAGAGCTGCTCATCCCAACCCCACCCCGCATTTGTTAATGTTATAAAGAAGTATTAAAATGTATCAGTAGGAGAGAGTTATCTCGCTTTGAAGTCTGTTTGATAAGACGACTAATCGTTCTGCATCACTCATGCACGAACAATGTTCACTAAATCATTCCGCGAATAGACTCGAAAAGTGGAAACATTTTCCATTGTTATCTATGTTTTCGCCACTCTCGACGACAAGATAATGATTCTACTACACTTGTGAAATATATCCTGATATCTTTAAAGCAAACGTGTATAGCGTCTATCAACCACAAATTGATATCAACCATAAATTGATACCAACCACAAACTGATTTAATTTCTAGTGATTTTGACATCTGGTGCTTGTATGTGCACGCTCTTACAATTAATTCCTTCTCTGAAAATAATATCATCTTTAGTATACAATTTGTGATATCTAGTATGCTATACATTACCTTGAATATCCATAAATTATGGACCATATTGCAATATCTAGTAAACTATTGACCATATTCCAATATCTAGTTCACTATAGGATATATTGCAATATCTAGTTAACGATAGACATTATTGCAATATATATGGAGGGGCCCCGAGTGACCGAGTGGTCTAAAGCGCTCTCCGTTACGGATCACTGCCATCTCACCTCTGTCTGCGTGGGTTCGTGTCTCGGATTCGGCTAATGTGGGTATGTGAGAAAGCTTGCCAGTAGCTTCTCGAGGATCGGTGGTACTTTCTGGGGTTTCCCGGGTTCTTCCTCCACCATTAATACTGGCCGCCGTGTATAGCCTATCTTGTGCTGAAAAATGGCGTTAAACCCTACAACAACAACAACAACAACAACAATATAATATGTTGCAATATATTTTAAACTATAGATTATATTGCAATATCTAGTTAATGATAGACTAAATTGCAACATCTAGTTAACGATAGACTTTATTGCAATAAGTAGTTAACGATAAACTAAATTGTAATATATAGTTAACGATAGACGTTATTGCAATATCTAGTTAACGATAGACTTTATTGCAATATCTAGTAAACAATAGATTATATTGCAATATTAATTATATTAAGTAAACTCTATTAAATACATTAGGTAAACTCTATTAATTATATTAGGTAAACTATTAATTATATTAAGTAAGCTATATTAATTATATTAAGCAAACTATATTAATTATATTAAGTAAGCTATATGAATTATATTAAGTAAAGTATATTAATTAAATTAAGTAAAGTATATTAATTATATTAAGCAAACTATATTAATTATATTAAGTAAACTATATGAATTATATTAAGTAAACTATATTAATTATATTAAGTAAGCTATATGAATTATATTAAGTAAAGTATATTAATTATATTAAGTAAACTATATTAATTATATTAAGTAAACTATATTAATGTTATGAATGTTTTTGCTTGTTATGTGTTGTGATTAGCTTTTCATAACCTTCTTCTCATTTCTTGCTATGAGAAGGAATTACTCGTAAGTTAAGGAGCGTCATTATCCATGGTGAGAGAGAGAGAGAGAGAGAGAGAGAGAGAGAAGAACAAAGAATTCAGGCTCTCTTAAAGGGAGCGCCGCCGCGATGATAGACAGCTACATCTGAAATTAAGAGTCAAACATTCATTTTCTACTGACATGGAGAACTTTATTTAAATAATCAACACACATATATATTACTACATTCTAGAAACACATCTAAAAGCTTTATAATAAAAGTTCATGAAATACATATTACATTTTCCTTATTAAGCTTTCCAACTTCATTTACCCGTATAACTTCTGCACCTTAGAATATTATACAATAGTTAATTCTCAATCAATTTCAAGATAGCCGAAGTATGAAATATAATAACTGTAATTAATGCAACAATTAATTTAAAGAATACATTTCACTTATCTTAAAGTAGAATATTGATTTAGAATCTCAAGCATTAAAAATACTTATTTCTTAAAATAGGTATAAAACATATAGTGTCCTTACCTGAAATTAAGAGTCAAACATTCATTTTCTACTGACATGGAGAACTAATCTGACCTGATCGCGCATCTGTATTTATAGTGTTAGGGTCAGAGAAGGTCATACCCTCCATGCATCAGTCAGAAAAGATGCTGACTTACTTTCAGGCATAAACCAGTTTCGACCGGCAGAAACCAACTTATCTTACGTCATAAGACCTACTCTATAGTTTATTTATATTCGTTTCATATCGTCACACCAAATATGGTTAGCTGTTAGTTGGAAGCCATCTTGTTTCTGTATCGTCTAGAGAAATCTTACTTCAGCTTCATTAACTGAATTGAACTCATGCCAACACTAGGTCAGAAACATATTCTTACTAATGTAGCTTAGAACTATAGCTGAGCAGGCAAAATTCATGTATAATGTTTTTCGTATACAATCTCACACAACATTGTATATTGGCAATGTTCTTAGCTACTTTTACTTGAGTTATAGTGTGGTTATATACATCGCCCTTTTTTACTTGCTCAACAACCATTTCTATTCTATATAGTTGTGTTACAAAAACAAATGAAATTACCTTTAATATCTTTTAACAAATAAAACATTACTTTAATTCAATTCAAAAGAAAATATCAATCTTATTAATTTTTCTACAAATTCAATCCTAACATTAATTATATCAAGTAAGCTATATGAATTATATTAAGTAAAGTATACTATTATATTAAATAAAGTATATTAATTATATTAAGTAAACTAAATGAATTATATTAAGTAAACTATATTAATTATATTAAGTAAAGTATATTAATTATATTAAGTAAGCTATATGAATTATATTAAGTAAACTGTATTAATTATATTAAGTAATTTCTATTAATTATATCAAGTAAACTATAGACTATATTCAGAGTCAAATGAACAATAACTCATTTGTAAATATCTAATGTCGTACAGTCGCTGGGAATAACTCGTTTGTAAATATCTAATGTTGTACAGTCGCTGGGAATAACTCGTTTTTAAATATCTAATGTTGTACAGTCGCTGGGAATAAGTCGTTTGTAAATATCTAATGTTGTACAGTCGCTGGGAATAACTCTTTTGTAAATATCTAATGTTGTACAGTTGCTGAGAATAACTCGTTTGTAAAGATCTAATGTTGTACAGTAGCTGGGACAAGAAAGCATTATGCCCACATTCTGACCTCAAGAAATAACGGTACAAGTAATTAACAGATCGAAATTAATGTTGCAAACGGTACAAGTAATTAACAGATCGAAATTAATGTTGCAAACGGTAAAAGTAATTAACAGATCGAAATTAATGTTGCAAACGGTACAAGTAATTAACAGATCGAAATTAATATTGCAAACGGTACAATTAATTAACAGATCGATATAATTTTTGCAAACGGTAGAAGTAATTGACAGAGCGAAATTAATGTTACAAACGGTAAAAGTAATTAACAGATCGAAATTAATGCTGCAAATGGTACAAGTAATTAACAGATCGAAATGAATGTTGCAAATGGTACAAGTAATTAACAGGCTGTTTTTTCAGGCCATACTTCAGTGAAGGTAAAAAATAATGACCCCCCCCCCAAAAAAAAAAACCGGCGAATTTTTTAAACAGTTTAGGAATAAAATACTTTGTCCGTTTATGAAATCTTCTTCCTTGTCTCTCATTGAATACCTCTATGCTACATTGATGTAATTTGGCTGACATTGCTTTAGATATTGTACTTATGTAAATTGAACATGATACAAGCATACTCCTAACATAAATGACTGCTTCCTATTGCTAAAAAAGCAGCCTGAATTAATGTCATGTACATTATCATTAGCATCTATTAAAAAAGGAATAAATAATTTTGCCCAATTAGACAATACCAGTTTCTGAAAGTGAACTGAATGAATTACCAAATGTATAAAATGTAATGAAACTTATGAACTATAATTTTTTTTTTTACAATTTACTGCTGAAATCCAGCACGCGAAAATAAACAATTGGAGCTAGCACTTCTTTCCAAAGTGAACATCTAAGTATGGCCAATCCTTATAAACGATATTACACCCATTGATCATACACACATATTAGGGGACTTAAAGGTATGCTGAACAATACCTTAGATATACTAAGTCTTTCTTAAGTAGCCAGTATAACAAGTGAGGATACCCTTTGAAAGTATTTGTCTTTACAAGTCTAACCCTATACATAATACGAACCTATAATGTGCCACCTTTACAATCTTAACAGAATCGGAAAAGGACCATTTAACAAACGTGTTGTTGTTGGTAATATAATACAATAAAGTTCAAAACCTTTGCAATATTTGTAAGAAATGTTTAATATGTATGTTATTTTATTCAACAGAATTGAGGCCGCCTTGGAGTTGATCTAGGAAAACATTAAAAAACAATTACGTTACTAAAATGTTTATTTATAATGCATCTAAAGTATGAATGAATTCGACACCTTACTTATGCCCATAACGTCCGACAGTGTATGTAACTAAACTGTAGCATGCTAAGTTAAAAATGGACATAAGAACATGATATCATTCCAAGATAACCGATCTAAATATTGAATTTCAAAATGTATACGGACCAATCTTCACAATTATTTGTTTAATTTAAGAACTATTATGCATAGAATTCTCATGTTGAAATACTTAGAGATGTAAAACAATTGTACAGACGGTCATTACATTATTAAATACAGAAACTGGTGAAAAGAACAAAATCCATCATTAAAAGCAGCTGGCAGACATTCAAATGTTTCTAAATGGACATTTTCACAGAGGTATAAACATAAATATCGTTTAATTATTGTGATGGGAGATAACTCTGTCAAGCTAATTTCTTTCTGCAGATTAATAAGTAATTACCTTTGTTGTTGTGTAATTAATTTTGCTGTCTGAGATTATAAGTGATAATTAACATAACATATTCAATAACATATTTCACTTACTTTGTACACTTCAGTCTGACTGGGATAGAAAAAGTATCCGTCTACAATAGTTATGCATCACCTACACACAAGTTTTCAGTGAATTTACATGAGTGATTTGGGATATTTAATAATGATTCATTCTAAATTCACATGATTCACTGGAAACTTTTGTGCAGGTGACACAGAACTTATAGAGACAGAATCACCACCCCTTTATTATTCTGGAAGTTTGTATTCTGATATTCGGATAAGGTAACTGAAGTAATTTATTTAGTAATCTAGAGGTTGCGTTTTACATCGTCATTATTAGGAATATAATTTAAATATATATATTTATTATATAATAAACTATGAAAATATTGATGCTATTATTTCTATAAGTAAACAATTAAAAACGACACCAAACAAAATATCTGAGGAACAAAATCCTGACAAATTATTATATCTGATTTTGAATCATTACAAGAGCGTAAATTTAAAGATAGATATAAACTACCATCCTCGTACAAGTTCGTTAATCAGATTCAGCAATGTGTGTTCTCTTTGCTGGTTGCAGTGAAAGAAACAGAAGTGGAGAAATTCGTATCTCTGTCACACGATCGAAAACATTAGATCAGAATTATCTCTAGAAATGAACAAAAAGATTATCAATATGCATTAAGACAACTAAAACAGATTATATCAAATGAAATCACAGTCTAGTGAAAATGAAAGTAGCAGCTTTTCCGAAAGTGAAAGTATCAGCTATAAACACAATTTTTGCTGTCTTGAATTTGTCAGTAGAAACCTAAAATACTACAAATATACAATATGTTGTTCTGTTCCGAGTCAATGAACCCATCAATCTGATAATATTTTTTATCTGATAGAAAATAATACAGGAATCCGCATAATTCAGAATCTGATATCTATCACACGTAATCATTATAATATGATATCGCCGTAGTTCATTCGAATATAAATCTGTGACACAAATATATTTTCTTTCCAGCTCTAAATTTGAGATAGCTAGTATTATCGACAGCACCGACTGTTTTTGTTTAGTCAGCTATGTCTGATTATACTATGACGAGATGCTTTTTAATCTATGATGATATGATGTCTCACAAATTCTTTATGATTCATTATAGATATACTATTATTTTATAAATTATTATGTAGAAATCTTGCTGTATATTCTTCTGCGTTTCTTATAATATTGTTATTATTGTTGTTGTCATTGTGTATCATATTACCGCTTCAGTTTTCTATATTTTTTTATCACCAAATTTTACACACAACTGTGTTGGTCCTCTAACTTCAATACAATTTCCTTAACACCGTTTTGGTCCTAGACCTCCATGATGTACGCTCTGTAAATGATATAATGCGAATTCATTTACACAGGCTTTACTAAAAGGGGTCGTAGAACTTATCGACCACTTGCATATATTCTTTATTTTAATTATTATATATACACATAATATTCCGATTTAAATTTTATACTTTTTTGCAATTAAAATATGGAGGAGTTTGAGAGATTATCTAAAATCAAGCCTTCTAAATCTAGATTTGATCTTGACAGAAGAACGCCTGACTTACCGAAGTATTATCTATATGATCCGCCGAATATTCTGATTAAAAGTATTCGTGGTGCAAAGAAAAGATTTTGCAACGATGATGCATATCATGTGTGGTCAAAATTCATAATTATACGCAAAACCTAATGTGTTGCCAGTCATCACCGATGTTATCAATGCTTCAATGAACGACCAACAAGCAGCAACCATTATTAATTATCTCGACGAACGAATATAAATTCTCAAAATAAAATTTATCGTATTAGCAGAAATAGACAATGATTCTTTTATTATGCGTGACAAACGTAACCCTGCATTTGCTAATTAAACAAACTGATACACTGAGAAAACTTGCAAACCAGGAATATTGACTGACATTTACATATCGTAGTATACACGACGAGCGCATCCTATAACCACGGTTATTTACGGGATATAGCCGCTGAATGATAAAACAGCTGTGTAACCGAATGAGTAATGGAACATTTCACAAATGCAATACGTGGCGCTGGGTTAACGGATCTACAACGTAAATAAATAGGTAAGTTGGCTGAATAAGTCAATGATAATTAATGCTGTAGCTAAATTAGAAAAAGAACTACAATAAGAATAACAGTAAAAATGATAACAGGAGAGATTTACGATACATTATAACAAGTGACAGTCCGATAAATAACGTTTTTTCTAATGGGCATACATGAATTAATGCAGTAATGAAGTTTCCACGAACTCGAACGGTAAAATTGGTGATATATATCTTTTCAGTAACCAAATACGTAGAAGCGATCCAATATCCGTAGGCTTCTTTTCATGTTCCGATAATGAAAACTATGATCAATTGTACAACCTAGCGGAGACATTTATCACTAAGAATCTCTACGAGGAAATAAAAAATCCTACTCTGAAATGTTCATCACACACTGATAATATTTAACAATTACTGAATAATTAATTCACCGTTTCGTTAGCTGCTGTCCGCTTTGCAAGAGAAACGATTTCGTTGAGCCTATATAATATAACTTGAACGTCTTGAAGACATACAACTATAACGATGTGAATATGGACACTGCGGTTTTTTTAAAACACGTTTCACAATCATAACGACGTTATCTCGGTTGATATGGCAGCGTGTTATCAAGGAAGATGTCTTGGAAATGGGGATACTTCAATCGATTTAGACATCCCACACACGAGATGTACAGAATATCGGTAAATTGACCTTAACTGGATTTTGACCTTAATGGATTAGCTTTTATAGGGTCATTTGAGTTTTCTAATGTTCTTTATCCGATTTGTTATGTCTGGTTTAGTAGACACGTTTCAGTAAAGAAGTTGGCTCCTGTAGTTTTATTAAGAGATTTACTCAGTTCAAAAATATAATTATCATACTTGCAAGGGAAGAAAATGTATCCGATAGGAAGCAAACTGAAGTTTGGTTGCCACAACAATAGATATAATCTGAAGAACAAAAACGCGCAAAAGATCTTGGTAGAAGAATAATGTAAATTTCCCAAGGAGGACGATATGGTCCTAAACGACACTTCAAGAATAATTATAGACCACTGTGGCGTTTTGCCCGACCCAAAATTAAATTAGAAACACGTGTAATCAAAGCGAGGGAGACGACGCAAGTTCAAGTTCTGGAGGGACCGGACGACCTTTCATCGACCACCAAATGGCCCAGAAAAACATGTCGCGGCTCAACGATAAGGAGGAGTCTATCGACGATTTTCTCGTGCAGTTTGAGAAACTTGCTCACGCTCATAAAGTTCCTGAGCATCATTTGGCGATTAATGTTTCAGCCTTTTTGCAAGTTTCAGCTCGTGAAGTCTACCACGGCTTAGCTGCAGACGATGCTGACGATTATTATGCGCTCAAGAAGGCCCTTCTGACCGCCGAAACGTACCATAAACTTTTTCGGGACTCGACGAAAAAGGCAACGGAAACCCACTCTCAATTCCACAACCGTGTTCGAGTGTTATTTGAGAAGTGGATGAAGATGGCCGAAGTCGAACGATCGCACAAAGGGTTACGCGAGGTTATACTCAAAGAACATGTCCTGAGTACTTCCCGTCGCGAGTTGACAGTCTTCCTAGCAGAGAGGGAGCACCGTACGCTGGAAGAGATCGCTAGCATGGCGGAGCGATACGAACAGGCGCACTCGAAGAGTGGAAGTTCCGGGGCTGCGGACCGACCCCGACCCACTGAGTCGCGCCGGGTGCTTGAGGTGGAGCCGGCTGTCCGTAACCGTCAGGGCGACGGGAGAGCCTGAGGGGGATCTACAGGTAGGGATGTCACCCATAGACTTGGACAGGCCTCACCCTCGAAAGCGGGATTTGCAGGTAGGCGAGGGCCGCCGACGTGTTACAACTTCAAGCGCCCGGGGCATATAGCCAGGGACTGTTCCAAGGGAAGAAGACCTAGGTGAATGCCGTCGCTAGGAAGGATTACGAGCCGGGAGTAAGTTGCGAACCTTCAAATCTCGCGTCTGCAACTGTTAACGGAGAAGGTGCCACCATCTTGTATGACACCGGGTGTAGTGTCCCAGTCCTAGTCGACAGGAAGTACGTTAAGCCTGAGGATTACACAGGGGAGGTAATCTAAGTTCAGTACCCGAACAGAGCGCGTGACTCATTGCCAGTGGCTGTCATTGACCTCGATTTGCCGTACGTGAAGGGGAAAATTGAAGCTGCGTGCTTGGATGGTCTATCACATGACGTCATTCTGGGATGTCGTTATGTGTTGCCACAACCGAACCCCGAAAGCTGCACACCGATACCAGTGACTGCTGTGGATACCAGGTCCAAGAGTCGGCAGACGAAAGCAAAGCCGATGAAAATTACATCGTCATCGGTGAGTAACGTTCTTCCGGCCGAGTTTAGAAAGTTGCAACAGGAAGACGCAACTCTGGTGCAGTTGCACAACCATGCTGTAGCAGGAACAGAGAAAGAAACTCCGAATGGCGCGGTGGAGTTCGCGTAAAAGATGGGAATCTTGTATCGCCACGCCAGGAAAGGCATCGAACACTTTAAGCAAGTTGTTGTGCTGAAAGAGAAGAGAGGCGAAGTGTTAAAACTCGCGCACGAGAGTCTCATGGGAGAACACATAGGAATTGCCAAGACGCGTGACAGTCTTGTCAAAGAATGTTACTGGCCAGAGACCCAGGGTGATGTCAAGCGAGCGAAGGCGCGTCCTTCGAAGAATTACAAGCGCACAAAACCACGCCAGTATGAAGTAGGGGACAAGGTGTTGTTGCTGTTTGCCCAAGAACACAACAAATTGCAAGTTTCCTGGAAAGGTCCATACGTCGTCACCGAGAAGGTCGGAGGTCAAACATATCGGATACGGCTGCCAACGAAGGAGAAATTGTACCACGCCAATCTGCTTAAGAGATACAGGGAAAGAGCAGCAGAGAGGGTAAACCCTACAACTTTTATAGGCGTTAATTTAACAAACTGAGGCTTCCTGAAATTGCTGATATAGGCCTCAATTTAGTAAACTGAGGCTTCCTTGAAAATATTATAATTTTTTAAAAAATAATTTGAGCAAAAAAATAAAAAAAAAATAAAAAAAAGACGCCATTGTCGTTGGCGTTCACCCTCGTTGCTACTATGCGTTAACAATTTTTTTATGATGAAAATCATTGTTGAAATTCGAAGAATTGTCACTATGAAAATCATTTACGATTTCACAAACAGACTAATTTGCAAAACTTCATCTTGCAGATCAATCAAATTATTAGATTGGTCAGTGAGTTTGAAATTAATTCTCGTTAAAGGATTATTATGACATCGCATAAAGACTGGATTAGTTGGGTCTTCAATTATTAAAAGTCCTGGAGGAACAGTTGGTGCAAATGAATATAAAATATAACCTTGCTGAGCTTGATTTGATTGCTCAAGATTTATTTGATAGCTGCCTTCGATAACGTCACACACTAAATTCAGCGGTATCACCGAGGATATATTCACGTTGAACGGAGCGATATGTCTACCGCCACCTTCTGGATCATTATTGTGTTTAAGGGTTTTTTTTCCCGGTGATGTTGTTTTTTTTCATGTATCGTGAATTATTTTAAAACCAACATCGATGGCATCTCTGAGAAGTTTTTTTTAGCGATTGGAACTACGACCGGAGCAATCATTGTAACCGAAGATAGTATTATTCCAGCAGCAGTGATTACGCCCGACACCGAATATACGGTGATATCAACCGCGGTTATTCTTCGTTGGTATTTTTTTATTTTTATTTGATACTCCTCACAGCGTGAGCTGAGTTTAGTTTGAAATTCTCTGACTTGATCATAGCGATACCGATACACTGAAGGGATTGTCATCTTACTTTAGCAGCATTAGTGTTTTCAGTTTAATTGTTTACTTAAATCCACTACGAATTCTACGTACCACGTTACTGAAACCCTGACTAGATTTCTATCTGTGGTCGTTATCGTGAATTGTTCAGATACATCCTTGTCGATGATCGTTGATATTGTATTATTGACTCCAGATGAACTACTTGATGATATATTGAATTGATTCGGTGATACTATTGTTAATCGATAAATACCCTTGACTGCTGCGGTTACGTGTAAAATGTTGGTTATGGGAGTCCACGCAAATGAACCGTGTTGAATTGTGTATACAATATTGTTGGTGTTCTTATGAGGATTTTTTATTTTTTCAAATATTGCTATCATCCTTGTTGCATCCGCTACGATGTTAGTAGTGGTTGTTTTTAGATCATCGATGGATTTCTTTATCTCTGGAAGGGTTATTTCAATTTTATCAAATGGGGTTCCAATAAATTCATCAATGATGTTTATACGAAACATTGAAAACTGTTTCACGTGTTTTTCATATTCGGATTGAAGAGCTGCTAGTTCTACTATAGAATCTTTTATCGAGGTGAGTTTTGGTTCAGTCACTGGTGGATTTCCAAAAAATTCTAGCATTGGTTTATCAATTTTGTCAATTATATTTCTTTGTATTGTAGTAAACTGATTAAATACAACTATATGATCGTCATACTTATCATTGAGCGATTTCAATTAATTTGCCGTGTTATCGAGTGTTGCTAATTTATCCGTGATCGTTGAAACTAGTACACCTGGTTTGAGTTTACCCTGATCGGAAAATAGCGCGATAGTATCCTCTGCTGCGTCTCGTCGTTTAACTAAAATATCATCGAGGGAGATATTACTAGTTTTCAATTTACCCTGACGATCGCCAAATACAACTATTTCACCAGGATCAACACTTGCTAGGTTCAACGTTTCGGCTATTTCATCTTCGATTAGTTTTTTAACCTCTTTGATTTCAACTCCATCAGTATCCGGTTTCTTCAGCGCTGATAAAGGTCGTCCCCAAACAACAATCATTGTTATCATAGAAATCTTTTCTCTGTTTAAAATCTAAAAGATTTCCAATCAAAGATTTTCAATCCAACGACTGCTAGTATACTCATTCACTACTACATGGGGTGGTTTTTGTCCTCGTGAAATAGCATCAAGTACGTTTAATACTTCATTACCACATATGGGTGTGTCAATCATCGTTTGTGTTGGTAACGTGGAATACCAACGGGGTATTTTTAAGCGCGTTGATAAATCAAGGATATAGCAGTTAAATTCCTTCGGAGGCGCTATGAGTCCATATGAGTCAAAATAAATAATCCCACGTGGATCAATCGCGTATGCAACCCAGTGGGTTCCAGGTCCATCGCTGTTATCTAGATTAATAATACCCGTTTCAACATTATTTGGTTGTGCCGGTAACTGATCTTTCATAAAAACACCTCTGAAGTTTTTAATCGCGAGTTTTTTTAGCAGCATCAATTAAATAAAAATTGGACATTAGAAGATTTTTCACTAGTAAACCGTTCCTGGGATTCTTAGACCCGATCCTTTGTACCACGTGTGTGGAGTTCCTGGTAGTCTTAGACCTTTCCCCTTTTTTTTATACCCCTTTCCCGTTGCTTTCTTTAGTGCCATTCCTGCCGCGGTACCAATAGCCCCTAACGCTGCCGCTTTAGCTACCGCTGGGGCCGCTGCGGCAATCTACCCTGGAATCAACCCTAACAGCGGGAATATACCACCAGTCTTTTCCATGTTTTTAATCGCGCTCGCAGAAAGAGTAACCTGAACTCCCTTTTTTTCTTTAAGCGCGCTATTAAAATGATTAACCTGAGTCTTCGTCAGTGATAGTTTATTCCCCCCGCCATTCATTTGATTAGGTTTCAGCGTTATTGTGGTTCCACATTGCTTAGCTGATTTGGATTGTAATTTTTTTAACTGACCAGGTGTCAACGTGACATTGATATTATTATACGACATTATACAAAACAGATTGATTCTAAATCGCAGAGAGAGAGATGTGGAAAATTAATTACGAAGTAATCAATTACAGATTTTCCACTGGTGCATCTATCACTTTCACTCGTCCACCAACACCTTCGAGTAGCATTGATTTATCACTGAGAATGACAGCAACCGCTCTATAATTAGCAATACCACCAGGAAGGGTTACACGAGCTCGGAAGTGTATATCAACGACGGATTGTCTCATCAAGTCAAGATGTTCCAACGAAAAGTAATAAATCGGATACAGATTCCTAAAATCAAACTGTGATATTTGTAGGCCGGTATCAACATTTTGATCGCGTCCCATATACGACAACAGGTTATGATAAACTCGTGCAATATGATTTTCTGTGTAATTTAGTTGTATATCCTCTGATGGTTCTTGCTGTCCGTTTATTTTCAGCGAGACGTCATTACACCCAATTTGATCAAATATCATATGGGAACGTTCTTGATTATTTAATCGCGCAGTATTCTGTAGCGCAACAAATATGTGACGTGGAGCTGAAATACCCTGTTTCGATGCTAGATGCCATGTAAGTGTACCATCAATATTAAAATCCATGGTATCTGTGGACGTTGTCAACCAACTCAACAATGTTTTTCCTCCTTGATCCATAAATGATAGTAACCGTGGTTCTGTTGACAACGACGGAGTCAACACCGGCATCCACAGTGTTAGTTTTGATAAAACGACTTTACCATCGGCAACGCCAGCACCGCGCCAGATTGCATTATCATCAGTACCTCTTCGTACTAGTGCTACCGTATGCTTTGCTCTATAGATAACTTTTCTGACGTTTCTACAAAATCCAAATATGTGATGCAACGGAATCACACATGAAAACCGTCGACGCTGTCCTTGTAACATTGATACTCGTGTTGCAAATCCTAGGTTGTAACTGATAATATTATTGATGACATCAAAATCAGCAGCTGGTCTTGTATATCCGAGTGGTGCTGGATCAACTGCAGTAGCTCGTGTTGCTTTTGCCCTAGAATACTGGTTGTGTTCGGCGTTATCAGTAATATCCTTCGCGAACATCATAGACGGACCCGCAGATCTAGTATAGTCATCAGAATATCTCGCTAACCCGATTATTCCGGTAGCAATATCAACTTCACGTTCAATAGATTCGGATTGGGTTATCATCATATGGTGTATTAAGTGCAACATTTGTTACGAGTTCACCTTCGACTTCAATAAAGGCCTCACAAGGTAAAAAGTATTTACTGGTATCATGAATTTGAAGTTCAATTCGTGCTCTAAGATCAGGTTGTACTGCGTGATAGGCAAAAAATTGATAATCGCGTACAGAATCATCCTTGAGTACTGGGGCGTCCATGTCAAATGCACTATCAGGGTTCTGTTTGAACATTTTTTATTATATATCCGCTGGTCTAAATTGAAGGTGAAATCGTGAAAATTCTTTGAAATTGCAAAGTAATTTCCATTCAAGGAATTTTTCGTTTACAATTTCCAATGATTTTATCGACGTCTTTGACTTTTGTAGAAATTCTTTGAATTTCCAAGACCACTTCCCGCTATCATATTTGCTGTGTTATTATCCTGGGTGGTCATCGATGACATCATTGACTGTAGTTTTTCATCTACTGCGTTATTTATTATTTTACTAACACTTGCAGGCATAACCGCAGTAGATGGCAGTGAAGTCATTCCTGGTTTCTTTGAAAATCTAGATTTCCCCCGTCGAACTAGCGCTGTTAGTTTATCCTTCGCGGCTGAAAACGCCTTCGTGGCAAGATCACCAACAGCGTTAATATCCTTATCCTTGATAACATCAATAGCTTTCATTGATAGTTGTTTTTCTAGCGGCGCTACTTTTGGAGCCATTCTTGAAACAAATCCCATTATAGTATCACCGAGACCATCTCCATAGTATGCTCGGTATTTTGGCAATCGTGAGTTTACCACGTAGACGTTAGTTGGTTTATCATGGTTGTAGTGTATGATCATTCTCTATTCAATTGCTATTTATCTAATCGCGGTGACATTAGTTACTATGGTAACCGTCCACTAACTCTTCAATAAAATCTCGATATGTTGCAATATCCATGATACCACCTTGAAATAACCTCCTACAGATATCAGCAGCTTCATTGATTATTTCTGGTGAGTTATTCCCGGCTCGTTTTCCCCCTACAAGTATTTCTAATCGTGCTATATCACCAAGAATATTGCCAGGACATGAAATTGCAGGCAATTTCTTTGATATCCCACTCCCAAACGTCTCAACGGAGATTCCTTATCGTCAATTGCACCTTGTGTATCTATGCTTGGATTGGGTTTTGATTTTTTAGGTGAGTAGGACATTTTCTTTGAAGATTGTTTCCGCCGCTGCAATTTTTGTGGTTTTTGTTGTTGTTTTAGTTCTTCATATTGATTGTATACTTCACACACTTTTTTCATGTAATTAATGTATGATGTATCTTCTTTTAGTCTAATTTGACTTTTTCCAGTTTTTATTTTGTAAATCACATCAGCGTAATGTTGTATATTTTTAATATATCCATGTTGCTCTGGTTTCAACATTTTTTTCTGTTTTCATAAGTCGTAACAACAAACATAGGAATTTCTGCTGGATCAGTCTTATCAATTGCTGCTACCCCCTCCTCGTTAAATCTCCCCCGTAAACCCTCTACTGTTCTTCTTGATTCAAGTGGCAATTCCTCAGGGGGGTCTTTTTGAGATTCATCACTATCATCAATACCACTTTGTCGTTGTATTTCCATCTGAGTTTCCATATCACCTGAAAGTTTTTGTATAGCCCGTTTTGTTTGTTCAGTTTCAATTGCTATTTTTTCAAGTTCACCAAGAAGAGGTCTCTCTACTCGTTTCCCTTGTTCAGGGACATCTCCGTATATAGCTCGTTCAGTAGCTGTTTTCACATCTGTAGTTTCAGCAACAATCGGCTTAAAGAGTTGTTCAGAACCCTCTGTAAAATCAGTCTGAATTAATTGCCGCTGGTGAAGTTTTTCACGTATACGATCACGAATAGGTAATAGTTTATTAATATCACTGAGTCGCTGTTTTGTGTTACGTGTGGTCAGTGATGTTCCTACCATTATTCAAATAGTATCAGTATTGTTAAATTGCAGACAATTCACCGAGTAAAAAAAAAGAAATCACTAGATTATACTTCCCTGTTGTTCCGGGACACATAATTTTACTTCCTTGTTACATGCAAATACATGTCATTGTTACCCGTACCGGTTATACAACAAAGAAGGCTCTCTACGGGTAGGACTCAGCTTGCTCCATTAACGTTTTTAACTGTTTCACCTTACAATTGATAAGTTTTCTGCTTTCATACTCTGAACTTAATTGCTTACGTATATGTTCAACGATGCTACATAATGGTACAAATATATTAATGTCTTCATGATAAATTAAACTTTCACGGATAAGTTTTTGTAAGTGCTTAATTAAAAAATATTTCTTAGCGAGTACGTATTTTCCATTCTGCTCTGCAAATTGTATATCGTCGAAATCGGTTATGATTTGATCACAATCTAACCCTGAACATAACTCAATATTTTGATTTTTAAGCTTGTTGATTTCAACAATAACACATTTGAGATTTTCAAGATTCATATATATGAAAAAGTATATTTATTTAATTGCAATGAAAACTCAAAGAGTGAAATTGAAATGAAAATCTTCGATGGAAACTCAAAGAGTTTCAAATTCAACAAAATGAATTCTGGACACGCTAAGGTGTTGGTCATCTTAGCATATCCAGAAGCTTAATGCGATTATAACGATTATGATTATATACAATAGATGACGACGGTACTTACAACCCCTGATCTAGTGTGGTTGGTGGTTGTATTATACACATAGGACGGTACTTACAACCCCATGATCTAGTGTGTAGGCGGTTGTATTAATACATATACGACGGTACTTACAACCCCTGATCTAGTGTGGTTGGCGGTTGTATTAATACATATACGACGGTACTTACAACCCCTGATCTAGTGTGTAGGCGGTTGTATTATACACATAGGACGGTACAACAATAGATTATAATGACAATGGATGACGACGGCACAACAATAGATTATAATAACAATGGTATTTACAATGAATGAATTGATTCAATGAATGATAATGGTATTTACAATGAATGAATTGATTCAATGAATGATAATGGTATTTACAATGAATTGATTCAATGACAATGGTTATGAATGACGACGGCACAACAATAGATTATAATAACAATGGTATTTACAATGAATGAATTGATTCAATGAATGATAATGGTATGTACAATGAATTGATTCAATGACAATGGATGACGCGGGCTATTCTACATTCAAGTGCAAAAACCAAATCACAAAATCCAACTTGGTTTGAATGTCAATAATAACAATCACACCACGCATGACGGTGTGGTTTGGTTTTTACACTTGAATTTCGGCTAAAGCCCAAACATAATACAGACCAGGTTGTATATAACCACGTATTATAACGAAGTTAGATAGAACGATGTCTGCTTGTAATTGTTTGTTATGTTTTAAAGCGATCACTGACAACGTTGAAATAACACATAATACTTGAAGCAGACACTAAAAAAAAGAATTAAATACGATGAGTATATAAAACAGTTCTGTTAATGCTTGAAAAAAGACGAAATTGATTATGTGTTATTGAGATTCATAATAGCGAAACCAACCAATCAAAAACCTCCAAAACAACAACAGTGTTTCAACGATAACTCTATCATTGGTGATTTGTCACACGCGCGTTATACCAGCGAGTTATCTCCGTTAATACCATTCACACATACAGTTAGGCGTAAATAAATTCAATTTTTTTTACAAAAACGTTTTGAAAAAGCGGTTTTAGTTATATTCTTTGCCACTTTTTGTACCGAGGGGGGACAAATATCAAAATATCTACCGGCTGAAGTAATAGACTGAAATATTATTTCCTCGTTGCCAGTATTAATTGATTTTACTGGTCTAGCATTTTTCGAGTGTTTCCCAGTCCCATCTCGTTTTGTGTTTTCGCGTTGTAAAATAGCTTGTAAATTCGATAAAGAATTATTAGTCTTAATGCGATCAATATGATCAATAACAAGGTCATCATTGATCAATCCGTTAAATACCTCAAAGACGAAACGATGATTAAGATATTTCTTCTTTCCAGCAGTAAACACCAAATATCCCATACCATTATCCCACCCAACCAACTTCTTGAGTCTACTGTGTCTAACAACACCATCACGAGAGGCTTCGTAGTTTTCAATAACAGGATGTCTTTGAAATTCTTGGCTCATTTATATACACATACTTCTATTTGTCTAATTCATTATTTGGTTGAGATATAACATTGGGAAATCTTTCTATGTAGTCTTGGGCGGTTTTTATGATTTTGCCGTTGGCAACGTCATTGACGTCATTGACAGAGTCAGGATTTTTTTTTTCGCTTATCATAATAACGCTTCAACTCTCTATAACGCCTACCCCCGCAATTGACACATAATTGTGAATTGCCTCTAACACCTACCCGGCAATGGATGCATGGGAGATGACCTTTTGAACCGTTTCTTACGCTTTGCATATGATACCCACAGAACTCATTTCTGCATGATTTGTTACACGGGGTTGTTGATCCAATCATAAGCCATTTGCAATGATTCATTATATAAAAAACATTTTATTTAAATACTTGTTTTAATTATAATATGAAGAAATTAAAGAGATTATCGAAAATTACGCCTTTGAAAAATGATAGCATGAAGGAGTTCAAGAGATTATCAAAAATTAATCCTCGATTTAATCTCGATAGAGTTTCTGTTAAACCAAAACGGCTAAACGACAATAGCATGAAGGAGTTCAAGAGATTATCGAAAATTTCGCCTTGGGAAAATGCTAGTTTTAATCTCGATATGAAGGAGTTTCAGAGATTATCGAAAATTTCACCTTGGAAAAATGCTAGATTTAATCTAGATAGAATCTCTGATATACAAAAACATCTAGTCGATAATAGAACTATACTGGGTAAAATCAGAGAGTGTTTTAATGAATTCTACCGAGACGGTGCAGCACACTGTTGGTCGACATTTCGAATTATCGATGAAGATGTCAATGTACCCGTAATCGATGCTACCATGAATGATACAAGAGCAGCTGAGATAATTTCACACCTTGGTGTGCAAAGCAATTCCCAACAGAAGTATTTTTTTAGAATAAAATTCATTATCGAAGACGAAGGTGAATGGGTTATCAGGGGTAAATTTGATCCAATTCTCAAGGATAAAAAATTTGTCATTGTGAGTAGAGATTCCAAACCAGGAACTCTAACTGGAATTGACAAACCATACTACGAGAGATCTTACCCTGTAACAGCAGTTGTTTACGGAATATATCAGCTAAATGATAAGCCAAGTATTGCAAAACTAGCGCCTATGAAAACGTCGTCGATGTTGAATTGTGTAGCAACACGTGTAATGGAACACTTCACAAATGCATCCCGAGGAAATAAACTAACTGATCTACGACGTAGGAAAATAACCGAACGGGAACTGACAGTGAAACAGCACGGTGCAAAGATTTCCGATATAGCTAAATTAGAAGCATCATTAAGATTCCCAATAACCGTTATGACGATAACCGGAGAAGTATTACACGAACCGAAATATAACAAAAATGGAGCGCCAATTGAAATTATTGATCATAACGAACACGCGTGGACACCTGCAGTAACAATATTTCCACGAGATAGATCCGTGAGATATATCCCGGAGGAAGTTTCCGGGGATGTTTTCTATGAAGAGAAATTATTCGATGCTATTCACGCGTTGTGTAAAGATGATCCCGTGTCAGTGTGGTTACTTAGCAGTGATGGTTCCGAATTAGGATTTGATCAATTTGTAAGACCAAATGGTGAATTATATCGTGTTGAAGATTTAGATAACAGAATGAGAAAAATTGCTAATGATTTTTCACCGGAGAGTTTCCATGAAAAACTATTAACGGATAGTTTTACTATTCCATCAGTGGTAGCTCACTTCGCAAGAGAGAAAAACTCATGGCGTCCAACACGAAGTGATTTTCTCGAGGACGTTAAATTGAGTTGCGTCGCATTTAGGCATGGAGGATTGTGGAATACAAAATACTCACGTGATGGTATGATTTCAATTGATATATCCGCGTGTTATCCTGGAAGTTTTCTCGGGTATGGAGAATGCTCTGAGTATTTTAAACGATTCACACCCCACACATGAAATGACTCGTGTTGCGATTAATGGTCGTTTGCCTGATTTTGATTTAACCGGATTCGCTCGTGTGATATCATTCAAATTCTCTGCAGGGTTACATCCGTGTAGTTATGTTTGGCTTGGTAGACACCTATCTGAAAAGGCGTGGATGCCTATTGTGTTATTGAGATATATGATCGATTGTGGTATGCTAATATCGTTAATTGTCAGTGAAGCGATTATATCCTATCGAGCTCAGAAAGAAGTTTGGCTACCACAACCCGATTTAGATCGTATAATACGCGAACAGTTTCCTAATTTCAATGAAGAACAAATCATGAATTGGTCTATGCGGTTATTTGAAATTAAAAACAAGGAAGCCAAAGATTTCGGACGAAAAATAATCGGTAAATTCACTCAAGGTGGAAGATATGACAATGCAAAATACTCTTCGAGGTTGATCATAGACAACGCAGAATACGATTTTATCATAGCGGATTTAACGAAACATGGAAAACTTGTATCCCGTAGGGATGTTTTTTCTATCCAACGGTGAGAAATCAGGTACGGTTGTTACCTACTGTGATGGATATAGTCCCCAGTATGCACATTTGAGAAGTTCTATGCTTGGTTATTCTATTATTAATCTATTTTCGATGATTAATAGATTTCCAGATACCGCGGTTAGAGTAGCTACTGATTCGATGTATATGCACGAGAAATATAGATCAGCTGTAGCGGCATTCACAGGTCCCGAGGAAGCGTGGGGACGTTGGCGATTTAAAAAGGAAAAACTACACGAGTATTGTGAATCCGCAGACGTTGCCAACGACGATAAATATCTTTGTTGTAACCGTATTGAAATTCATTCAGAATTTTCTAATGCACCACCGGTATCTGATCCCGTATGTAGATACAAGACAGTTTATTTAAACGGTTGTGGTGGGTCAGGAAAGACAACTCGTGCAATTGAATTATTTCGTCGGTCAACCATGATTGTGTTAACACCAACTCACAGACTCGCCAGAGAGATGATAGCGAGGGGAGTAAAAGCATGTACTTATCACAGCTTCTTTCGATGGAAAGGCGATACATGGACTCCTGATCGAATGGGCGATAAATTCATTCCTGAAATCATAATCTGGAATGAAATATGCACTGTATCGTTGAGTTTATTACAGACATTTCTCGAATGGTTGTTATTGAAAACTACAAAAATCGTCATGTGCGGGGATCACTGTCAACCACCGCCATTTCTTGGCGGATCTCCACATGAATGGCTAAAGGGTTTTGTAGATTATTATGAAGAAATTACCACTGATTATAGATCACTTGATGAACAATTACGAGAGTTCAAAGATCTAATTGGATTACAACCGGATAGAATCCAATGTGAAATAGCGCGTGAAATAATATCAGAAACTTCCATGAATGATTTTTGGGAAACATGGAAGCCAGATGATTTGATAATCGCGAGTAGAAAAATAGTCAGAGACACACTTCAGATGAAGTTATTTGAATTGCATAAATGTAAATTTGCAACACTTCCAGTACCGTTGTGTTATAAACCTTCGGATACACGGCGATAAAATATAGAAGTTGATATTCCTGGACAACAACAAAAGCAGAATTTAGTGCTAAATGATATTGTGCTGGTTGATATCAGCGTCGTTGAAGATGCATTACGCGCTGATAAATCACCATGGACGTTAGGTTATGCAGCAACAATACACTCTTCACAAGGCTTAACTATCACAGATACAATTGTTTGGATGGTAGATAATCGCATTGAGTGGTCGAATTTAGTTTATCTCGCAGTATCCAGAGTACGAAGAATAAATCAGCTTCGAAGAATTGTTGTTGACGATAATGACACTATTATCAGCGCCGATGATATCACTGGGGACATAATCAGAAAAAAACTCTCTGGTTATAAGCAACAGATAAAAAAAAAATAATAGAAAATTTGACATTGATGCTGAATTGATAATTTCACTAAAGCAACAACAGAATAATCACTGCGCGAGTTGTAATTGTATAATGCGTTGGAGTTGGTCGAATAAAGACCCCCGCGAATTTACCGTAGACAGAAAGAATAGCAGCATTGGTCATACCAACGACAATGTGATGCTGACTTGTCTTGAGTGCAACAGACGCCGGGGTGCCAGCACAATGCCTCTGGGGGGTGCTAGTTAAGACCCCGCGGTGGTAATTGAGTATCGTCAGGAATTACTTGTAATTGTTCGCGTGTAAATCCTCGCTGAGGAGCAGTTGAATCTAGTTTATAGACTGCTGGTCTACCAGTTGATCGTGTTATAGTAGATATCTTGTGTGCAGTAACACTCCAAATAGGATCGGTAGCTCTTCTTTTACCACTTTCAAGCTCTCCTGGTTCGTATAAATACCTAACAGTGACATTACTACCAAGAATTGGTTCTTTGAAATCTTTTTGTGGTTGTACGGATATATACTTTTTTTTAATAGCGTTGTTAGGTTTCATGTTGGTTGTTCTAGTAATCTCATTATTGATTGCGGTAATTACACCTGGTAATCTTTTAACCCATTCACGGGATCGCTTTTCTTGGATAAATTCTTTCGCGTATTGATATCCAAATAACCGCTCAGCAAGTGTCCGATTAAATCGTTCAACAATTGCCTGATCGCGATGTAGCGCAGTATGTCCTCGTCGTATGATGACATTATGATGTTTCATCGTTGTTAAAACAGCGCCTTGAAATTCCTTACCAGGATCAACTTGTAACAGATTTGGCCAGCGTAGTGGACCTCGTCGATAAATCCTTTCAAATGCAGAAGCTACTTCAGTAGATGATTTTGTCTTCAGTGGTTCTGCTTGTTTGTATCGACTAGCAATATCAACTACGGTTAACGCGTATTTGTAACCGTTGTCATGTGGTAAAAATAGTATATCAGCTTGATGAACTTCATTAGGTGTTGTAACATCAAAATGCGAGTAGTTAATTCGTTTAGGCGCTGGTAGATAAATTTGCCATATCGCCTGTTTGGATAACCAATCAGCTGCAGTAGTATTTTTTACTTTTGCAGCGCTAGCGAGTTTATTGATTGCTGCCTTGCCTCTCCAGTATCCTTTTTGAGAATAATAAACAGATTCCATATTATTAATTACCAGCACCTAACATCAATTTACCCTTCATAGCGGATTTTATCATCCACGAAGCCAATTTTTCTTTGAAAGATTTATCAGGAATAGCATTCAACGCATGAATTAATTTCACTTCCGCGAGATGTCTATGTTGAAGATTGCTGCTTTTATATGCACCATCATGAGCATGACACGCGTTATCAATAGCGTTTATTGGATACTCACCGGGTTTGGGTTGGTTTTGGTCATCGAATCTGATATCGAGTCTTATTCCCGGTCCACAATAACTATACCCTGGAAGGTGCTTTTCTCCTGAGTATTTTGCCCACGGTGTTCCTGGGAGTTTTGCTAACTTGGCTGCAATATCACCTCCTCGTTTTTTTTTAAAGGTTTCGTGAAAGTAAATCTAAATTTCTTCGTACTACACTGTACGCATTTACCAGAAAGCGCTGATCGATTATTTTTTGTTGTAATCGTCGTCAAGTCATTTGTGCCAGTACGCGTCTTACATTTCACACAATATAGATCCATAATTTATATATAACAACATGAATGTAATTGATTATTCAGCTACAAGAAGACGGGAACCTATTAAACATCATGCAATGTTACCAAATTCTATTCACGCGATTATCATCGGACCATCTGGAAGTGGTAAAACACAATTGCTACTTAATTTGATAACGAGATGGATGAAATGGGATAAGTTGTATATGATTGCTCCGAGTGTAGATGATCAGCGATGTTATGAAGTGTTTAAGGATTTTAACGAAGCCGCGCTAGAAATTAACGGCGATGATATCATTGAGTTTATAACCGATATCGAAGAGGCAGCTAGCATTGACTCCATCGACGGAAGTATTAACAATTTAGTCGTATATGATGATATCATGTTAGATAATCAAAAGAATCCTGCTAGGATATTTTCCAGAGGCAGACATAAAAACACTGACGTGATATATGTCACTCAACGCTACACTCAAATTCCTAAAGTGATCAGAGATAACTGCAATTTGTTATGCGTGTTTAACGGTGTTGATACTCACATGCTAAGAAATATTTGGCAAACTTGGTGCTGCGGTGATATGGATCATAATCAATTTAAAAATTTCTTTAGCCGCGCTCAGACAACCCAACATGGATTTGTGACGATAAATTTATCAGATCCTTGGACAAGATATCGTGTCGGACTTGATCAAATATTCAGTTAACGCATAGTAGCAACGAGGGTGAACGCCAACGACAATGGCTTTTTTTAAAAAAAAATTTAAAATTTTTTTGCTCAAATTATTTTTTAAAAAATTATAATATTTTCAAGGAAGCCTCAGTTTACTAAATTGAGGCCTATATCAGCTATTTCAGGAAGCCTCAGTTTGTTAAATTAACGCCTATATAAGTTGTAGGGTTCACCCTCTCTGCTGCTGAAAGAGAGACCGTCAGCGATTTTGTCATCGCCACAATAGTCACCGAGGACGCCGAAGTCGATACGGAAGGCGCCAACACTGTCCCGAGCTGTCCGTTAACGAGGGCTGAGACACCCTCGGACGTGAAGTGTGACCCCATGCTGACTGCGGCACAGCGGGGAGAGTTTGATACCTTGCTGCCCGGGTATTCCGATGTGCTTACGGAAATACCCGGGAGAACGTCGCTTGTCGAGTTCGGGTTAAAGCTGGTGGATGACCGGCCAGTCCAGAGGAAACCCTACACCTTGCCACACGCAACACGACAGGTTGTAAGTGAGAAGATCGAGCAGATGATTGTTCTGGGAGTAATTGAACCCGCCGACTCTCCGTACAGCTCTCCTGTAGTCCTAGTGCAGAAGAAGGACGGCACCCATCGGTTTTGTGTCGACTACCGGAAGCTGAATCAGGTGACAGAATTTCAAGTAGAAATGCTACCGGACCCGGAACATAATTTCGCTCCTGTCTCGAAAGAGAAATATTTCTCCAAGCTGGATTTGTCCAAGGGCTATTGGCAAATTCCGGTAAGGAAGGAGGATAGAGCTAAGCTCGATTTTGTTACTCCCGACGGGACCTACCTATGCTTGGTCATGCCGTTCGGGGCACAGAACGCGCCCAGCGTCTTTACTAGGATGATGCGGAAGTTGTTAGAGCCCTTACGCGATAGGGGTGTCTACAACTTCATGGATGACCTCCAGTTGGCCACAGAGACGTGGAATGAACATCTCACTCTATTAGCTGACGTTTGGAGCGGCTACGTCAGATGGGATTGACAGCTCTCCCTTCCAAATGTCACTTTGGGTTCCGGACATTGGATTATTTAGGACATACCCTAAGCCAAGGAACACTGTCCCCAGAGAAGTCAAAAGTGGAGCAGCTTAGAAACGCCGCCCGGCCCACCACAAAAACTGAGGTTAGGTCATTCCTGGAATTGGCCGGGTATTACCGGAGGTATGTGGCCAATTTCAGCGCGATTGCGGAACCGTTGTCCGACCTAACCAAGAAACGGGCTCCGAGTAGAGTTATTTGGACCGATGCGTGTGATCATGCTTTCCGAACGCTGATGGATAGACTTACGTCCGACGCAGTTGTTCGTCTACCGGATCTGGCAAAGACTTCGTTCTTCTCACCGACGCATGTGACACTAGACTTGCAGCAGTACTACTGCAGGAGTACGATGGGACGCTTTTTCCTTTCGCGTACGGCAGTCGGAAGTTGTCTGCTGCCGAGAAGAACTACTCTGTATCGGAGAGGGAATTCCTCGGAATCGTGTTCGGAATACGGGCGGAAGTTCATATTGGAGACCGACCACCAGCCACTCCCCTATCTCGCGTAGGCGAAATTATCTAATGGACGATCGATGCGATGGTCGCTGTTTTTTTTTTAAGCAGTACCAAATGCGTATCAGATACGTGAAAGGTACAGAGAACGTAGGTGCTGATTTCATGAGCAGGAGCGTTGGAATGGAATAATTGCTCTGTGTGTGTGTATATATATATATGATTTTGCTCTTATCTCGTGTAGTGTCACGATGATTTTGTTCTTATTTCTTGTAGTGTCACGATGATTTTGTTTATTCGTGGAGTGTCATGATGATTTTGTTCTTTATTCGTGGAGTGGCACGATGATTTTGTTTTATTCGTGTAGTAATGCATTTGCATTTGGAGTAATTTTGAGTGAATAAAATCCCGATTTTATTCTCAAGCGTGGGGGGATGTGGCGTTTTGCCCTAACCAAAATTAAATTAGAAACACGTGTAATCAAAGTAATTCGGACAAGCCACTGTTTATTGTTAAACATGACTGCAGGCTAACACTATCCCTTACGTAAGTTTGCCTGGCTAGGATGTGAAGCCCGACCAAGGCCGTCAGAAGTGCAATTATCACCTTGGGTGGAATGCGCTTATGTAGATCAAAGAAGTTGCCAGAAGGGGTGGACGTGCCTTATCTTCTTGATACGCAGACGGACAGCCAGGTTGAATTAGTCGATTGGACAGGGCCCAGCGCTACCCAATCGGAATCGAGATAGGGGCGGGACCCTGATTTGGGCTAAGTATGATATCCTTAGACCTGCCAGCAAACTTTAGTGCGCTATAGTTCTTTAGAAAGATTGGCAGAAGATAGCGACTCCGGTCAGCCACACGTTATTGGCGGGAGAAAAACCTTAGAATAGGATTCTAAGTGTAGCTTCCAAAAGGTCAGCGAGCCAGTTGTTCGATCTTTGCTGAATGCGACTGCATTTAATTGTAGATCGTAGATATACTTATTATTATTACTAGAATCGTAGTAGGAATAATTATTTTGTGATGTTAATATGTTTGTATATTTTGAAGAATGAGTTCATATTTGTAAAGAATCATATTGCTTGCTAGCCGTCGTAAGAGTTAATATTTTTTTAATTCGCTATATAGTTATTTTATAGTCGACTAGCACATTTGTCCATGCAAATAGATTTTGCCATTGCTGAATGGAATTGTATCTTTGAAATGGTTGCACTGTGAGAAATTAGTAATATGAATATTTTAATATTTGTGTACGCTTGTGGGACTGTAGTGTACAGACATGCGTCCGTTGTTGTAATCTTGTAAGTACAATGAGATTAAATATATATTTGGATATGCTGATGTGATACAAGGTATTGATGTATGTATGATACCGTGTTATTACACCATTGTTTTCCCTGTAAGAGTGTGTGGGAATTTCGATGCGTATGTATGCGTGACCTAAAAAGTAATAGCCTTATCTGATGGTTAATTGATGATTTAGTGTGAGGTGAGATTCGATAAACCAGATGTTAACGCCTTGTGGTTTTCACAGGAAGCTTAGAGGGTCAGACCAGTGATAGTAGTCCAAGTGTCTCTGATAGAGACGGAAGAAAGAGAAGGAAAGGGGGAAATCTGGAGAGGAAGCTTCGAGGAACAGACCAGGGAAGTGGTCCAAATAGTCTCTGATAGAGAGACAGAAGAAAGGAGAAGGAAGGAGACAAGTCGGGAGAGGTGAAGGACAGGAGGAGTGGGAGGATCGAATAAGAGATGAGTAGAACAAAGGCCAGGGGGGAAATCGAACTCACACTGAAAATCACGAGATGAAGTAGGCTATCACTGGGAGGACGAGTGATTGAGTTTAGTTTATCATTTAAAATTATCACCTTTATTAAATTGTTTTATTTGAATTTCATCGTTGTGTTATATATAATTTAACCGTCGGCAGTGCTGACTGGGGGATCAGAGCTGTACATCTATTTCGTCTTTAATTTAACTTTAAAAATTCATGAGCCAGGTTGAACCACCATATCATTGTAATTAATATATTGAAAGTACCCCACCGCAACCTTTGCAAACGCCACAACCACGTTAAACTCGATTTTATTAGTCGAGAAAAGGCTTACTTGTCTAACACAACACGATTAGGTACAATTGTTGGTCACATCGAATCATTGCAGTTTGCTCATTTGAGATTTAAAATGAACGCGTATGTTTAGATAAATGTATTATCGTGGTAAACAGATTTCCTGACACAGAGGTCAGAGTTGCTATAGATTCCTTCTATATCGAAAAGAATATTCAGAATTGATGACTCAAGTTTAAATAAGCACTGGTTGGAGCGAATGGAGAATAAAAACAGACATGTTACATAATTATTATGTTATTGAGTTATTTCGGCAGAGTTCAGTTGATATGGTTGTTTTATCACCTACCAGCAAACTTGTAAGAGAATCAAGCCAGCATGTATTATCAAAGTGTCTTCTGATGAAACGGAGACGCACGAGGTCTTGATCGAATGGGCGAAAAATATATTCCAAGAATCATCATTTGTAATGAAGTATGAAAAGTGTCGCTAGAAACGTTAAAATATTTATCGACTGGTTATTGTTGAAGAATACAGCTGTGGTCATGTGTGGCGATCATGGGTAACTAACACCTTCAGTTGGAATGTCTCTGCACGAATGGTCAAGACCGTTTGTAGATTATTATGATAAGATAACTGATGATCGTATATTGCTTGATTCAGAATTAAGAGGGTTTAAGAAATTATTGAGACTACAACCGAATAAAATTCAGTGTTAACTACCGCGTTAGATAATTTCAGAAACTCGTATGAATCATTTTTGTGATAGGAATAGACCAAATGATTTGATAGTTGCAAGTAGAAAGATAGTTCGTTATACACTTCAACAGAAATTATTTCAGTTACAACGAGATAAATTTTCAGAATTGCCTGTACCCTTATATTATCGACCGGCAGATACGTGACGACTGAATATTGACGTTGATATATGCAATGGACTTAACAGCGGCAAGGACGAAACAAAGTCTTGTATTTCATGATATTGTTTTAGTTCTAATCTGTATTGTTACGTTGTAGTGACATATGGTCAAATCCCCGACCTGAGAACTTGAGGTAATCTCACGGCTGGCACTCTGTACGTGTAAATGAATATAACTCTGTATTTTGATATTATAAATTTTGAATTATGCAACAATACAAACACGTAGACTGAGTGAACCGGTTTCGCTTTATCAGACAGAATTCAAATATATATATATATATATATATATATATATATATATATATATATATATATATATATATATATATATATATATATATATATATATATATATATATATATATATATATATATATAGATATATACACATAAATGCATACATACTTTACTTAAATAATAATAATAATAATAATAATAATAATAATAATAATAATAATAATAATAATGACTTTATTTAAAGAGGGTAACACAATTAGCTAAGAACTAATCTACCTTGAGGGCCTCATACAAGGAATTTATTTAATTCAACAGCATCTCAGAAGCCACTGGATATATTGGGTTCGGAAGATAGAAATAGAGTGGGCATTTCTAATCTCAACTGGAATACTATTCCAGAGCAAGGTTCCAGAGTATTGGAAGCTTTTCTTGAATAATTCCTTATTTGGTTTGGGAATTTTGTACTGTTTTGTAGATATTGATCGCAGGTGGGGTGTATTACCAGGTAGCCTGTACTGGAATAGGGATTGTAAATATTCAGGAGCATTATTATTGTATATCCTGTACATTAATTTGGCTTTTCTTAAACATATTCGGTCTTTAATAGGCAGTATTTTTTAACTTACCAGTTAAATTTTCCTTGCTTTCTTTCTGGTTTGATAATAGCCTAAATGCTCTTTTCTGAAGATTTTCCAACTTTGATATGTTTTTATCATTTGAATTACCCCATACTGTATTACGGTAGTCTAAATACGGTTGTATGTAACTGTTATAAAATAATTTTCTGTGTCTTTCAGGGAGAAAATGTCTTATCCTACTGAGAAGCCATAAACTTGAATTGACCTTTTTACTGATATGTTTGATATGATCAGTCCAAGATAGATTATTATCTACCAAAACACCAAGTAGTCTGTCGTGACAGACCATTTGCAATTTCTTTTCCTTCCATGTCAGACATAGTTCATTGCTATCAAGATTTTTCCTTTTTTTCCTTGTTGAGATATGTAATATTTGAGTTTTGCCAGTATTTACTACCATGCCATTGCATGTGCACCAGTTTTTCAGCTTGTTTAATGCATTCTGTAAAGAGATTTCGAGTTGATGCTTTGTGTTTTGGATGTCTGATAATGTTGTGTCATCTGCATAGAGACATGTAGATGATATCGAGTCTCTTAGTAAAAGTGGTAGGTCGTTAATAAATAAAAAAAATAGTAATGGACCTAGGATTGAGCCTTGTGGCACTCCATATCTAATTGTTTCAGGTTCGGACAGAACGTTATTTATCTAAACATGTTGTGTTCTCTCACTTAAGTATGAAGTAAACCATCTAACTGTTTTTTCATCGCATTGGTAGATTTTTAGTTTCTTCAAAAGGATTTCATGATCCACCATGTCAAACGCTTTCCTGAAATCTACAAATACAGATCCTATTATTTTACCTCGGTCAAGTGCTTGAAGCCATTTATCAGTTAGGGAGATCAAGGCAGTCTCACATGAACGTGTCTGTCTATAGCCTGATTGATTAGGGTGTAACAGCAAGTGTTTGGTTAAATATGACATGAATGAGTCATGGACATGTTTTTCAATCAATTTTGACAAGTTTGGTAGTATTGAGATTGGTCGGTAGTTATCAGCATCATTCTTAGATCCAGATTTGTAAATAGGAGTTACTTTTGCAGTTTTCAATATTTTAGGGACAGATGAGGTTGCAATACTTAAATTGATTATGAATGTTATGCAATGTCAGTTTTATCAGTGACTATGGTGTCAATTACCAGAAGTGAGTTAATTTTATTTGTCTGATTGTTGTGTGTTCCTCCAGTGAGTTCATTGAAGACTTTCCAAATAGAGATTGTGTTGCTTTTTTTGTTTTCAAGCAGTGACTGATAATACGACTTTTTAGCTATTTTAGTCATACTTGTTATTTTATTTCTCCATATTTTATATTTTGCATGGTTTCCCCTAGCCTTGAATTGGTCTCGTGTTTTCATAGCATCTAGTATTTCAGTAGTAAGCCAATTAGGTTGGATTTCATTCTTTACTTGATGTACTTTCAGTGGTGCATGCTTAGAGACTACATCCATAAATAAGTCAGTCCACACTCTCAGAGCTTCATCTATGTCATCCAAATTTTGGATTATACATACATACATACATACATACATACATACATACATACATACATACATACATACATACATACATACATACATACATACATACATAGGTAGAACGTGCTCCATAAACTTACAAACACGTTAGGCCATCTTTGATGTTGTCCATTAAACGTTCAGCAGTGGACGAACATGACCATGACATAGCCGACCCATGTTTACTCTTTGACAGTATGTTCACACCTATACTTCCGTTCAGTTTTATTATAAAATGCAGCTTTAGTTGAAGAAATATCCAGGCCAGCCATTCAAACGGACCACACTCCATCTCCACGTGTATTAAGGTGAGCATACTAAAACACTCCTGTTTCACTGAAATAATACTAGTATATGCACAATGACCATTTCATCAATTACTGTAACAGTTTGTTCTTCTTGTTTCCCTTCTTATGGTAAAGTAAAGTATAAATATCATCAGAAATATCAAGATAATAGTCATTGTAAGTGAGTTTTTAGTCGCTCAACCTTATATATCTATATATCTATATATATATATATATATATATATATATATATATATATATATATATATATATATATATATGCCCAAAAAATTACCGAAAAATTACTCGCGATATGATATTTCTTATTTTTATTCCAATAAAGTTGTAATATCTAAAAATTATTATTTTTATGACAATGTGTACCACTTTACATATTTGCCTGAATCAGATATAGAAGATATCAATTGATCTCCCCAAATTATTTATTTATTTTCTTTGAAATGCACGTTTTTTTCGAGGTTTGTTTACTTTCTTTTGAAACGTTATCTTGAAATTTGAATTCAAACTATGCATAATATTTATATTCTTTTGCACAGAACTACCGACACCATGAATCCGTTATTTTCTTCCCTATGTCTCGCGTTTGTGGCAAGTACCTGGGCATACGGAGGTGAGAGATAACTGACTCTTCAATCACGACTCTAATTAGGACAGATGATCCATATTTAATTTCCCTCCTTTTTAAAATCTTTTGCTTCTTTGTTCATTTGCTAAATTCAGGTTTATCATAATTTTCCACACATCCCATTGAAAGTATTTGCAAGTTTTTATTATATTGTTAAAGATAAGAATCATCAGAGAAGGGTTTATGTTAAAGTTAGTTTTCTTTAGATAAGGACACCTGTCACTTTGACAGTTTTGCGGTAATCGTTCGGTGAATATATTCTTACATATTCTACATGAAACATGCAGGCTTCTTCAAATTAAATTGTGCAGATCTACTTTTTCTTTAGTTCCATACATTTGGGAAAACGGAAAGAATAATGATCAAATATTGTTTTTAGGCAACTATCATAGAACAAGTTATACGTATTTTCTCGCTATATTATGGGAATGATACATTTATATGTATTTCATTTCATTCATAATAGTCTTTATATCATGAATATTAAGTTCATTATAAATGACGCACGCAGATTACTTTGCAGTCAAAAAAGAACTTTTAAAAAGCACATGTTAAAGACTGATTCTTGCCTTGTCCACTTGACGCTGTCACAATAAGAGTTTTTCAGCAATAAACGAAATGCAGGTAATGGGTTTCCGAAATTTGTCAAAATGTATCCTCCGCTTTTGATTATCATGGATAAGTTGCTTTAAACAGTATTACATTCTATCAGAGAGTGGACAGTGTGTAAAGTTACATTTTGTCATATATATATATATATATATACACACACACACATATATATATATATATATATATATATATATATATATATATATATATATATATATATATATATATATATATATATATATATATATATATATATATATGTTATACCTATACATTCAGAAAAGGCGCATGTAACTCCTCAAATTGTAAGATATAGCAGTTTTTGAAGAGTTAAGATATAACTACAATATGAAAAAATGACAAATAGTTTATTATTTTATGCTGTTGGCTGAAAATTATCTTAATATGTCAAAAAAAATAATTGTTACAACGAAACTATAAAATACATTCACAATCTCAGTTTGAGTTACGGTTTTTTAACGTTAAGAACGGACAGAAATACGTTTACATATGGTATATCACCTACAGCTATACATTGATGAATAAAGCTTAACCATACAATATTGAAGACCATTTATATAATTACTATTTGTGGTCATTTGATCTCGGATACTCTGATGCATCTTAGGCTCGAAGCCCCAAAATGTATCCCTTTATGAGATAGCTGTCACATCTGCCACCATATTTCTAGTTAGGTAACTTTCCATCGAGTTAAAGTCGATAAGATCGAGATAGGGACAAATGTGTATGACAATGCAATCTTGCTGAAATGTGAGGACAATGAAACAACTTATATGTAACGCTCATTGATAACAATCGTCAAAACATATCTGTCGGCCTCACATTTGTCAGAATATATATATTAGTCCTCTCACCCAGAGAACATTAAATTATTAATCGGAAAGGATTTGCAAGAAAATTGCTATAAAATTAAACGGTGAGTTCCGCTATCGTAACAAAAGTAAAACGCTGCATTGCACTTATAGATGTAGTCACTTTAGCACTTCAACAACATCTAGGGATATATGGAGTGCATCTCATTTTTCTGTGAAGGATCGAAATGAGGTCACTAATAGTCTTGTTTATTTTAGCCATCTGATTATGTTGCGAAGTTTAAAAAATGAGGTTATTAATAGTAAATAATATATTTATTACTAACATAAACTGCATGTTAAACATTTTTGGAAAACAATATGGTACTTAACATAATAATCAGTAAAATAAAAACGGAAAGGTGGTATTATGCTCTTTGTTTAATGCGCTATTCAGAAATTGATGTATTTTCGTTCGAAATGTGCGTTAATCAGTATTTATTCACTACTACAATATCAGTGGCAGCAAATATAATCGCATTAATTTGGCTTTATAGAATTTTCTTTTTAAATAACATTTTTTCCGCAACTTTCTGTGGTTTATTAAAATTGTTTGGAGATATTTTTGGTGTAGGATTCTGACATATAAATCAGTACAATGTCCGAGTAATGATTAGGTTTTTACTTACTCAAAAGAGGCTATTGCATCTATGATGAAATAATTGGTATTGTGTTTGTTATCTTTTTCAACTTCATCATTTGCATCATCTTTTTCTTTTCATCAGCATAATTTCATTAATGTATAACATTGTTTTTCTCTTCCTTGATCTTTAACATCTTCATTTTATTTGTTTAATTCGTAACGCTGTTATTCTTATTATTATTATTATTATTATTATTATTATTATTATTATTATTAAAATAGACAAAGGCTTGGGTGGAGGCATGCCAACCATGATGGGCGGCGGAGGTATGATGGTCGGTGGTATGCCAATGATGGTTGGTATGGGCGGCGGTATGCCCATGATGATGGGAGGTGGTATGCCGATGATGATGGAAGGTGGCATGCCGAGTAGGATTGGTGGAAAAAATGGAATGCCAATGATGGGAGGAATGGGCGGAGGCATGCCAATGATGGGAGGAATGGACGGTATGCCATTGATGGGAGGAATGTCTGGAATGCCAATGATGGGAGGAGGTATGACAGAAATATCAATGATGGGAGGTATGCCAGAGATGCCAATGATGGGAGGTGGTATTCCAATGATGGGACGTGAAATGCCAATGATGATGGGTGCACTAGGTGAGATGCCCACAATAGGCGGGGCTCGTGGAATGCCAACGATGGGGGGACCAGGTCGTGGCAAAGGTAATTCTTAGTACATTAATAAAGTCAGAATAACCATTTTCGTGTTTTTCCGATGTACTCATAGTTTATAGTTATACAGAAAATTAAATTTTAAATTGAATCTCAAGTTAATTACTTCTATATCAAAACATCTGGTTTCAAAATTCCTTCAATCATATTCGATGTCTCAACTTACTTGGCCTGTTCATTTTGTACTATCGTCATTTTTTAAAATTTGCTCTACATGTAATCCGATCACATTTTTTAAGATGACAGCCGCATGATCATTTGATTCTATCATGCATGCGTAAAGCATACGTCTCTTGTATTTTGATGCAACATCTTATATTTTATTTTTCAGGAAAGTATTAAAATCAGGAATGCCTGCATAACAAAGAATGGACATAGAATTGCATATATAACTGTTAATCCTGTTGTAATATATATTTTATACAATTTATCAGTACTATACAAAATAGAAATGGTAGTTATGACCTCATACATCGCATGCCAATCGGTTTTCAAAATCAATTAAGGAGGTCCAAAGTGTAAGTCCTAATTTTTGATAATGTAAGATTTATGTATCTAGACGTACAAATAAATGTTACCAACAATTCTGATTCTGAAATGTTTTATCATTGTAAGTACACATCTGATTCAAGATAGATATAATCTATTGAGAAATAAAACATTTTGGAAATTTTTCAAAACACACACACACACATACACCTTATGGAAAAATGTAAAGTTCCTCTCTCACAGACACTCACACACATACACACACATGCGTACTTGTATAGAGAAACACTCTTATAATTATATTGATTTAGTATGTATTAGGGACTGTGTAGCTCATTGGTTGGCATGCTGCACCAACAACCAATAACTTCGGGCTCAAATAGTGTCCACACTGACCAGGGTGGTCAGTTTGTATATATTTCTGAGCAAGGCACTTAATCACATTACATTTGTGTTAACTAGTCATTCATGTGATAATATACCTTTACACACGACGCATTATATTTTAAAAGTTAAAATATAATCAAAAGCTATCAAAAGAGGGTCCAGCAGATTTCATTCCGTAGCTGTACCATTTTTTAAATTACAGAACTCAAAGGGTTGATCATGTCATTTTGTCGTTTATCAATAAAGCAGAGCATGTACCGAACCATGGTGTTAGATTTCATTATACTACGTGTCAGTGTGTGCAAATATCTTCCAAAGACGGCTGTTCCACACAACCATCATCCTCAGTGAAGTAATGTTTGCACATTGATCAATCATGACAGGAATGGTTAGACTTGTATGAGTACTATTTAATGAAAACAAAGATGCAAACATGTCCAAGACTCACGCTAACTTTTATACAAGTCACTAATTTACAAACACATACACGTCATGCTGTAAATAGGCGTTGACACCATCTGCTAATAATAATTCTCTGCTTCATTATTATTTCATGTAGTAACATTTGGTCATGCCAATTAGAATTTGTTTGCATATACTCGTCTTCGGGAACCCATATAAATTAAAACGAAAACATTTCCGTCTACTGGGTCTTCATCTGGCGATATATTTTCACAGAATCATGTGTAAAACAATTGAAAGCTTACATTGATGTTATGTTAGGTAACATGAAGAGGAAGGCAAAGTACTCGTGTCAGGTTAACACGTTAATGCAAAAAGCAAAACCGGCACCCTTAACAAGAAAGAACCAAAATAGTTCCGAACAATCAAACAAAGAATCAAAACAAAAATCCAGATTAAACAAACAATAAAATAAGGAACAATAGAAAACAAATGTGATTTATAAGGCCATTTATATATTTGTATGTATATACTTATGTACGTGTGTATATTATATATATATATATATATATATAGAGAGAGAGAGAGAGAGAGAGAGAGAGAGAGAGAGAGAGAGAGAGAGAGAGAGAGAGAGATGGATGGATGGATGGATGAATAGATTGATATATAGTGTGGAGGTGACTGGAACCCAGATAATGCAATGAGTTGATTTTTGTGTGATAGTTTCCAAACGACTTCGTGTTACGCGTTTGGTTTCAGAATGCATTCTTCCTCTATAGTACGCAAGAACTGCTCACCCCAATTCACCAAGAATTTGTTATTCTTATAAAGAAATATTAAATTTCAGCAGTAGGATACAACTGATATAGACATTGGTGATATCACTTTTCCGATTTCTTTATGTTTCCATTTAGTACACACACACACACACACACACACACACACACACACACACACACACACACACACACATATATATATATATATATATATATATATATATATATATATTGTTACGTGCTTAGGCTCGAATAAACAGCAACACAGAAAGAGTGAAAACAAGCTTGTATAACTTGAACAATGAATTTATTAAGTACAATTATTTTCATAAAATAAATAAACTTACGGTTTTAGAGAATCAAATCCAACATTAATCCAATATAGAATTCACAAAAAATAATCCACTAATGGAATTGCAAGAGTCCTGATAAATAAATGTTCTAATAGTTCCAGGTTCGAATCTTGACGATGTAATCCAAAATGGATGACAATGTCACGTGATACAGTTCTTGTTTTATTATCATCCAAATGAATTATGAGCACATGTTTTCTCCTCAAAATAGATAAATAAATCTTCTTTCTTCAATGAATTAACACAATGTCCAGAACAAAATAATTATAACCCAAACATAAATACACAACTAATAACTTAAATTAAAATACCCTTTTCTAATGTAACAAGTGATCACGTGATTTTCTAGAAATTCAAAGAAAGACGAATTACCTTCACTAAATCACGTACTCTAGATATTTCCTACACCCAAGAACTAAAAATAAAAAGTTGTCTTTCAAATTTACCAATAGTTTTAAAGGCCTGTTTATCAATCTGAAGCAAGATCAGATAATGAGGTGAATAAGCCAAGGTCAAAAACTTGTTTACAGTTAAAGGATGGTCAGCCTGAACTTTCTAGAAAAAAAATCTCCCAATTAATGAATATTAAACCCTAAATGACAAATTTAAATTCAACAATTAAAAAAATCTGTAGTTCACATTTATAAAATCAGCGTGGAAGTGCCGTCAGAAATGTATTCAAACAAACTGCAAACACGAAATGTTCACCTTTAAGAAGCTCTTTTAAACACGAATCAAGTAAACTTTATTTGACTGAACTATCATAACCCGTTTATATTTTAGGCTCAGTTGAGTGTTACAGTATAGTTGACAGTCGACCACAAACCGTGAAATACATGATGGAAAAAATAGTTTTATTCTGAACCTAAGTGTTAATCAAAAGTTGGGTGCATTGTCTGGCATCGAAGTAGAGGCTACACAATTTATATTTATACTTGATTGGGATAGAATGAAAAGATGCAAAAGGAATTTCTAATCGGCAAACTCACAATCATCAATATATTTTATCTAAAGATGTTACGCTTTGAAGTCTGTTGGATAATATGACTGCTCGTTCTACACGAACTAATCTTGTTAACTAATTAGACTGTATTGGAATATCTAGTATAAAAATAATATAGACAATATTGCAATATCTAGCAATCTTCAGACCATATTGAAATATCCTGGAAAATAAAATACTATATTTCAAAATCTACTAAAATATAGGATATATTGCAATATTAAGTAAATTATAATCTATATTGCAAAATCCATTAAACTTGATCTCGTTTTGAATTACCTAATGTTTTATAGACACTGGGACAAGAAGGCACTATGCACATATTTTGAGATCAGGAAATTTGGGTATAAGTAATTAAACAGACTAATTATTAGTATCTCGCTATGCTAGATTTACATTTGGCTGATTGAACTATATAGTCCAAGAGAGGCTTCATGTAAATTCATTGACTAACGAAGGGCCAGTTTTTCTGGGAACTAGTCGCTGTATAATTATTGGCTGTGTGCAAATGGAGATCTGTTTTTTTTTTTTCCATGCATTTGTATACAGTCGGACCAGGTTATTTTGCCATTTTTACACTTTTTAAACGTATGTTCGCTTTTATGGCATTATTACATGCCGAAAATGTATCTTTATATTGATCAGTTTATTTATTATGGTCACTAAAAGAAGAAGCGCAAAATTCATTTTGAACTTAAAAAATGATCATCCGCGTATAATCATATTCAAATCAAAGTGAACTTAACGAACTTGCTTACTAAGGCGTTTATTATTGTCGAAGGTCAGCTTGTAACAAATGTTGTTGCTGGTACGCAAAATGCAGATAATTTGCGTGTTGGCTTTCTTGACAATGGAATTATGGCATTGCTTGATAGCGCTACATATATGATTGATGGAAGAAATATTAAATCAATTCCGAAAGAAGTAGACGTTGCTACAATGACAATAGGATTAAGGAGATATTCCGATGATTTATTAAAATCAGGTGGTCCATCAATGATGTTTGTTAAAGATATTTCCAACAATGCCGATCATGTTCAGTATATTAGGTTACAAACAACTGCAAATCCTGCAAATGTACAACCAGATGATTTTGAACATGCAGCTAGGCCAGATGCTGATTTGGATGTTATATGAAGAGTTAATGAAAATTTCAGATTAGGATTTGTAATACGTGCATCATTCCGTTAAGAGGACGTAGAAGATTCTCATGTGTAATTCCATGGTCTCATATTTTTGTATTTGTAGAAATGTTGAAAAGGTTATTTTCGTAAAGATAGAGTTTTACTTATACGAAAATTTGATGATGATGACGCAGTCTGGCGTAGCGTTTATGTTACTGATGCTCTTAAATTAAATGTGACAAAACTGTAGTGTCGTGGTTAACAGTGACAGTGTATTTACATGTAACACAGCATTACAAATGGGTGTTTCTTCGCCACAATATATTTTCATTTCTTTGCAGAATATGAACCTATTGAAAAATCACGAACGTAGTCATATGATATTTGACCAATTAAATGAAAGAGCTGGTTGTGAACACGTTGCCTAGGATCCAGTGCTAGGAAAGCAAGGAGTGTGTTACGTTGTCAGCAACGGTCTCCTTTGGCTCCGGACTTGTGCCGAACTTAAATTGCTGATAACCAATAGAGTCTTCCGCCTCCCACCCGTCGCCATACGTCATGAATGCACACACGTTCTAATGACTGGTACCTCGTCGACTACGGCAGAATGTGGGTGTCATCAAGTCCTTGTGCCGCGCAGACGGGATCACACTAGTTACAGTCAAGGAGAAGATTCCTCAACGATGGGCTGAATTCTTTGACAGCCTACTAAGTCGCCTTCGAAGTACACGATTACCCTCCCATCTAGCTGTAAATACAGCAAATGATATGTCTGCTCTCCAGTTACAAAGCACCTGGTTCAGACTCCATACCAGCTGAAGTCTACAAGGGAACCAACAGGCCTGGGACAACAACTAAGTTATATCCATACTATTAATTGCAAGACATAAATATGCCAGAATACTTCTGAACGGCCTTACGAAGCACATTGACCAAGGACTGCAGCAAGAAAGAGAGCACGGATCACGAAAATACCGCGAGATCATGGACATGGTGTTTGCACTGGGGCAGCTACAAGATAACGTTTAAGAACAAAACACCGACCTCTTCTCCATATACGTCAATTTGACAACGACCTTTGATACTGTGAGCAGAGATGGCGTGTGGAAGGTAATGGACAAATACGAATATCCAAAGTTCTCCATCTCATTTACAAGCTTGGATCTCACCATCAGTACCAAGATGACTGATGTCCTGCATCAGTTGGCACCTTGAAATCTCTTTGATGTGTTAGACATCACCTACCTTGACAACACATTGTCAGAGAGCATAACAATTGATGACGAGGTAAACCTTAGCATTGCCTTAACCAAAGCAAGTTTCAGCAGAGTATATATCAACGTCTGAAATAGAAAAAGCAGCAGCATCCAGGCCAAACTATAGGTCTACAGGGAAATTGTGCTCCCCACACTTCTTTACTTTTGCGAAACGTGGACGGAAGTTTAACTACTTTCACACCTCAAATGTTAGGAAAATCCTCACATCAAGTTGCTGGATTAGATTCCAGACAATAAGGTACTCGCCCGAACAGGACTCCCCAGGATCCACAACATCCTGATGAAGTCTTGGCTACACTGGGCGGGACATGTTATACCCATGCCAGACCACCGGCTGCCTAAGACAGCCTTTCATGTCGTTATACATCAACGACAGTGATCCCAAGGTGCTCATAAGAAACACTCCTAAGAAAATGTGAAAGCTTCATTGAAAGCGTACAACATAAATCCTGTTTCGTGAGCAAAGAGCAAACGATCAGGTCACATGGCGTTCCTCTGTGCACACATGATTCTAAGTTGTGCGAATCTATCAGGACAGCAGCTGCAGAGGTGAAGCGACAAGGCAGAAGAACACGTGCCGTCAACCACCCTGGAGATGTCCCACTCATCCCTCGTCCCTCACACAAACGAACATTCCGTGCATGGGTTGGGCTCATCATCCATATGCGCACCTACTACTAAATCAAAACGACGAAGGAACCTTTGAACTGGAACCTAAAGAAAAATGACATGGCTTAATTTACTATTGGTGCCGTGGATAACTACCACCTATTCAAGTAATGCGTTGCCCATTCAATGTGCAATATTTTAGGTACAATCATGTGCGTATGTGGCAAACTGAAGTAAAAGAATAAATCGTTGATGAGTATACAGCAAAAGTTCAATGTATCTGACACATGTAGTTGCCGTTGACATAATTGTACATTCGGTCTCAGCTGTTATTACTGCAATTGGTATATTGTCGTCAACAATAACATCATGGTGATGTCATCATTAGCTGTAACAATTGTAGGTTTCAGCTGCACCAACAATTCCGTGTGTTATTAATATCATTGCGAAAACATATTTACATGTAGCGAAAATAAACTATATATCAGATTGCGAGTTCACGTACTTTATTAAGAGTTAAGATCAGGTAATGACTACGTCTCATTTAGAAGAAGAAAAAAAAAATAATAATAATAATTATCATAATCATAATGTTGATAGCGCAAGGCCTACTGCAACAGATCGTCATTAATTCATCACTGTTCGACAACAACGATGATGTCATAAACTTAACTAACTCTGAACGTGGCGTCAACTTTCCAAATGCGATTTCAGTAAATGAAATTGGGCTTGCACAATGATGAGTACACGATAGTTGGCCAAGTGCTGTATCAAAATTAGTCGGTTTGTTGCAAGCTAAACATAATTTAGTATTTGAAAATAGAAGCAAACAAGATGGAATACCTGAGTGGCGAATAACGAATTTTTAAGCGATGACCTAAATCTTTTAGAGAAAAATAATCCAAGACATTTATAACAGGTCACTAACCAACATTATCAGAAGCGGTATAATTAAATTTAACGAATTAATTTTAGGATGGCCTGAAGTTCCAGAACCAATACATACAGAAACATCCAGGAGTGATGATGTTATTACAGATAAACTATCATATAGGGGAAGTATTGAAAATAATATCTTTGTGAGTGAAATAAAAGTTACTACTTACTGCGATGAATTAGATCCTTACATTAAAGATATTTTTTGGATGTATGGAATACCCAAAAAGCGATATATCGAAAAGGATATCAAACATACATTTAATGATATTTATCGATATCACAGACAAATTGCGTCAATTATGTCTCGAGTATCTTTGTGGTGTTACATGACCAAAGGAGGAAATTATGAAAAAAATATCTTTTAAATCAACTTATATTTGACCTTGAAATTATTCATCAAATGAATATGCAAGCGGTGCTTAAGTCAGAAAGTACATTTAACCATGTTCCAAATCACCACATTTTCGTCGATAAATATTTAGCAGTCAAGTACAATAGAAAATATACTGACATTAAAATATACTGGATATAACCCAGACGAACTAACAAAGGCAGTCATTATTACCATCAATGAATGTTTACATACAATACTTGAAAGATGGGAAAAATATAAACACACCGGGAGATATATAATGCGCCACGGAATGAGGGTTTTATTAATAGACAACAAACAGCTACTTGAAAATGCCACAAAACAGTAATTTCACTGCCCTTACTAAGTAACGGGAGAACAATTTGAAGTTGACATAATGTTTGATGAATTCGGAAATAATGAGATATTCAACAACTATGACGATGTAAAATGCAACCTCTAGATAACTAAATAAAATACTTCACTTACATTGTCCACTTTAGAATCTAAACTTTCATACTAACTGAGTGATTGCATCCCTTCATCTCTTGTATTTTTGCGTCACTTACACAAACGTTTCCAGTGAATCGTGTTAATGTAGAACGCCTCAATATATACATTTCCAAAATGACATCCGAATTCACTGGAAAACAGATTTTGACCTGTCTGGATTCGATTGTATGACGTCATTTGAGTTTGCTAAAATTCTTCATCGAATTTCTTATGTGTGGTTTTGTAGTCAAAGTAGAAGTCTCCAATAATTTTATTACGATATATGATCGAGTAAAACTATTATAATCATGCTTGTAAGTGAAGCAATAAGATAATATCAGAGGAAAACCGAGATTTGATTACCACAAAAATGAACTATTCTGTAGAAAATATCTTGATGAACACTAATTGGTAAATTCTCTTAAGGAGGACGTTATGGTCATAAACAAAACTTTACAAGATTAATTATAAACGATGTTGAACTCGATTTTATAATCACTGATTCAAAGAAGAGAAATATATTTGTAAATCGATAAGTGTATTACTTGTCATACATAATAAGATTAGGTACAATTCTTTGTTACATTGATGGCGAGTCACCGCAGTTTCTTATTTAAGATTTACAATGAATGCGTATGTTTCGATAAAGTTATTTTCGTGGTGAACAGATTTTCTGACACCGCGACGGATTCGTTCTTAATAAATGTACAAGTCTTCGTGAAAGTTACGATATGCCATGAAGATTCATTTACCTCAAAGTTTAATCATCTCTGATACAGTTGTTTTGATCATTGATGATCCTATTAAAAGGCACTTTATGTCGTAGTGTCTCGAGTTAGACGAATTTCTCAGTTGTGGAGGGTTATTGTAAATTTTACAGAAACACAAAAACTTAGGTTGTAAGCGATTATATATATTAATAAAAATGTTAGTTTTGAGCAATGTGACAAAAATAGCAAACGCTGCTTTGACGCTGAATTTCTAATGACATTAAAACAGAAGAATCATTGTGCGAGCTGTCACACAGTGCTGGTTTGGAGCAATGTTTATCAGCATCTGAGACACTTTACTGTATACAGAAAAGATAATTGTATTGGTCATTCTCGTCAAATAGTGATGCTAACTTGTATTAAATGCAATCGACATATGATGCTAGTTATTTGAAAACGCTGATAATAGGGTATCTTCAAGAAAAAACTTGCAATTGTTGAGAAGCAGTTGAATCTAATCTGTAAACCATAGATCGGTCTACGCAGGAAATGGAATGTGTACTAACACTCCAATAGGATGAATCGATCGTTTCTACAACTTTTTTGTTTATCGGGTTCATATAAATATCTTATAGTCACATTACACTTGTTGTTTTTAAAAGTCATCTCGTTGTATTGGTATATGGTTGTCGTGATTGCATTTACGGTTCTCATGGCAGTTGCACTTGTAATTTCAGTATTTAAAGCAACTATATCACTTTGTACTCTTGTAGTAACCAATTCGTGAGATCTCATCTCTTTCGGAATGATTTCCTTTGCGTATTAATATCCAAATAACCGTTCAACATGTCTTGGATTAAAACGTTCAAAGAGTGCCTGATAGCGATGAATTGCGGTATGTCTTCGTCTGATTTTGGACTATAAATTTTTCATAAAAAAAACAATACTGCACCAAGAAATTCCTTGCATGTATCAAATTCCAGTATGTGTAGCCATCGATATACCAACTTACGGTACATATCATTGCCGATAAATTCATTCAAGCGCAGACACAACTTCAAAAGCTGTTCTAGTTAATATCGGCTCTGCTTCTTTATATCCACTTGCAACGACAACGACAGTTAACGCGAATTTATATACGTACTGACATAGTCCAATTTAAAAAGAATATATCTGATTAAAAAATGTATCTGCGTGAAGAACTTCATTTGAATGGCTGACATAAAAATGTGAGTTCTCGATTGGTGCAGGCCGTGGTAGATATATTTTCCATATTGCATATCGTACTGACCAATCTGCAGCAATAGCACGTGTAAAATGTACTGCATCAGAGAGTCTACTCATCGCTTCTCCTCCTCTCCAAGATCCTATTGAACTACACTTAATTGATTTAGGTATATTAAATAAGAATAATATCACAATAATAATAATAATAATAATAATAATAATAATAATAATAATAATAATAATAATAATAACAAGAATTATAATGATGATAATGATAATACTAAAAATAATGATAATGATAATAATTTTTGTTAAAAGTAATAATCGGTTGATCAATTGCCAAAACCTAACGCTTATGTATTTTTCATAGCGGATCTGACTGAAAGATTTGTTTTTTTTAATTAGAATTTAAAGCATGAAACACATTCACATCGTCATTATCCTTTTGTTGTAACAATATATTGTTATATGATATGTCGTGAATATAAACATGTTATCAATTTCGTTTCTCTGATATTCAGCAGGTCTTGTTTGATCTTGATTGTTGAGTCGGAAATCGAATAGAGTACTAGGACATCATCAATGATATCATGGAATGTTTTTATCCTGGGAATGTAGCCCATGGTGTTCTTGGTAAGTTTCCTAATGAAGTAACTACATTACCACCTATTTGTTTTTGTCGCAGATATAAATTTATATGTTTGTATCACATTTCACACACTTGCCTCTAAGTGCACTTTTTTTTTTATTGTTTGTTGTTATTATTGTTGTTACTCCATCTGTATGGGTGGCTGCTCTACATTTTACACAACTTAGATCCATTTTATTTATCATATATGTATGACATGGATGACATTAATTTCTCAGCGACACGGAATAAAGAGCCAGTAAAATATCATCCACCGCTACCGAATTATATCAGAATGAAAATATTAGGTCGGAAAAATTATATTTAGTTGCACCAGATGTAGAAGATCAGAGATTGTTAAAGATTTTAATGAGAACGCACAATTGATGGACGCGAACGATGATGCTATTGTTATTAGCGATATTGATGAAGCGCCGAATATTTATGAGCCTTATGTATATATTATTAATTTAGTAATGCTGGGCACACAATCAGATATGGCGAGATTATTTTATCTAGGCAGACATCAACATACAGACGTGAATTATGTTACTCAAGCTAATCAGAGATAACTGTAATAGTTAAGCTGTATTTAATGCAGTCGATACACACACTACGAAATATTCAACAGTTTTGGTGTAGCGGAGATACGGAAAAGACGTAGTCTTAAAAGATTTTCTAAAGGTATCTGAAATAGATTTATAACAATACATTTACACAATTCTAGATCCCGATGCTGTATATGCCTCGATACATTCTTTGGATAAGAGACTGAATACATTCACTGCAGCAGAAAAAACGCGTCCACAAAAAGAAGTAACGAAGGGTAAACGTATATTCACACTGATTAAATAACAAAATATAATAAAAAAAATTAACAAACCCAATGAATGAAATTATCGGTTTGTTGGACCCTTGGGGTTGGCGTTATTAACAGTATATTTTCAGCATCGTTGAAGGCTTTAGCATTGAAAATTTAAACCTTATATAATGTTGCTGGTTCTGTCTACTGCCATGAATCGGAATCTGTACTGTTAGTTTGTAGTGAGATAATTTGTGCTTAAAGCACCCGATATAAGTCAAATGCTCGGAATTAAAATCTTGAGGTAATCTGAAAGAGAAGTCAGTATTTTAAGATTGAATGAGTAATGCGGAATCTATCTATCCATCTATCTATCTCTCTCTCTCTCTCTCTCTCTCTCTCTCTCTCTCTCTCTCTCTCTCTCTCTCTCTCTCTCTCTATATATATATATATATATATATATATATATATATATCTATATATATATATATATATATATATATATATATATATTATTTTTTTGTTAATGATTAAATAATAACAATACGTTGAATATGGGTCTCGGTTCGCTTCATTACGCGGAATTCACACACAACCTATTATGTTGTCCATTAAACGTTCCGCAGTGGACGAACATGATCATTACATAGTCCGACCGATGGTTCACCCTTTGACACTATGTTTATTACTTTACTTCCGTTCAGTTTTATTATAAAATGCCGGGTCAGTTCAAGAAATATCCAGGCCAGCCAGTCAAACGGACCTCACTCTGTCTCCACATCTTTGAAGGTGAGATTACGAAAACAGTCTTGTTACACAAAAACATTAGCAGTATATGCAAAATATCCGACTTGTCATTTACTGTAAGCTTTTGATTCTTCCACTTCTTTACCTTTTTCTTTTTCTTCGTCTTCGTCTTCTTCTCAAGGTAACGTCTTAACATCACCAGCACTATCAAGATAATAACGTCATTGTAAGTTAGTTGTAAATCTTTTATACATGTGTAAATGTGAATGAAATCACAGAACAATTTCTCGTGATATTATATTTCCTATATTCAGTTGCAATACAGTTGTAAAATCTAAATATGATTATGTTATGACAATTTGTTCCTACGTCCAAATATGTTAGAATCAGATACAGAATGCATCATTTCATGATCCCCTACCTCTTTTTTTACTCTTGTATTGATCTGCTTCAAAACGCACGCATTTGTGGAAGTTGTATTACTGTCTTTTGAAAAGTACACTTGAAATTTGAATTGAAATTATACATTATACTTACATTCTTTTGCAGAGAACTACTGACACCATGAATCCGTTACTTTGTTGTATATGTCTCGGGTTTGTTGCAAGTACCTGGGCATACGGAGGTGAGATATATCTGAGTCCTCTACTTTCGATTCATAATCGTAATTTAGTTTCCCACCTATATAAAATTGTTTCCTTCAATAATTACTTTTATGAACATTTTATATATTAGAACAAAGCCTATTGACGTGACGCACGCAGATTACTTTGCAGTCAAAATAACATTTTTAAGAAGAACATAGTAAAGACTGAATCTTTGTCAAAATGTATCCTCCGCTTTTGATTATCATGGATAAATTACTTTAAACAGTATTACTTTCTATCAGAGAGTGGACAGTGTGTAAAGTCACATTTTATCATATATATATATATGTTATACCTATATATTCAGAAAAGGCGCATGTAATTCCTCAAATCGTAAGAAATTGCAGTTTTTGAAGAGTTAAGGTATAACTACAGTATAAAAAATGACAAATAGTTTATTATTGTATGCTGTTGGTTGAACATTATCTTAACATGTAAAATAAAATAATTGTTACAACGAAATAATAAAATACATTCACAATCTCAGTTTGAGTTACGGTTTTTTAACGTTAAGAACGGACAGAAATACTTTTACATATGTTATATCACCGAAGCCCCAAAATGTATTCCTTTATGAGATAGCTGTTACATCTACCACCATATTTATAGTTAGGTAACTTTCCATCGAATTAATGTCGATTAGATCGAGATAGGGACAAATGTGTATAACAATGCGATCATGCTGAAATGTGAGGACAATGAAACAACTTGTATGTAAAGCTCATTGATAACAATCGTCAAAACATATCTGTCGGCCTCACATTTGTCAGAATATATATTAGTCCTCTCACCCAGAGAACATTAAATTATTAATCGGAAAGGATTTGCAAGGAAATTGCTATAAAATTAAACGGTGAGTTCCGCTATCGTAACATAAGTAAAACGCTTCATTGCAGTCATAGATATAGTCACTTTAGCACTTCAACAACATCTAGGGATATATGGAGTGCATCTCATTTTTCTGTGAAGGATCAAAATGAGGTCACTAATAGTCTTGTTTATTTTAGCCATCTGATTATGTTGCGAAGTTTAAAAAATGAGGTTATTAATAGTAAATAATGTATTTAGTACTAACATAAACTGCATGTTAAACATTTTTGGAAAACAATATGGTACTTAACATAATACTCAGTAAAATAAAAACGGAAAGGTGGTATTATGCTCTCTGTTTAATGCACTATTCAGAAATTGATGTATTTTCGTTCGAAATGTGCGTTAATCAGTATTTATTCACTACTACAATATCAGTGGCAGCAAATATAATCGCATTAATTTGGCTTTATAGAATTTTCTTTTTAAATAACATTTTTCCGCAATTTTCTGTGGTTTATTAAAATTATTCGGAGATATTTTTGGTGGAGGATTCTGACATATAAATCAGTACAATGTCCTAGTAATGATTAGGTTTTGACCTACTCAAAAAAGGCTATTGCATCTATGATGCAATAATTGGTATTGTGTTTGTCATCTTTTTCAACTTCATCATTTGCATTATCTTTTTCTTCTCATCAGCATAATTTCATTAATGTATAACATTGTTTTTCTCTTCCTTTATCTTCAACATCTTCATTTTATTTGTTTAATTCTTAACGCTGTTATTATTATTATTATTATTATTATTATTATTATTATTATTATTATTAAAATAGGCAAAGGCATGGGTGGAGGCATGCCAACCATGATGGGCGGCGGACGTATGATGGTCGGTGGTATGCCACTGATGGGTGGTATGGGCGGCGGCATGCCCATGATGATGGGAGGTGGTATGCCGATGATGATGGAAGGTGGCATGCCGAGTAGGATTGGTGGAAAAAATGGAATGCCAATGATGGGAGGAATGGGCGGAGGCATGCCAATGATGGGAGGAATGGACGGTATGCCAATGATGGGAGGAATGTCTGGAATGCCGATGATGGGAGGAGGTATGACAGAAATGTCAATGATGGGAGGTATGCCAGAGATGCCAATGATGGGAGGTGGTATTCCAATGATGGGACGTGAAATGCCAATGATGATGGGTGGACTAGGTGAGATGCCCACAATAGGCGGGGCTCGTGGAATGCCAACGATGGGGGGACCAGGTCGTGGCAAAGGTAATTCTTAGTACATTAATAAAGTCAGAATAACCATTTTCGTGTTTTTCCGATGTACTCATAGTTTATAGTTATACAGAAAATTAAATTTTAAATTGAATCTCAAGTTAATTACTTCTATATCAGAACATCTGGTTTCGTAAATTCCTTCAATCACATTCGATGTCTCAACGTACTTGACCTGTTCATTTTGTAAGATCGCCAGTTTTAAAAATTTGCTCTACATGTAATCCGATCACATTTTTTAAGATGACAGCCGCATGATCATTTGATTCTATCATGCATGCGTAAAGCATACGTCTCTTGTATTTTCATGCAACACCTTATATTTTATTTTTCAGGAAAGTATTAAAATCAGGAATGACCTGCATAACAAGGAATGGACATAGAATTGCATATATAACTGTTAAACCTGTTGTAATATATATTTTATACAATTTATCAGTACTATACAAAATAGAAATGGTAGTTATGACCTCATACATCGCATGCCAATCGGTTTTCAAAATCAATTAAGGAGGTCCAAAGTGTAAGTCCTAATTTTTGATAATGTAAGATTTGTGTATCTGGACGTACAAATAAATGTTACCAACAATTCTGATTCTGAATGTTTTATCATTGTAAGTACACATCTGATTCAAGATAGATATAATTTTTTGAGAAATAAAACATTTTGGAAATTTTTCCAAACACAAACACACACACACGCACACGCACACACACACACACATTCTTGTATTTGGTGGATATCGAGGACATGGGTATCGAGGATATTTGTTCTGGCTATCTTGGAGCTAAATATATATAGTTTCTGGCAACAAATGTGTACCAAATGTCGACGTATCGAGGAAGGTACTGTGGGATCAATTCTAAGGTATATGAAATTTAGCAATGCAAACAAGGACGCACACATTTACACACACATTATGTACAATCCATTCAAACTAAGGACACACATATATATTGACCACAACATGGAAAATGCGGACAATTTGAATTTATGGACAGTTTTGATTCTCATTAAATTGCACTATTAAAATGAACAGAAATATTAAACCATACATTTAACTATTCCGACTTAAAGGATTTCTGCACACAGACGCAAATGTGGTTCATATTGATTCATCCCATGAATGTCTTTACACGTTTCAAGAACCAAAGGACGATCATATTATGATTAGAGTTTGTCTAAAAAAGTCATTAATTATTACTTCAAACAGCAATGTCGGAGTCTTGTGATTCCAAACATTAGAACGAAGCACTGGACGATATTTGTAAATTTACTGTGCTGTAGTAAGTGTCCGTAATATGTATAATTGTATTTGTGTCGATAGTTCCATTGTAAACGAAATCGTATTAAAACAACATACAAAATGAAAACACAAGGCAGCAATCTATATTGTTTTCCCAAAGTTAAAGAGGTTTTCAACAATAGCCAAACGCTCAGTATTTTCTACTGGACCAACCTGTATTTATAACGTGAAAGAACACTTATTTAGAGCTGCATTAGTTTGTAATATTCTTCCTCATTTAGTCTTTCTTCAGTAAGGTGAATTAGGCGATTCGGGGATTTTTTTTAAAAAACTTCCAGTAAACGATACCAAACACCTTTACGAGGTACCTCGAATTAGCAAATGTATAAACTAAGTGATTTGGAAGGTGAACTGTGATAGTGTTGTACCATTAATGTATATTCTTGTTCATTTATTGCGCCAAAACAATAGAACAGGATAAACATTTTATAAAAAGATATTGGAAGCTTATCCCCATCCACTAACTCTATACAAATTATGCATTCTCATTGAACTCTGTATTTCACTTCTTGAATTCCTGAACTTTATAGCGATTTAGGAGGTTTCAATTCAGTTAAAATAGATACGTTATTGTCTATGTTGTTGTTGTTATTGTTGTTTTAGCATATCATTAATATATGTGTTGAGGTTCATATTAAACACTATACAAATATACAAAAGAAATAATGTTTTTATGCCTGATATATTTATTCAGCCAAAATAACTTGAAGAATGCAAAGTCTCCGTGAAATACACAATATGCTTAACACAAACATTCGTACCTATCGTCAACTACTAAAAACATAACGAATGTGGATATATGTAGACTGTTGACATGTTTACACATGTAGCTAGAGCGATCAAAATAATTTAAAGACGCAATCTATTAGTATTAACATTTCTCTTGTGGATATGGGTATATCATGGACAACGAGGACACGTTTACACATTTAGTCTGACCCATCAATACAAATTAAGGACGCACACTATTGACAACAAGATGGAGGCCGTGGACATTGGTACAATACGAAATACGAACACAATTACCATATCTAGTCTGAACATCAAAGTCGGTCTAATAACGCACACTATTACAAAAAGCCGATGACAATGGACATTAATACATAAACAACATTTTCGACATCTTTATCTTTTTATTTTGAATGATCAACAAAAACCGCGACACACACTGTTAGCAACAACATGGAGATCGGGGACATTGATACATCGTGGACAACGAGGACATGACTATATATTTCAATCAAAGGACACACACTATTACTAAAAGCATAACGAATGTGGATATATGTATACTGTTGACATATTTACACGTGTAGTTAGAGCGATGAAAATAAGGTAAAGACGCAATCTATTAGTATTAATATTCTCCTGTGGATATTGGTATATCATGGACAACGAGGACGTGGTTAAATATCTGGTTTGAGTTATTAAGACAAATTAATGACGCACATTATTAACAGAATCATGGAGAATACATACATTTGTTCAACATAGAAAACGATGGCATGTTTATATATATCTGGTCTGAGCTGTCAATACAAATTACACACACTATTAGCGACAGATATATGTACACTGTTGACATGTTTACACGTGTAGTTAGAGCGATCAAAATAAGGTGAAGTGAAATCTACTGATTTACGTTATCTTTATACAAATAATCAGAATAGTATTTTTTTGAACCACGACGTGCTGACACTTGCTTTAATTGATGTACGTTTTAACTTTGGAACGTTTTGAATTTATTTATTTAGCATTATATTTTTTCCCAGTAAACTGAAGCCTTTCTACTCGACAACCGAAAATAATCTAAATGACAAATTTAAATTTTACACTACATAAAATACCATAAAACCAAAACTCATTCCCAAGTGGGAAATGGACTTTAGCTGGTAAATGCGTGACACGTGCTGGTCCAGATTGTTAACAGTTAGAATTAACTTTAAGTAGGCGTATCGATGATATAATCTGACAAGGGCTCGCGTGGTTAGAACAACACTTGACGGATCAGCGTCGACTAAGGGCTAATTTGAAGTCATTCATTAAAGAGAATGAACTCTCAAGATGAATGTGCATTAATTAAAGGCTAGTAGATAAACTTACAGTGTGTATTTATCAGATTATCATTAAATGGGCTTGATCCATTTGTTTGCATAATTGAACGATTTGTCTTTTTTAGCGAACAAAAGGAGACCGTGCATACTGGTACATCACGGATAACGGGGACAAGCTTACACATTTAGTTTTGAACAATCAATTTCATCTAAAAACGCACAATATCACCAAAAAACACGAATACTGTGAACATTGGTACATCATGGGTATTGAGGACATGTCTACACATTTTCTCTTAACTATTAATAGAAACTAAAGACGCGCAAAATTAAGCAAAACACGCAGACTGTGCATATTATGACATCATAGACAATGAGGACATGTTTACACATCAATTTTGAACGATCAATTCAATCAAACGGCGCACAATAGAATGTCACGAAACTATGTTGTGATAGGTATTGCACTGTAACGGTGTTGAAGACACATTTCTTGGGAATTGTATTTAATATACAGCCATTCCGGCAAACACTTAGTGAACGCACAGGAGACCCATGTAGCAAATAATTTCGTTCAAATTGTTTCAATTTTTCACAACAAACAGTTGCAAAAACCTGTTATTTTGCAATGGCCAGCTATCGACTATCCTTCATTTTAATATCACATTAAGGCCGTAGAGAGCTATCACGGACCCTGGGGTTAAAACCTTTCTGACCTCTCCTAGTTCTAGTTCAAACAAAATTTTATGTTTTATAACATTAAAATTTTTGTTAAGCTGGGGTCCCCTGATGGGCCCCTGTCCCCAGGGATATATACCCGGGTGCACCCCTCTTGTCAGTCACACACACACACACGCAAAAGAAGAATAAACATTTACCAATAACATGAGAAATACCCACTGTATCAATACGGGATTAGCAATAATGATGATCCGCCATTTGTGAAGTTACAAAATTAATTTCAAAATAGGTTTCATTTCCACATGTTGGAAAGATGATGACGCATAAACAAAATGTATATGTAACCTTTCTAGTAGTTAATTTTAAAAGAAAACTATGGATATCTCTATGAACTCAACGTAATCTGAGAAACTGAACTCTTTGATATGAGGAAGCCTGTCAATTGTTTGAAATTTGTAGGTAACATTTTGCATATACACCTATATAATTAAAACTCTACCTAAATACTAAAACGTCTTTGCAACTGGCATAAATATAATTTAATTTCCGAATCTTTCCGTTCTCTCAGTTATCGGCATTTTTTTTCACGAGCAGTTAATTGTCGCAATAACCAAATCACGTATTCATAATTCACAAGTTTTTTTTTTTTATGGTTTAACGCCATTTTTCAGCACAATATAGGCTATACATGGCGGCCAGTATTAATGGTGGAGGAAGAAACCGGACAAACCCCGGAAAGAGCCACCGATCTATCTATCCAAATTTTGCTTCTTTATTTTTCATCCCTTACTGATAGATTTTAATTGAAAATTACACCTCTGAGAGTACGGTGATGAGTTATTCCAAATTAAATTATATAAAGAACTCACAACATCAAAAGAAATATTCAAGGCCAAGATAGTATTACATTATTCGTGGTATCTTTCCTACAATGATCAAAGAAAATCTAAAACCAGCCATGCCTGTTCACAACTTAATGTGAAGTGGTATCTACTGATCTACGGAACTTTCAACATATAAACAAAAGAGTAATATTTGAACCTAAACGTGCTGAGAATTTCTTTAACTGAGGTACGTTTTAACTTTGGTACGTTTTGAATTTATTCATTTGTGACTTTGGGTACGTTTTGACCTGATTATAGTTGTAGCATTTCCAAGGTGGAACATACATACAATTTCAAAAGTTATTGTAAGTATCACATTCAATTAATATAGAAGTGTGAAAGTAATAAAATACTAGATAACATGTTTGAAATAAAGGAAAATTACAATTAAATATACAATTTAGTTCAAAATTTGCATTTTATTCCTACAGAAGTCTTTGATATTTCTCCAGTTCCTGTGTCTTAATTCCGGCATTGTGGTTTATTTAAGACTGATTACACTGAAATTCAAAATGTATCCTCTCCTCTCCTTTTTGAACATGAAGTATTTACTTTCATTTTGTTTATATAGGACAATTTGTTTCTGCCAGCGCACGTGTCCATACTCTGCGCATGTCGGATGGCCCAGTTGCGGCGCGTGTATGTATTTCATTTTTTTAATATAGTTTTAACCGGTCCAGCGTCGGGTCGGGCGGAATCGCTGTTTGGTGTTGCTGATGCTGATTCAGAACAGTCGCCATTGTTTGGCTTTAAATCAGACCTGTTTGGTATGAAGAGTTTCTCTAACGAGGCGACATAATCGTTTGATTGGTGTACAACATGGTAAGCAAGTAACCGCGATCCCATTAATTGCATCATTTATCAAAATATTTTATACTTTACTAATTTCCCTCCTACGTTTTGTCTCTATCCATCAAAAACAGACTCTTTATTGTAACTGCTTATTAATTAATTGTTTACGTTAAATAAACCTTGTTATTTTCATTGGAATTCATTCTTTCCCACTTATTTTTAGGAAGCAATAACTGCACTTTGAGCAAATGGACTTTCGTTCTTTTCATTCTCGTTGTCGTCCAATATTTAGACATATTTAGACATTTCTGTCTTACGACCCCCCCCCCCCTCTCTCTCTCTCTCTCTCTCTCTCTCTCTCTCTCTCTCTCTCTCTCTCTCTCTCTCTCTTTCTCCAATATCTAAAGTATATCACTCAATACGCTTTTTAACAGAAACAAACCTGGGTTAGAATGAATGGGGGACTGTTTGAAAAAATGACTCTGTCATTTCGTCCACTATCTTCGCTGATATGCATCAGCCCCCCTCCCCATCAATAAAGCCCACTAATTATTGAGTACTAAAAATCGGAGAAAGTTCTAAGTTCTGTAAAGAATTGCCTCCGTTACATGTCGTTATCTTTCGACATCAAGATAATCGTTTCTGATGTCACATCGACACGCTGACATATTATAACGAATAGCACCATAAAGAAGAAAAGCTAATAATGTTCCTTGTTATGTTTGGACATGACAATTGTTCGGGCGTAGTTCCGTGAAGATTGCAATATGTCGAACCCAAACAACACTATATGAAACTTTATATTGTTTGTCTGGTTTGATATCAATTGCTAATGAATAATGTTAAAGATTTACCCATGACTGTATTCTCATTCGTCCGATTCATTGTCGCTTTCAGCGCTGTCATCATCATGTTGCAATACGAATTACACCAATAAGGACAAATTCGAATCGAATGCAATGATTTTAAGGGTATCATAAACTGAATGAACTCATTATTCATTAACGTAGGCAAAACGTCTATTTTCAATATTATTAAATGAAAATAAATATGAAAAATGACTCATTATTTCAATATTTAATAGCGGCTAAATGCTATTACGTCTCATAACATAGCAGACATAGTCTCGATTGTGCAGAAATTCAGTAGACAGTGTGTTGACAAATGACAAAACTTAATTTTTAACAATTTAACTAGGCGGAGACAGTATATGTTTAATTCCTGAATATAGATAAATCAATTGTGTTTCGAATTCAATAAGAGAACCTTGTCATTATATTGCCCAAGCATACTGAAAGCTAAATTGTATCGAATGTTAAAGTATTCAGGATAAAATTTTCATTTGTCATTTGTAAACATGTCAGTCACCAACGGTTTTATAGTTCTTTTTATGTTGCAAATGAATAACAAAACAAAAAATAAACCACAGAATACACACCTTCGTCGGGTTGGATGTCAATATCTTCCAGTCTCTTCCCTGCATTATTAGACATAGTCCCATTCTCGATAGCGAGCAGCACTTATACAATTTTATATATTCACATCCAGCGCAGATTAAACTTTATAGCATTATATTTGTCCAGTAAACTAAAATCTCTTTACTCGAAATCTCTTTACTCGAAAACCGAAATAAATCTCAATCATAAATTTAAATTTTACACTAAATGCAATTCATAAAACCGAAACTCATTCCAAGGTGGGAAATGTACTTAGCTCCTAAATGCGTGACACGTGCTGGTCCAGATTGTTAACAGTTACCAATTACTTTAGTAGGCGTATCGGTGATAAAATCTGCCAAGGGCACGCGTGTTTAGAACAACATTTGATGGATCAGCGCCGATTAAGGGCTAGATTGGTGGCATTCATAAAAGAGAATGTGTAATAATTAAACGCTAGTAGATAAACAAATTTAGTGTGTCTTTATCAGCTTATTATACAAGTGTACTTGATGCATCTTTGTTTGCATAAAGGATCCATTGAACGATTTGTCTTTTCATTTTTTTAAATATTATAATTAACATTCACGATTAATGAATCCCGGTCATTTATTTAGGAAAATAAAATAAACAGGAACAAAATCAGAATAAATATGTAATTTAGGATTGAAATATGTTTCTGTTTTAATAGTAGAGAGGATTTGATTAGTTGGGGGTGGGGGTAGGATGATATTAAAGAAGCTACAGTTTTGGGAACTCTCCAAGAAAGACTGATCTTTATGAAATCCTGGTAGTAGTATGAAGTAGGTTCAGTTTGATGAGTTTGACTATATATTTAAATACAGGAAATGATGCAAATGCATGTTTGTCAAAGTTTTACAAAGAAATTCAGTTTTAAATAGTTTAAAACAGTAAAAAATAGAAGCCTACCTTTTCTTTTTGCTCGGCGTGGATCCAACTGCACTATGCGCTGCTTCTTGATTTCTGTCTGTCTTGTTCCAACCAACGACTCAGCGTCATGACGATGGGGTTAAATGCTCCTAAGTTATGCAATTTTTAAAACAAAGTAATAGTAAAGGCGGGAAGATAATGAAGACACGTGTTGGAACTGACTGCAGAGACACAGACTATATCCAACCAGGGCTCGAAACTAGTAACTTTCATAATGTTAATAGTCCGACGGGCTAGTAAGTTTTTGGTTATCAAGATTCAGAGTTTGTTTACTCAATACCCTAATAAAGACGTGACTTCGGCCGATTTTCTTTAGAATCAACGCAGTGACCGTTGTAAACACAGTCATACAATTTTAGCATGTGAAGATGAAGTCAATTTCCGCCTCGGAAATGTGTTTCTATTACAAGAAGCCATCTGATTATGTGCGTTTCACTTAACAACGCCAATTTAGGTCCCGTCATTAACAAAGAAAGTTTGGAAATTGATCCGTATTAATCTGATAGCGGAATAAATGGTATCACGCTTTATTCACGCGACTACAGCAACAAATTACGAAACGTTACACCACACAAAAGAACATAGCATCAACTATTCAAAGAAATTAGTTTACATGTTTGTTTCTTGAAGGTGTGCTTTTTTGCTTGCTCCGAGTCACAAACGGGTAACTCATATTTTACGTTTGCATCGAAATAATTTGAAGAATTAGATCAATTTATTATGATAACATTACTGACACATCATTTTCCAAGCAACTACTTTTTCTATGATAATAAGAATAGCTTTTATATTTTTCCCCAAAAACGATTGAACAAATATTTGAATACACGTGGAGATATCCAAGCATTTGATGGGAATTAAAATCTCACATGGTCATCTAAGATTGAAAATATTCACGTTTATTATTAATTTCAACAATACACTGAGGTTCGATTAATTAGGAACAATTACCAAACATGTTATTAATGATGAGACCGTAATTGGAGCTGTTAAATACCACAAGTATTTGATGCGCTCTTTATGTGAAGAGGGGGGGGGGATCTAAAGAAACAAATCATACAGTGACAAAAATACCTAAGAAAAATATTTCAGGAATATTTTTGGTATTTTTGTCGCTATGTATGATTTTGTTCCTTTTGATTATTGTTTTCTTTTTCATTTACATCAAGCTCGCGTCGAGCACCTGAGTTAAATACAACGCGCCTAGTCAGCTGGCTTAGTTTGATGGGAGCACACATTCTCCAAGTTGAAACTAACATTATCTTTTGATGTTTATATTTTATAACAGTGTTTTTACCACTAGTATGTCCCCGGGCAAAGCACTTTACCATCGGTAATAAGTAACCTACTTAGCTTGCTTTGTCGTAAAATACCTAACATAGATAAACTGTGTCGGCTCTTCGTTCTGAATTACGTAATGACTATGAGTGGAATAAAGGCCAGCTATATAGTGCGTTCACAATATCAAAGTACCGGATATAAATATACAAAAGGATGTCAACTCTTGAAGTTAGTAATGTAATATTAATAATGCATTTTCTAAATGGTCTCACTCTCAGTGATTTATACAGCTGGTCGATTTGCACCTTTTCATTTTTCCTTTTGTTTTTAGCGAAATTCCAAAATGTACTTTACCCATTGTAGTGCAACTACAAGATCTGAAATTCAAACTGACACCAACATTCTGCATGAATATCAGCAATTTATTTTTAGAATTAATAAAGTTATAAAAAATATAGAAGTAAAGGTTTAATTATGGGAAAGTAATCCACTGCTATACTCTTAGGGTACTGAAAAATAAGTTTTGCTTGACCTGTATTATAACACGTCTAGATTAGGATAGGAGTCTCATGTACGGTAACTATATGACTAACTTTGTAATAGGAAATGAACAAAACGTATTACCATGTTAGATACGGATGCTTCTGATACATACTAGTATTGATCGCTTCGGTGGCCTAGTGGTTAAAGCATTCGAGTCTGCTACATGATGCCCCAGTACAAGATATCATTATAAACCACCACATTGCAGACATCGAAGCGATATGACTGAAAGATTGTTAAATCAAATCCAAAGTAACTGTAACTTCCATAAGGGTTTCGTCTACAACTGTTCTTTAGGCAATTACATTATTATTTGAATATATATCTTGTTGTTATTGACTGACTGGTCAATTTATTGATTGATTGATCATATTGTCCAATATTACACTAGTTTAATAACACACCCATTTATATAATGAAATATGGCATGACAATATATAACGTTAGGCAATGTGATTTAAAGTGAACTCTTTTTACGGTTCTTACTGAATAATATTGGTATTTACATGTAATACCATGGTAAATTTGAGAAGATTTAAAATGGTTTAAAGTCCTAAACAATTCAATTTGTTCCATACATTTCATTTAACACAGACACTCGTGTAAGACCATCTACCCATTATATCTTATATAATTGTTTACAATACATTATAACGTTTTATTGAAAAACACTTTGTTTAAATAAAATTTAACTTCATTTGGTCGTGTCCAAACAGTCACCTGCAAAGTTAATACTTAATTGTGATTGATGCATCAGTAGGACCCGTAAAATGCAGACAAACTTGACCCCTCTTTTACCTTTTAGTAACGGTACATAGAGATTCCTTTCTTCTGTCCGAAGCTATGGAGCGTTCTTTACAGGCACTCTTCCTCCGCGTGCAAAGCTTTGATCAGTGCTAAATTCATCAATGTTGGATAATTTAGTCTGCCATTTATATAATGTTTAAAGCTGAGAAAATTGTAAATGAAGAATGAAAAAAAAAATTGAAACAAACAAAAAAACCAAAAAGCACTTGTGTAAAATGAGAAAACTCGTACCGTTTTCAAACCAAAGTTTCTGTTTTACCCGTTTATGGATAATTAACATAGAATACATATATTCTCCCGCCTAATTTTCATTTCTCGTTGGTAATATTGATCCTTAAAACTTTGCATGCTAATATTGAAAGTATGTCAATATAATAAAATTGAAATCAAATAAACTTCCATCTTATTATTATAAAAGCACAATGTGTTATTTAGCTTTTTTATATTTTATTTTATTTTGTCGACAATGAGATAGGAAGGAAAAATAAAGCTTAATAATGCCTAATGCGTTCTAGGTTTTTTTGTTTATTTGCAGGCTGGTCAGGAAATAAGGTCATTTCAGTGTCAAAACCTCGCAGATGTTAAATCACACTCCAATTAATCCCGTGTAGTAAGTTTCAGTTCAAAGACATCAAACTGAAGATTCAGCTGACTTACTTAAAACCAACTTCAGCACGTAAAGATGTATGTTCATGACTTTTATGCACTCTTTGTTACACAAAGACTGATGATGTGAATCTTATTCCTTTTGCATATATAAATCTCACCTATTTATTATCATCCTTAAGTGATATAACAACGTCTGGTTTCATTTTAATTTTTTAGAAACTGCATGTGCAGAGAGTATGCATGGCCGTTCTTCATAAGCAATTTCCTCATTGTGCCAATTCAGTACTTGTCAATAAGCGTTAAGCTGTCAGAAAACTGAGAAAAACTAAAAATAAAATAATACAAAATTATTAATTCAATGAAAATTTTTATTAAATTAAATTAAATTAAAATTAAAATCATTTTTTAAAATCAAACTTATGTTCTTCCAGAAGGAATGGGCATTCATTAAAAAGAAAACGTATCTACTACTCATACCTATATATAATTCGACCGGAAAATTAAGATCAAGCTTTTTGTAAGAACTATTAGCACAGAGTGTTTAGTTATCAGTCCTTAAAAACTTGTTGTGAACGATGATGTAAAACAATCGTTTTATATGCACATTTTTAAAGGGAAATGGATATTGTCAGAAGTGATATGTGTTTCATTTTGCAGATAACTGGCATTTAGTAAATGTATAAATATACGGGTCGAATTTGGGTGCCGAAAATGCCCATTTGTTAGCTTTCCGGTGTCTCAAACCTTGTGTATGCCCGGGCGAAACGCTTTACCGTCGGTACTAAGTAATCTACTAACCTTGTTTTGTCGTAAAATAACTCCACATATAAATTGGGTTGGATATTCGTTCAGAACTATGTAAAACTATATAATGACCATGAGCGGAATAAATGCCATCTATATAGTGCGTTCACAATATCAGTGCACCAGCAATACATATAAAAAGGATGTCAACTCTACTCTTGAAGTAATAATAATAATGCATTTTCTGAGTGTTTTATACAGCCGGTCGATTTGCGCCTTATTTTATCTGTTTCCATTTTGTTTTTAGAGAAATCCCCAAATGTACTGAACACATTGTACTGCAACTCACAAGATCTGAAATCCAAACTAACACCAATATTCTGCATGAATATGAGGAAATTATATAAGTAATAAAGTTATTAAAAAAGTAAAGGTTTAACTATGGAAAGTAATCCACTGCTATGTCAGACAAAGATACAGAAAATGAATACTCTTCGATACTGAAAAAATAGTTTTGTTCGACCTGTATTATGACACGTCTAGATTTGGGATGGAGTCTCATGTAAGATAATTATGTTACTAGCTTTGTCATGGAAAATGAACGAAATAAAATACCATGTTAGATACGGATGCTTTATGATACATATTAGTAGTGATAGCTCAGGTGGGCTAGTGGATTTCATTTACAACTGTTCTTTATTAATTTATGTTTTTTGGAGGGGTCGTCTTCTCGCTGATCTTTCCAGACCATTTTAAGGGAAGGCCCTCCTGTTTTTTTATAAGGTGTTTTGCTATATGCTTTTGTTAATATAATTTTATTATATTTATATTTTTAATTTTGTAAAATCAAACATTCCTCATAATTTAAATCATATTGTCGTCTAAGCCTTTCTTCCCATTCTCTTCTTCTCTTTTGCTTCCTTCTTTCTTTCCTTCCTTTTTTGAATATTTCTTCAGCTGTTAATTCTTCCACTATTGTTTCGTCATTATACATTTCTTCTTCCAATTAATCTCTGTTGTCTTCATCACTCGCATTTGGTACCTTTCTTTCCATATTTCAACTGTTCTTTAGGGCAATTACATTAGTATTTGAATATATATATTGTTGTTATTGACTGACTGTTCAATTTATTGAATGACTGATTGTCCTGCAATTACACGCTTCTGACTATTCCACCGTTCTGGAAATACTATGATTCGGCTGAATTTGAATGTTTGCGGAAGGAAACTCGCATTTTCGGCAATGACTATTCGTATTTTTTTTACAAAATAGAGTACTATTTGGGCTTGCACAATGATGAATACATCATAGTTAGCCAAGTGCTATATCACAATTAGTCGGTTTGTTGCAAGCTAAACATAAATTAGTATTTGAAAATAAAAGCAAACAAGATGGAATACCTGAGTGGCGAATAATTTCTATTCTTACGGACATTTATCAAATCGGAGCTATCAAGAACGAATTTTTAAGCGATGAACTAAATCTTTTAGAGGAAAATAATCCAAGACATTTATAACAGGTCACTAACCAACATTATCAGAAGCGGTATAATTAAATTTAACGGATTAAGTTTAGGATGGTCTGAAGTTCCAGAACCAATACATACAGAAACATCCAGGAGTAATGATTTTATTACAGATAAACTATCATATAGGGGAATTATAAACGTAATACTTTTTGAGTGAAATAAAAGTTACTACTTACGGTGGTGACTTAGATTCTTACATTAAAGATATTTATTGGTTGTATGGAATACCCAAAAGGCGATATATCGAAAATGATATCAAACATACATTTAATGATATTTATCGATATCACAGACAAATTGCGTCAATTATGTCTCGAGTATCTTTGTGATGTTACATGACCAAAGGAAGAAATTATGAAACAAATATCTTTTAAATCAACTTATATTTGACCTTGAAATTATTCATCAAATGAATATGCAAGCGGTGCTTAAGTCAGAAAGTACATTTAACCATGTCCCAAATTACAACATTTTCGTCGTTAAATATTTAACAGTCAAGTACAATAGAAAATTTACTGACATTAAAATATACTGGATATAACCCAGACGAACTAACAAAGGCAGTCATTATTACCATCAATGAATGTTTACATACAGTACTTGAACGATAGGAAAAATATAAACACACAGGGAGATATATAATGCGCCACCAAATGAGGTTTTTATTAATAGACAACAAACAGCTACTTGAAAATGCTACAAAACAGTAATTTCACTGCCCATACTAAGTAACGGGAGAACAATTTGAAGTTGACATAATGTTTGATGAATTCGGAAATAATGAGATATTCAACAACTATGACGATGTAAAATGCAACCTCTAGATAACTAAATAAAATACTTCACTTACATTGTCCACTTTAGAATCTAAACTTTCATACTAACTGAGTGATTGCATCCCTTCATCTCTTGTATTTTGCGTCACCTACTCAAACGTTTCCAGTGAATCATGTTAATGTAGAACGCCTCAATATATACATTTCCAAAATGACATCCGAATTCACTGGAAAACAGATTTTGATCTGGTTGGATTCGATTGTATGACGTCATTTGAGTTTGCTAAAATTCTTCATCGAATTTCTTATGTGTGGTTTTGTAGTCAAAGTAGAAGTCTCCAATAATTTTATTACGATATATGATCGAGTAAAACTATTATAATCATGCTTGTAAGTGAAGCAATAAGATAATATCAGAGGAAAACCGAGATTTGATTACCACAAAAAAGAACTATTCTGTAGAAAATATATTGATGAACATTAATTGGTAAATTCTCTTAAGGAGGACGATATGGTCATAAACAAAACTTTACAAGATTAATTATAAACGATGTTGAACTCGATTTTATAATCACTGATTCAAAGAAGAGAAATATATTTGTAAATCAATAAGTGTATTACTTGTCATACATAATACGATCAGGTACAATTCTTGGTTACATTGATGACGGATCACCGCAGTTTCTTTTTTAAGATTTACAATGAACGCGTATGTTTCGATAAAGTTATTATCGTGGTGAACAGATTTTCTGACACCGCGACGGATTCGTTCTTAATAAATGTACAAGTCTTCGTGAAAGTTACGATATGCCATGACGATTCATTTACCTCAAAGTTTAATCATCTCTGATACAGTTGTTTTGATCATTGATGATCCTATTAAAAGGCACTTTATGTCTTAATGTCTCGAGTTAGACGAATTTCTCAGTTGTGGAGGGTTATTGTAAATTTTACAGAAACACAAAAACTTAAGTTGTTAGCGATTATATATATTAATAAAAATGTTAGTTTTAAGCAATGTGACAAAAATAGCAAACGCTGCTTTGACGCTGAATTTCTCATGACATTAAAACGGAATAATCATTGTGCGAGCTGTCACACAGTGCTGGTTTGGAGCAATGTTTATCAGCATCTGAGACACTTCAATGGATACAGAAATAATAATTGTATCGGTCATTCTCGTCAAATAGTGATGCTGACTTGTATTGAATGCAATCGACATATGATGCTAGTTATTTGAAAACGCTGATAATAGGGTAGCTTCAGGAAATACTTGCAATTGTTGAGAAGCAGTTGAATCTAATCTGTAAACCATAGATCGGTCTACGCAGGAAATGGAAGGTGTACTAACACTCCAATAGGATGAATCGATCTTTTTTACAACTTTTTCGTTTATCGGGTTCATATAAATATCTTATAGTCAAATTACACTTGTTGTTTTGAAAAGTCATCTCGTTGTATTGGTATATGGTTGTCGTGATTGCATTTACGGTTCTCATGGCAGTTGCACTTGTAATTTCAGTATTTAAAGCAACTATATCACTTTGTACTCTTGTAGTAACCAATTCGTGAGATCTCATCTCTTTCGAAATTATTTCCTTTGCGTATTGCCATCGATATACCAACTTACGGTACATATCATTGCCGATAAATTCATTCAAGCTCAGACACAACTTCAAAAGCTGTTGTAGTTAATATCGGCTCTGCTTCTTTATATCCACTTGCAACGACAACGACAGTTAACGCGAATTTATATACGTACTGACATAGTCCAATTTAAATAGAATATATCTGATTAAAAAATGTATCTGCGTGAAGAACTTCATTTGAATGGCTGACATCAAAATGTGAGTTCTCGATTTGTGCAGGCCGTGGTAGATATATTTTCCATATTGCATATCGTACTAACCAATCTGCAGCAATAGCACGTGTAAAATGTACTGCATCAGAGAGTCTACTCATCGCTTCTCCTCCTCTCCAAGATCCTCTTGAACTATAATTAATTGATTTAGGTATATTAAATAAGAATAATATCACAATTATAATTTATAATAATAATAATAATAATAATAATAATAATAATAATAATTACAAGAATTATAATGATGATAATGATAATACTAAATATAATGATAATGATAATAATTTTTGTTAAAAGTAATAATCGGTTTATCAATTGCCAAACCCTAACGCTAGTGTATTTTTCATAGCGGATCTGACTGAAAGATTTGTTTTTTTAATTAGAATTTAAAGCATGAAACACATTCACATCGTCATTATCCATTTGTTGTAATTATATATTGTTATATGCTAGATCGTGAATATAAAAATGTTATGAATTTCGTTTCTCTGATATTCAGCAGGTCTTGATTGATCTTGATTGCTGAGTCGGAAATCGAATAGAGTACTAGGACATCATCAATGATATCATGGAATGTTTTTATCCTGGGAATGTAGTCCATGGTGTTCCTGGTAATTTTCCTAATGAAGTAGCTACATTACCACCTATTTGTTTTTGTCGCAGATATAAATTTATATATGTTTGTATCACATTTCACACACTTGCCTCTAAGTGCACTTTTTTTTTTATTGTTTGTTGTTATTATTGTTGTTACTCCATCTGTATGGGTGGCTGCTCTACATTTTACACAACTTAGATCCATTTTATTTATCATATATGTATGACATGGATGACATTAATTTCTCAGCGACACGGAATAAAGAGCCAGTAAAATATCATCCACCGCTACCGAATTATATCAGAATGAAAATATTAGGTCGGAAAAATTATATTTAGTTGCACCAGATGTAGAAGATCAGAGATTGTTAAAGATTTTAATGAGAACGCACAATTGATGGACGCGAACGATGATGCTATTGTTATTAGCGATATTGATGAAGCGCAGAATATTTATGAGCCTTATGTATATCTTATTAATTTAGTAATGCTGGGCACACAATCAGATATGGCGAGATTATTTTATCTAGGCAGACATCAACATACAGACGTGATTTATGTTACTCAAGCTAATCAGAGATAACTGTAATAGTTTAGCTGTATTTTATGCAGTCGATACACACACTACGAAATATTCAACAGTTTTGGTGTAGCGGAGATACGGAAAAGACGTAGTCTTAAAAGATTTTCTAAAGGTATCTGAAATAGATTTATAACAATAAATTTACACAATCCTAGATCCCGATGCTGTATATGCCTCGATACAATCTTTGGATAAGAGACTGAATACATTCACAGCAGCAGAAAAAGCGCGTCCACAAAAAGAAGTAACGAAGGGTAAACGTATATTCACACTTATTAAATAACAAAATAATATAACAAAATTAACAAACCCAATGAATGAAATTATCGGTTTGCTGGACCCTTGGGGTTGGCGTTATTAACATTATATTTTCAGCATCGTTGAAGGCTTTAGCATTGAAACTTTAAACCTTATATAATGTTGTGGGTTCTGTCTACTCTGTACTTTTAGTTTGTAGTGAGATTATTTGTGCTTAAAGCACCCGATAGAAGTCAAATGCTAGGAAGTAAAATCTTGAGATAATCTGAAAGAGAAGTCAGTATTTTAAGATTGAATGAGTAATGCGGAATCTATCTATCTATCTATCTATCTATCTATCTATCTATCTATCTATCTATCTATCTGTATATATATATATATATATATATATATATATATATATATATATATATATATATATATATATATATATATATTATTTTTTTGTTAATGATTAAATAATACCAATACGTTGAATATGGGTCTCGGTTCGCTTCATTACGCGGAATTCACACACAACCTATTATGTTGTCCATTAAACGTTCCGCAGTGGACGAACATGATCATTACATAGTCCGACCGATGGTTCACCCTTTGACACTATGTTTTTTACTTTACTTCCGTTCAGTTTTATTATAAAATGCTGGGTTAGTTCAAGAAATAGCCAGGCCAGCCAATCAAACGGACCTCACTCTGTCTCCACATCTATGAAGGTGAGATTACGAAAACAGTCTTGTTACACAAAAACATTAGCAGTATATGCAAAATATCCGACTTGTCATTTACTGTAAGCTTTTGATTCTTCCACTTCTTTACCTTTTTCTTTATCTTCGTCTTCGTCTTCTTCTCAAAGTAACGTCTTAACATCACCAGCACTATCAAGATAATAACGTCACTGTAAGTTAGTTGTAAATATTTTATACATGTGTAAATGTGAATGAAATCACAGAACAATTTCTCGTGATATTATATTTCCTATATTCAGTTGCAATACAATTGTAAAATCTAAATATGATTATGTTATGACAATTTGTTCCTACGTCCAAATATGTTAGAATCAGATACAGAATGCATCATTTCATGATCCCCTACCTCTTTTTTTACTCTTGTATTGATCTGCTTCAAAACGCACGCACTTGTGGAAGTTGTATTACTGTCTTTTGAAAAGTACACTTGAAATTTGAATTGAAATTATACATTATACTTACATTCTTTTGCAGAGAACTACTGACACCATGAATCCGTTACTTTGTTATTTATGTCTCGCGTTTGTTGCAAGTACCTGGGCATATGGAGGTGAGATATATCTGAGTCCTCTACTTTCGATTCATAATCGTTATTTATTGTCCCACCTATATAAAATTGTTTCCTTCAATAATTACTTTTATGAACATTTTATATATTAAAACAAAGCCTATTGACATGACGCACGCAGATTACTTTGCAGTCAAAATAACATTTTTAAGAAGGACATAGCAAAGACTGATTCTTTGTCAAAATGTATCCTCCGCTTTTGATTATCATGGATAAATTACTTTAAACAGTATTACTTTCTATGTGTGTGTGTGTGTGTGTGTGTGTGTGTGTGTTATACCTATACATTCAGAAAAGGCGCATGTAACTCCTCAAATTGTAAGATATAGCAGTTTTTGAAGAGTTAAGATATAACTATAATATGAAAAAATGACAAATAGTTTATTATTGTATGCTGTTGGCTGAAAATTATCTTAACAAGTAAAAAAAAATAATTGTTACAACGTAACTATAAAATACATTCACGATCTCAGTTTGAGTTACGGTTTCTTAATGTTATGAACGGACAGAAATACGTTTACATATGGTATATCACCTACAGCTATACATTGATGAATAAAGCTTGACCACACAATATTGAAGAACATTAATATAATTACTATTTGTGTACATTTGGTCTCGGATATTCTGATGCATCTTCTGCTCGAAGCCCCAAAATGTATCCCTTTATGAGATAGCTGTCACATCTGCCATCATATTTCTAGTTAGGTAACTTTCCATCGAGTTAAAGTTGATAAGATCGAAATAGGGACAAATGTGTATGACAATGCAATCATGCTGAAATGTGAGGACAATGAAACAACTTATATGTAACGCTCATTGATAGTAATCGTCAAAACATATCTGTCGGCCTCACATTTGTCAGAATATATATTAGTCCTCTTATCCAGAGAACATTAAATTATTAATCGGAAAGGATTTGCAAGAAAATTGCTATAAAATTAAACGGTGAGTTCCGCTATCGTAACAAAAGTAAAACGCTTCATTGCAGTCATAGATGTAGTCACTTTAGCACTTCAACAACATCTAGGGATATATGGAGTGCATCTCATTTTTCTGTGAAGGATCAAAATGAGGTCACTAATAGTCTTGTTTATTTTAGCCATCTGATTACCTCGCGAAGTTTAAAAAATGAGGTTATTAATAGTAAATAATGTATTTAGTACTAACATAAACTGCATGTTAAACATTTTTGGAAAACAATATGGTACTTAACATAATACTCAGTAAAATAAAAACGGAAAGGTGGTATTATGCTCTCTGTTTAATGCGCTATTCAGAAATTGATGTATTTTCGTTCGAAATGTGCGTTAATCAGTATTTATTCACTACTACAATATCAGTGGCAGCAAATATAATCGCATTAATTTGGCTTTATAGAATTTTCTTTCTAAATAACATTTTTTCTGCATTTTTCTGTGGTTTATTAAAATTATTCGGAGATATTTTTGGTGTAGGATTCTGACATATAAATCAGTACAATGTCCGAGTAATGATTAGGTTTTGACCTACTCAAAAAAGGCTATTGCATCTATGATGCAATAATTGGTATTGTGTTTGTCATCTTTTTCAACTTCATCAGTTGCATCATCTTTTTCGTTTCATCAGCATAATTTCATTAATGTATAACATTGTTTTTCTCTTCCTTGATCTTCAAGATCTTAATTTTATTTGTTTAATTCTTAACGCTGTTTTTATTATTATTATTATTATTATTATTATTATTATTATTATTATTATTATTATTTATTATTATTATTATTATTAAAATAGGCAAAGGCATGGGTGGAGGCATGCCAACCATGATGGGCGGCGTTGGTATGATGGTCGGTGGTATGCCAATGATGGGTGGTATGGGCGGCGACATGCCCATGATGATGGAAGGTGGCATGCCGAGTAGGATTGGTGGAAAAAATGGAATGCCAATGATGGGAGGAATGAGCGGAGGCATGCCAATGATGGGAGGAATGGGCGGTATGCCATTGATGGGAGGAATGTCTGGAATGCCAATGATGGGAGGAGGTATGACAGAAATGTCAATGATGGGAGGTATGCCAGAGATGCCAATGATGGGAGGTGGTATTCCAATGATGGGACGTGAAATGCCAATGATGATGGGTGCACTAGGTGAGATGCCCACAATAGGCGGGGCTCGTGGAATGCCAACGATGGGGGGACCAGGTCGTGGCAAAGGTGATTATTAGTACATCAATAAAGTAATGTAAGATAGAATTACCATTCTCGTGTTTTGCCGATGTACTCATAGTTTATAGTTATACAGAAAAATAAAATTTAAATTGAATCTCAAGTTAGTTACTTCTATATCAAAACATCTGTTTTCGTAAATTCCTTCAATCACATTCGATGTCTCAACGTACGTGACCTGTTCATTTTGTAAGATCGCCAGTTTTAAAAATTTGCTCTACATGTAATCCGATCACATTTTTTAAGATGACAGCCGCATGATCATTTGATTCTATCATGCATGCGTAAAGCATACGTCTCTTGTATTTTCATGCAACACCTTATATTTTATTTTTCAGGAAAGTATTAAAATCAGGAATGATCTGCATAACAAGGAATGGACATAGAATTGCATATATAACTGTTAAACCTGTTATAATATATATTTTATACAATTTATCAGTACTATACAAAAAAGAAATGGTAGTTATGACCTCATACATCGCATGCCAATCGGTTTTCAAAATCAATTAAGGAGGTCCAAAGTGTAAGTCCTAATTTTTGATAATGTAGGATTTGTGTATATGGACGTACAAATAAATGTTACCAACAATTCTGATTCTGAATGTTTTATCATTGTAATTACACATCTGATTCAAGATAGATATAATTTTTTGAGAAATAAAACATTTTAGAAATTTTTCCAAACACACACACACACACACACACACACACACACACACACATTCTTGTATTTGGTGGATATCGAGGACATGGGTATGTAACCTCGTATCGAGGACATTTGTTCTGGCTATCTTGGAGCTAAAATATATATAGTTCCTGGCAACAAATTTATACCAAATGTCGACGTATCGAGGAAGGTACTGTGGGATCAATTCTAAGGTATATGAAATTTAGCAATGCAAACAAGGACGCACACATTTACACACACATTATGTACAATCCATTCAGACTAAGGACACACATATATATTGACCACAACATGGAAAATGCGGACAATTTGAATTTATGGACAGTTTTGATTCTCATTAAATTGCACTATTAAAGTGAACAGAAATATTAAACCATACATTTAACTATTCCGACTTAAAGGATTTATGCACACAGAAGCAAATGTGGTTCATTTTGATTCATCCCATAAATGTCTTTACACGTTTCAAGAACCAAAGGACGATCATATTATGATTAGAGTTTGTCTAAAAAAGTCATTAATTATTACTTCAAAAAGCAATGTCGGAGCCTTGTGATTCCAAACATTAGAACGAAGCACTGGACGATATTTGTAAATTTATTGTGCTGTAGTAAGTGTCCGTAATATATATAATTGTATTTGTGTCGATAGTTCCATTGTAAACGAAATCGTATTAAAACAACATACAAAATGAAAACACAAGGCAGCAATCTATATTGTTTTTCCAAATTTAAAGAGGTTTTCAACAATAGCCAAACGCTCAGTATTTTTTACTGGACCAACCTGTATTTATAACGTGAAAGAACACTTATTTAGAGCTGCATTAGTTTGTAATATTCTTCCTCATTTAGTCTTTCTTCAGTAAGGTGAATAAGGCGATTCGGGGATTTTTTTGTTATAAAACTTCCAGTAAACGATACCAAACACCTTTACGAGGTACCTCGAATTAGCAAATGTAAAAACTAAGTGATTTGGAAGGTGAACTGTGATAGTGTTGTACCATTAATGTATATTCTTGTTCATTTATTGCGCCTAAACAATAGAACAGGATAAACATTTTGTAAAAACGTATTGGAAGCTTATCCCCATCCACTAATTCTATACAAATCATGCATTCTCATAGAACTCTGTATTTCACTTCTTGAATTTCTGAACTTTATAGCTATTTAGGAGGTTTCAATTCAGTTAAAATAGATACGTTGTTGTCTATGTTGTTGTTGTTATTGTTGCTTTAGCATATCATTAATATATGTGTTTTTATGCCTGATATATTTATTCAGCCAAAATAACTTGAAGAATGCAAGGACTCCGTGAAATACACAATATGCTTAACACAAACATTCGTTCCTATCGTCAACTACTAAAAACATAACGAATGTGGATATATGTAGACTGTTGACATGTTTACACATGTAGCTAGAGCGATCAAAATAATTTAAAGACGCAATCTATTAGTATTAACATTTCTCTTGTGGATATGGGTATATCATGGACAACGAGGACACGTTTACACATTTAGTCTGACCCATCAATACAAATTAAGGACGCACACTATTGACAACAAGATGGAGACCGTGGACATTGGTACAATACGAAATACGAACACAATTACCATATCTAGTCTGAACATCAAAGTCGGTCTAATAACGCACACTATTACAAAAAGCCGATGGCAATGGACATTAATACATAAACAACATTTTCGACATCTTTATCTTTCTATTTTGAATGATCAATAAAAACCGCGACACACACTGTTAGCAACGACATGGAGACCGGGGATATTGATACATCGTGGACAACGAGGACATGACTATATATTTCAATCAAAGGACACACACTATTACTAAAAGCATAACGAATGTGGATATATGTACACTGTTGACATGTTTAAACGTATAGTTAGAGCGATCAAAATAAGGTAAAGACGCATTCTATTAGTATTAACATTTCTCCTGTGGATATTGGTATACCATGGACAACGAGGACGTGGTTAAATATCTGGTTTGAGTTATTAAGACAAATTAATGACGCACATTATTAACAGAATCATGGAGAATACAGACATTTGTTCAACACAGAAAACGATGGCATGTTTATATATATCTGGTCTGAGCTGTCAATACAAATTACACACACTATTAGCGACAGATATATGTACACTGGTGACATGTTTACACGTGTAGTTAGAGCGATCAAAATAAGGTGAAGTGAAATCTACTGATTTACGTTATCTTTATACAAATAATCAGAATACTATTTTTTTGAACCACAACGTGCTGACACTTGCTTTAATTGTTGTACGTTTTAACTTTGGCACGTTTTGAATTTATTTATTTAGCATTATATTTTTTCCCAGTAAACTGAAGCCTTTCTACTCGACAACCGAAAATAATCTCAATCAAAAATTTAAATTTTACACTACATAAAATACCATAAAACCAAAACTCATTCCCAAGTTAGAAATGGACTTTAGCTGCTAAATGCGTGACACGTGCTGGTCCAGATTGTTAACAGTTAGAAGTAACTTTAAGTAGGCGTATCGGTGATATAATCTGACAAGGGCTCGCGTGGTTAGAACAACACTTGACGGATCAGCGTCGACTAAGGGCTAATTTGAAGTCATTCATTAAAGCGAATGAACTCTCAAGATGAATGTGCATTAATTAAAGGCTAGTAGATAAACTTACAGTGTGTATTTATCAGATTATCATTAAATGGGCTTGATCCATTTGTTTGCATAATTGAACGATTTGTCTTTTTTAGCGAACAAAAGGAGACCGTGCATACTGGTACATCACGGATAACGGGGACAAGCTTACACATTTAGTTTTGAACAATCAATTTCATCTAATAACGCACAATATCACCAAAACACGAATACTGTGAACATTGGTACATCATGGGTATTGAGGACATGTCTACACATTTTCTCTTAACTATTAGTACAAACTAAAGACGCGCAAAATTAAGCAAAACACGCAGACTGTGCATATTATGACATCATAGACAATGAGGACGTGTTTACACATCAATTTTGAACGATCAGTTCAATCAAACGGCGCACAATAGAATGTCACGAAACTATGTTATTATAGGTATTGCACTATAACGGTGTTGAAGACACATTTCTTGGGAATTGTATTTAATATACAGCCATTCCGGCAAACACTTAGTGAACGCACAGGAGACCCATGTAGCAAATAATTTCGTTCAAATTGTTTCAATTTTTCACAACAAACAGTTGCGAAAACCTGTTATTTTGCAATGGCCAGCTATCGACTATCCTTCATTTTAATATCACATTAAGGCCGTAGAGAGCTATCACGGACCCTGTGGTTAAAACCTTTCTGACCTCTCCTAGTTCTAGTTCAAACAAAATTTTATGTTTTATAACATTAAAAATTTTGTTAAGCTGGGGTCCTCTCATGGGCCCCTGTCCCCAGGGATATATACCCGGGTGCACCCCTCTTGTCAGTCACACACACACACACGCAAAAGAAGAATAAACTTTTACCAATAACATGAGAAATACCCACTGTATCAATACGGGATTAGCAATAATGATGATCCGCCATTTGTGAAGTTACAAAATTAATTTCAAAATAGGTTTCATTTCCACATGTTGGAAAGATGATGACGCATAAACAAAATGTATATGTAACCTTTCTAGTAGTTAATTTTAAAAGAAAATTATGGATATCTCTATGAACTCAACGTAATCTGAGAAACTGAACTCTTTGATATGAGGAAGCCTGTCAATTGTTTGAAATTTGTAGGTAACATTTTGCATATACGCCTATATAATTAAAACTCTACCTAAATACTAAAACGTCTTTGCAACTGGCATAAATATAATTTAATTTCCGAATCTTTCCGTTCTCTCAGTTATCGGCATTTTTTTTCACGAGCAGTTAATTGTCGCAATAACCAAATCGCGTATTCATAATTCACAAGTTTGTTTTGTTTTTTATGGTTTAACGCCATTTTTCAGCACAATATAGGCTATACATGGCGGCCAGTATTAATGGTGGAGGAAGAAACCGGACAAACCCCGGAAAGAGCCACCGATCTATCTATCCAAATTTTGCTTCTTTATTTTTCATCCCTTACTGATAGATTATAATTGAAAATTACACCTCTGAGAGTACGGTGATGAGTTATTCCAAATTAAATTATATAAAGAACTCACAACATCAAAAGAAATATTCAAGGCCAAGATAGTATTACATTATTCGTGATATCTTTCCTACAATGATCAAAGAAAATCTAAAACCAGCCATGCCTGTTCACAACTTAATGTGAAGTGGTATCTACTGATCTACGGAACTTTCAACATATAAACAAAAGAGTAATATTTGAACCTAAACGTGCTGAAAATTTCTTTAACTGAGGTACGTTTTAACTTTGGTACGTTTTGAATTTATTCATTTGTGACTTTGGGTACGTTTTGACCTGATTATAGTTGTAGCAGTTACAAGGTGGAACATACATACAATTTCAAAAGTTATTGTAAGTATCACATTCAATTAATATAGAAGTGTGAAAGTAATAAAATACTAGATAACATGTTTGAAATAAAGGAAAATTACAATTAAATATACAATTTAGTTCAAAATTTGCATTTTATTCCTACAGAAGTCTTTGATATTTCTCCAGTTCCTGTGTCTTAATTTCTGCTCAGCTCTCAAACAGTTTTCAATTTCTTTCTTTCCCGGAAGCGTCTTTCTAAGAATTTTCTTGCCAAGATGTTTCATTACCGTTGCCTTCTCCTCTTCGGTCCAAGGTCGTCTTTTTACAGATGTTCGCTTAGCGAGGCTACATCCTATGGACACAGCTACTTTTATATTCTCAGTCTCTCTCTCTCTCCAAGGGCTGATATTTACTGGCATCTGAAATCATCGGAACGTCATCTGTCTTCATTTGCATGATAGGAAATGAACCCTGGTCATTTTGAACAGCCCTTATGCCTGTGATGAAATTTGCTAGACGTATTTCTTTAATATACGGTGTGGTTTATTTAAGACTGATTACACTGAAATTCAAAATGTACCCTCTCCTCTCCTTTTTGAACATGAAGTATTTACTTTCGTTTTGTTTATATAGGACAATTTTTTTCTGCCAGCGCACGTGTCCATACTCTGCGCATGTCGGATGGCCCAGTTGCGGCGCGTGTATGTATTTCATTTTTTTGATATAGTTTTAACCGGTCCAGCGTCGGGTCGGGCGGAATCGCTGTTTGGTGTTGCTGATGCTGATTCAGAACAGTCGCCATTGTTTGGCTTTAAATCAGACCTGTTTGGTATGAAGAGTTTCTCTAACGAGGCGTCATAATCGTTTGATTGGTGTACAACATGGTAAGCAACTAACCGCGATCCCATTAATTGCATCATTTATCAAAATATTTTATACTTTACTAATTTCCCTCCTACGTTTTGTCTCTATCCATCAAAAACAGACTCTTTATTGTAACTGCTTATTAATTAATTGTTTACATTAAATAAACCTTGTTATTTTCATTGGAATTCATTCTTTCCCACTTATTTTTAGGAAGCAATAACTGCACTTTGAGCAAATGGACTTTCGTTCTTTTCATTCTCGTTGTCGTCCAATATTTAGACATATTTAGACATTTCTGTCTTACGACATCCTCTCTCTCTCTCTCTCTCTCTCTCTCTCTCTCTCTCTCTCTCTCTCTCTCTCTCTCTCTCTCTCCAATATCTAAAGTATATCACTCAATACGCTTTTTAACAGAAACAAACCTGGGTTAGAATGAATGGGGGACTGTTTGAAAAAATGACTCTGTCATTTCGTCCACTATCTTCGCTGATATGCATCAGCCCCCCTCCCCATCAATAAAGCCCACTAGTTATTGAGGACTAAACATCGGAGAAAGTTCTAAGTTCTGTAAAGAATTGCCTCCGTTACATGTCGTTATCTTTCGACATCAAGACGGACCCAAACCACACTATATGAAACTTTATATTGTTTGTCTGGTTTGATATCAATTGCTAATGAATAATGTTAAAGATTTACCCATGACTGTATTCTCATTCGTCCGATTCATTGTCGCTTTCAGCGCTGTCATCATCATGTTGCAATAAGAATTACACCAATAAGGACAAATTCGAATCGAATGCAATGATTTTAATGGTATCATAAACTGAATGAACTCATTATTCATTAACGTAGGCGAAACGTCTATTTTCAATATTATTAAATGAAAATAAATATGAAAAAGGACTCATTATTTCAATATTTAATAGCGGCTAAATGCTATTACGTCTCATAACATAGCAGACATAGTCTCGATTGTGCAGAAATTCAGTAGACAGTGTGTTGACAAATGACAAAACTTAATTTTTAACAATTTAACTAGGCGGAGACAGTATATGTTTAATTCCTGAATATAGATAAATCAATTGTGTTTCGAATTCAATAAGAGAACCTTGTCATTATATTGCCCAAGCATACTGAAAGCTAAATTGTATCGAATGTTAAAGTATTCAGGATAAAATTTTCATTTGTCATTTGTAAACATGTCAGTCACCAACGGTTTTATAGTTCTTTTTATGTTACAAATGAATAACAAAACAAAAAATAAACCACAGTATACACACCTTCGTCGGGTTGGATGTCAATATCTTCCAGTCTCTTCCCTGCATTATTAGACATAGTCCCATTCTGCATAGCGAGCAGCACTTATACAATTTTATATATTCACATCCAGCGCAGATTAAACTTTATAGCATTATATTTGTCCAGTAAACTAAAATCTCTTTACTCAAAATCTCTTTACTCGAAATCCGAAATAAATCTCAATCATAAATTTAAATTTTACACTAAATGCAATTCATAAAACCGAAACTCATTCCAATGTGGGAAATGTACTTAGCTCCTAAATGCGTGACACGTGCTGGTCCAGATTGTTAACAGTTACCAATTACTTTAGTAGGCGTATCGGTGATAAAATCTGCCAAGGGCACGCGTGTTTAGAACAACATTTGATGGATCAGCGCCGATTAAGGGCTAATTTGGTGGCATTCATAAAAGAGAATGTGTAATAATTAAACGCTAGTTGATACACAAATTTAGTGTGTCTTTATCAGCTTATTATACAAGTGTACTTGATGCATCTTTTTTTGCATAAAGTATCCATTGAACGATTTGTCTTTTCATTTTTTTAAATATTATAATCAACATTCACGATTAATGAATCCCGGTCATTTATTTAGGAAAATAAAATAAACAGGAACAAAATCAGAATAAATATGTAATTTAGGATTGAAATATGTTTCTGTTTTAATAGTAGAGAGGATTTGATTAGTTGGGGGTGGGGGTAGGATGATATTAAAGAAGCTACAGTTTTGGGACCTCTCCAAGAAAGACTGATCTTTATGAAATCCTGGTAGTAGTATGAAGTATGTTCAGTTTGATGAGTTTGACTATATATTTAAATACAGGAAATGATGCAAATGCATGTTTGTCAAAGTTTTACAAAGAAATTCAGTTTTAAATAGTTTAAAACAGTAAAAAATAAAAGCCTACCTTTTCTTTTTGCTCGGCGTGGATCCAACTGCACTATGCGCTGCTTCTTGCTTTCTGTCTGTCTTGTTCCAACCAACGACTCAGCGTCATGACGATGGGGTTAAATTCTCCTAAGTTATGCAATTTTTAAAACAAAGTAATAGTAAAGGCGGGAAGATAATGAAGACACGTGTTGGAACTGACTGCAGAGACACAGACTATATCCAACCAGGGCTCGAAACTAGTAACTTTCATAATGTTAATAGTCCGACGGGCTAGTAAGTTTTTGGTTATCAAGATTCAGAGTTTGTTTACTCAATACCCTAATAAAGACGTGACTTCGGCCGATGTTCTTTAGAATCAACGCAGTGACTGTTGTAAACACAGTCATACAATTTTAGCATGTGAAGATGAAGTCAATTTCCGCCTCGGAAATGTGTTTCTATTACAAGAAGCCATCTGATTATGTGCGTTTCACTTAACAGCGCCAATTTAGGTCCCGTCATTAACAAAGAAAGTTTGGAAATTGATCCGTATTAATCTGATAGCTGAATAAATGGAATCACACTTTATTCACGCGACTATCGCAACAAATTACGAAACGTTACACCACACAAAAGAACATATCATCAACTATTCAAAGAAATTAGTTTACATGTTTGTTTCTTGAAGGTGTGCTTTTTTGCTTGCTCCGAGTCACAAACGGGTAACTCATATTTTACGTTTGCATCGAAATAATTTGAAGAATTAGATCAATTTATTATGATAACATTATTGACACATCATTTTCCAAGCAACTACTTTTTCTATGATAATAAGAATAGCTTTTATATTTTCCCCCAAAAACGATTGAACAAATATTTGAATACACGTGGAGATATCCAAGCATTTGATGGGAATTAAAATCTCACATGGGCATCTAAGATTGAAAATATTCACGTTTATTATTAATTTCAACAATACACTGAGGTTCGATTAATTAGGAACAATTACCAAACATGTTATTAATGATGAGACCGTAATTGGAGCTGTTAAATACCACAAGTATTTGATGCGCTCTTTATGTGAAGAGGGAGGGGGGGGGAGGAATCTAAAGAAACAAATCATACACAGTGACAAAAATACCTAAGAAAAATATTTCAGGAATATTTTGGGTATTTTTGTCGCTATGTATGATTTTGTTCCTTTTGATTATTGTTTTCTTTTTCATTTACATCAAGCTCGCGTCGAGCACCTGAGTTAAATACAACGCGCCTAGTCAGCTGGCTTAGTTTGATGGGAGCACACATTCTCCAAGTTGAAACTAACATTATCTTTTGATGTTTATATTTTATAACAGTGTTTTTACCACTAGTATGTCCCCGGGCAAAGTACTTTACCATCGGTAATAAGTAACCAACTTAGCTTGCTTTGTCGTAAAATACCTAACATAGATAAACTGTGTCGGATCTTCGTTCTGAATTACGTAATGACTATGAGTGAAATAAATGCCAGCTATATAGTGCGTTCACAATATCAAAGTACCGGATATAAATATGTTATGAATGTTTTTGCTTGTTATGTGTTGTGATTAGCTTTTCATAACCTTCTTCTCATTTCTTGCTATGAGAAGGAATTACTCGTAAGTTGGGGAACGTCAGTATCCATGGTGAGAAAGAGAGAGAAGAGAAGAAGAGAGAAGGGCTCTCTTAAAAGAGCGCCACCGCGATGATAGACAGCTACATCTGTAATTGAAGAGTCAACGTCAGTTTTCTGCTAATGCGTTATAACTTTATTTAAATAATCAACACACATATATATTACTACATTCTAGAAACACTTCTAAAACTTTATAATAAAATTCATAAAATACATATTACATTTTTCATCTTTAAGCTTTCCAACTTCATTAACTTCTGCACCTTAGAATATTATTTACTAGTTAATTATCAATCAATTTCAAGATAGCAAAAGCCTTAAATGTAATGCATTTTACTCATTTTAAAACAGAATATTAAGAATATTGATTTAGAATATATTGCTAGAAATTACTCTTTCTTACTTAAGAAATACTTTATTTCAACATTAAGTCAAGTATGAAGTTGATAGCTAATTCAACTAATTCAAACTAGTTCAAACCTTTATAATTAAAGTTACATAAATATAAATTCTTTAGAACATTTAAACATTCCATTACAATGTATTATAAACAAAGAACTCAATAGTAATGTTGCACACAAAACAATTTTACCATTAAAAATCTCAATCATCAAAAATACTTATTTCTTACAAGAAATTATAATATGTACAGTTGCCTACCTGTAATTGAAGAGTCAACGTCAGTTTTCTGCTAATGCGTTATAACTGATCTGACCTGATTTGCGCATTTCTATATATACGTTCGCGGCCAGATACAGGGTTAGGCAAGGTCATACCCTTCTACGCATCAGTCAGAAAACTACGAACTCTACAACCCGGTCGAGACCAGTTCTAATAGGTAAAAACCACCTTACTTACGTCATAAGACTCAATTCTGTAATCATCTATACCGGCCTTAACGACGTCAGACCAAATATGGATATCCGTTAGTTGGAAGCCATCTTGTTTCAGAAGCCTCTTAGAGTGGAAAGTTACTCGATCTACATTAACCGATTTGAACCTTTGCCAATCACTAGGTCAGAGACATATTTTTACTAATGAAACCTAGAACTTATAGCTGAGCAGGCAAAAATCCATGTATTATGGTATACACTCTTACAAAACACTGTACATTAGTTATTTTTACTGATGTTAGGGAGTATACTTATACACACTGCCTTTTTTACTACACTTGTTTAGCAACCTTTTGTATTCTGTATAGTTGTACTTCAAAAACAAGTGAAATTACCTTTAATATATTTTAGAATATAAACAAATAAAACATTACTTAAATACAATTCAAAGAAAATATCAATCTTTATTAATTTTACTAAAACTTTAATCCTAACAAATATACAAAAGGATGTCAACTCTTGAAGTTAGTAGTGTAATATTAATAATGCATTTTCTAAATGGTCTCACTCTCAGTGATTTATACAGCTGGTCGATTTGCATCTTTTCATTTTTCCTTTTGTTTTTAGCGAAATCCCAAAATGTACTTTACCCATTGTAGTGCAACTACAAGATCTGAAATTCAAACTGACACCAACATCCTGCATGAATATCAGCAACTTTTTTTTAGAATTAATAAAGTTATAAAAAATATAGAAGTAAAGGTTTAATTATGGGAAAGTAATCCACTGCTATACTCTTAGGGTACTGAAAAATAAGTTTTGCTTGACCTGTATTATAACACGTCTAGATTAGGATAGGAGTCTCATGTACGGTAACTATATGACTAACTTTGTAATAGGAAATGAACAAAACGTATTACCATGTTAGATACGGATGCTTCTGATACATACTAGTATTGATCGCTTCGGTGGCCTAGTGGTTAAAGCATTCGACTCTGCTACATGATGCCCCAGTGCAAGATATCATTATAAACCGCCACACTGCAGACATAGTAGCGATATGACTGAAAGATTGTTAAATCAAATCCAAAGTAACTGTAACTTCCATAAGGATTTCGTCTACAACTGTTCTTTAGGCAATTACATTATTATTTGAATATATATCTTGTTGTTATTGACTGACTGGTCAATTTATTGATTGATTGATCATATTGTCCAATATTACACTAGTTTGATAACACACCCATTTATATAATGAAATATGGCATGACAATATATAACGTTAGGCAATGTAATTTAAAGTGAACTCTTTTTACGGTTCTTACTGAATAATATTGGTATTTACATGTAATACCATGGTAAATTTGAGAAGATTTAAAATGGTTTAAAGTCCTAAACAATTCAATTTGTTCCATACATTTCATTTAACACAGACACTCGTGTGAGACCATCTACCCATTATATCTTATATAATTGTTTACAATCCATTATAACGTTTTATTGAAAAACACTTTGTTTAAATAAAATTTAGCTTCATTTTGTCGTGTCCTAACAGTCACCTGCAAAGTTAATACTTAATTGTGATTGATGCATCAGTAGGACCCGTAAAATGCAGACAAACTTGACCCCTCTTTCACCTTTTAGTAACGGTACATGGAGATTCCTTTCTTCTGTCCGAAGCTATGGAGCGTTCTTTACAGGCACTCTTCCTCCGCGTGCAAAGCTTTGATCAGTGCTAAATTCATCAATGTTGGATAATTTAGTCTGCCATTTATATAATGTTTAAAGCTGAGAAAATTGTAAATGAAGAATGAAAAAAAAATTGAAACAAAAAAAACAAAACAAAAAACACTTGTGTAAAATGGAAAAACTCGTACCGTTTTCAAACCAAAGTTTCTGTTTTACCCGTTTATGGATAATTAATACTATGCGAATTATTAACATAGAATACATATATTCTCCCGCCTAATTTTCATTTCTCTTTGGTAATATTGATACTTAAAACTTTGCATGCTAATATTGAAAGTATGTCAAGATAATAAAAATGAAATCAAATAAACTTCCATCTTATTATTATAAAAGCACAATGTGTGATTTAGCTTTTTATATTTTATTTTATTTTGTCGACAATGAGATAGGAAGGAAGAATAAAGCTTAATAATGCCTAATGCGTTCTAGGTTTTATTGTTCATTTGCAGGCTAGTCAGGAAATAAGGTCATTTCAGTGTCAAAACCTCGCAGATGTTAAATCACACTCCAATTAATCCCGTGAAGTAAGTTTCAGTTCAAAGACATGAAACTGAAGATTCAGCTGACTTACTTAAAACCAATTTCAGCACGTAAAGATGTATGTTCATGATTTTTATGCACTATTTGTTACACAAAGACTGATGATGTGAATCTTATTCCTTTTGCATATATAAATCTCACCTATTTATTATCATCCTTAAGTGATATAACAACGTCTGGTTTCATTTTAATTTTTTTAGAAACTGCATGTGCAGAGAGTATGCATGGCCGTTCTTCATAAGCAATTTCCTCATTGTGCCAATTCAGTACTTGTCAATAAGCGTTAAGCTGTCAGAAAACTGAGAAAAACTAAAAATAAAATAATACAAAATTATTAATTCAATGAAAATTTTTATTAAATTAAATTAAATTAAAATTAAAATCATTTTTTAAAATCAAACTTATGTTCTTCCAGAAGGAATGGGCATTCATTAAAAAGAAAACGTATCTACTCATACCTATATATAATTTGACCGGAAAATTAAGATCAAGCTTTTGTAAGAACTATTAGCACAGAGTGTTTAGTTATCAGTCCTTAAAAACTTGTTGTGAACGATGATGTAAAACAATCGTTTTACATGCACATTTTTAAAGGGAAATGGATATTGTCAGAAGTGATATGTGTTTCATTTTGCAGATAACTGGCATTTAGTAAATGTATAAATATACGGGTCGAATTTGGGTGCCAAAAATGCCCATTTGTTAGCTTTCCGGTGTCTCAAACCTTGTGTATGCCCGGGCGAAACGCTTTACCGTCGGTACTAAGTAATCTACTAAGCTTGTTTTGTCGTAAAATAACTCCACATATAAATTGGGTTAGATATTCCTTCAGAACTATGTAAAACTATGTAATGACAATGAGCGGAATAAATGCCAGCTATATAGTGCGTTCACAATATCAGTGCACCAGCAATACATATAAAAAGGATGTCAACTCTACTCTTGAAGTAATAATAATAATGCATTTTCTGAATGATCTCGCTCGCAGTGTTTTATACAGCCGGTCGATTTGCGCCTTATTTTTTCTGTTTCCATTTTGTTTTTAGAGAAATCCCCAAATGTACTGAACACATTGTACTGCAACTTACAAGATCTGAAATCCAAACTAACACCAATACTGTGCATGAATATGAGGAAATTATATAAGTAATAAAGTTATTAAAAAAGTAAAGGTTTAATTATGGAAAGTAATCCACTGCTATGTCAGACGAAGATACAGAAAATGAATACTCTTACGATACTGAAAAAATAGTTTTGTTAGACCTGTATTATGACACGTCTAGATTTGGAATGGAGTCTCATGTACGATAATTATGTTACTAGCTTTGTCATGGAAAATGAACGAAATAAAATACCATGTTAGATACGGATGCTTTATGATACATATTAGTAGTGATAGCTCAGGTGGGCTAGTGGGTTTCATTTACAACTGTTCTTTATTTTTTTTTTTGGGAGGGGTCGTCTTCCCGCTGATCTTTACAGACCATTTTAAGGGAAGGCCCTCCTGATTTTTTATAAGGTGTTTTGCTATATGCTTTTGTTAATATAATTTTATTATATTTATATTTTTAATTTTGTAATTTTTTTAATTTTTTTTTTAAAAAGATTTTTTTTCAATCAAACATTCCTCATGATTCAAATCGTATTGTCGTCTAAGCCTTTCTTCCCTTTCTCTTCTTCTTTCTTCCTTCCTTCTTTCTTTCCTTCCTTTTTTGAATATTTCTTCATCTGTTAATTCTTCCACTATTGTTTCGTCATTATACATTTCTTCTTCCAATTGATCTCTGCTGTCTTCATCACTCGCATTTGGTACCTTTCTTTCCATATTTCAACTATTCTTTAGGGCAATTACATTAGTATTTGAATATATATATTGTTGTTATTGACTGACTGTTCAATTTATTGATTGACTGATTGTCCTGCAATTACACGCTTCTGACTATTCCACCGTTCTGGAAATACTATGATTCGGCTGGATTTGAATGTTTACGGAAGGAAACTCGCATTTTCGGCAATGACTATTCGTATTTTTTTTTTACAAAATAGAGTACTATTTGGGCTTGCACAATGATGAATACATCATAGTTGGCCAAGTGCTAGATCAAAATTAGTCGGTTTGTTGCAAGCTAAACATAATTTAGTATTTGAAAATAAAAGCAAACAAGATGGAATACCTGAGTGGCGAATAATTTCTATTCTTACGGACATTTATCAAATCGGAGCTATCAATAACGAATTTTTAAGCGATGAACTAAATCTTTTAGAGGAAAATAATCCAAGACATTTATAACAGGTCACTAACCAACATTATCAGAAGCGGTATAATTAAATTTAACGGATTAATGTTAGGATGGCCTGAAGTTCCAGAACCAATACATACAGAAACATCCAGGAGTAATGATTTTATTACAGATAAACTATCATATAGGAGAATTATGAACGTAATACTTTTTGAGCGAAATGAAAGTTACTACTTACGGTGGTGACTTAGATTCTTACATTAAAGATATTTATTGGTTGTATGGAATACCCAAAAGGCGATATATCGAAAATGATATCAAACATACATTTAATGATATTTATCGATATCACAGACAAATTGCGTCAATTATGTCTCGAGTATTTCTGTGATGTTACATGACCAAAGGAAGAAATTATGAAACAAATATCTTTTAAATCAACTTATATTTGACCTTGAAATTATTCATCAAATGAATATGCAAGCGGTGCTTAAGTCAGAAAGTACATTTAACCATGTCCCAAATCACCACATTTTCGTCGATAAATATTTAACAGTCAAGTACAATAGAAAATTTACTGACATTAAAATATACTGGATATAACCCAGACGAACTAACAAAGGCAGTCATTATTACCATCAATGAATGTTTACATACAATACTTGAACGATAGGAAAAATATAAACACACAGGGAGATATATAATGCGCCACCAAATGAGGTTTTTATTAATAGACAACAAACAGCTAGTTGAAAATGCCACAAAACAGTAATTTCACTGCCCATACTAAGTAACGGGAGAACAATTTGAAGTTGACATAATGTTTGATGAATTCGGAAATAATGAGATATTCAACAACTATGACGATGTAAAATGCAGCCTCTAGATAACTAAATAAAATACTTCACTTTCATTATCCACTTTAGAATCTAAACTTTCATACTAACTGAGTGATTGCATCCCTTCATCTCTTGTATTTTAGAGTCACCTACTCAAACGTTTCCAGTGAATCATGTTAATGTAGAACGCCTCAATATATACATTTCTAAAATGACATCCGAATTCACTGGAAAACAGATTTTGACCTGGTTGGATTCGATTGTATGACGTCATTTGAGTTTGCTAAAATTCTTCATCGAATTTCTTATGTGTGGTTTTGTAGTCAAAGTAGAAGTCTCCAATAATTTTATTACGATATATACTCGAGTAAAACTATTATAATCATGCTTGTAAGTGAAGCAATAAGATAATATCAGAGGAAAACCGAGATTTGATTACCACAAAAAAGAACTATTCTGTAGAAAATATATTGATGAACATTAATTGGTAAATTCTCTTAAGGAGGACGATATGGTCATAAACAAAACTTTACAAGATTAATTATAAACGATGTTGAACTCGATTTTATAATCACTGATTCAAAGAAGAGAAATATATTTGTAAATCAATAAGTGTATTACTTGTCATACATAATACGATCAGGTACAATTCTTGGTTACATTGATGGCGGATCACCGCAGTTTCTTTTTTAAGATTTACAATGAACGCGTATGTTTCGATAAAGTTATTATCGTGGTGAACAGATTTTCTGACACCGCGACGGATTCGTTCTTAATAAATGTACAAGTCTTCGTGAAAGTTACGATAAGCCATGACGATTCATTTACCTCAAAGTTTAATCATCTCTGATACAGTTGTTTTGATCATTGATGATCCTATTAAAAGGCACTTTATGTCTTAGTGTCTCGAGTTAGACGAATTTCTCAGTTGTGGAGGGTTATTGTAAATTTTACAGAAACACAAAATTTAAGTTGTTAGCTATTATATATATTAATAAAAATGTTAGTTTTAAGCAATGTGACAAAAATAGCAAACGCTGCTTTGACGCTGAATTTCTCATGACATTAAAACAGAATAATCATTGTGCGAGCTGTCACACAGTGCTGGTTTGGAGCAATGTTTATCAGCATCTGAGACACTTCAATGGATACAGAAAAGATAATTGTATCGGTCATTCTCGTCAAATAGTGATGCTGACTTGTATTGAATGCAATCGACATATGATGCTAGTTATTTGAAAACGCTGATAATAGGGTAGCTTCAGGAAATACTTGCAATTGTTGAGAAGCAGTTGAATCTAATCTGTAAACCATAGATCGGTCTACGCAGGAAATGGAATGTGTACTAACACTCCAATAGGATGAATCGATCTTTTTCACAACTTTTTCGTTTATCGGGTTCATATAAATATCTTATAGTCACATTACACTTGTTGTTTTGAAAAGTCATCTCGTTGTATTGGTATATGGTTGTCGTGATTGCATTTACGGTTCTCATGGCAGTTGCACTTGTAATTTCAGTATTTAAAGCAACTATATCACTTTGTACTCTTGTAGTAACCAATTCGTGAGATCTCATCTCTTTCGAAATTATTTCCTTTGCGTATTGCCATCGATATACCAACTTACGGTACATATCATTGCCGATAAATTCATTCATGCTCAGACACAACTTCAAAAGCTGTTGTAGTTAATATCGGCTCTGCTTCTTTATATCCACTTGCAACGACAACGACAGTTAACGCGAATTTATATACGTACTGACATAGTCCAATTTAAATAGAATATATCTGATTAAAAAATGTATCTGCGTGAAGAACTTCATTTGAATGGCTGACATCAAAATGTGAGTTCTCGATTTGTGCAGGCCGTGGTAGATATATTTTCCATATTGCATATCGTACTAACCAATCTGCATCAATAGCACGTGTAAAATGTACTGCATCAGAGAGTCTACTCATCGCTTCTCCTCCTCTCCAAGATCCTCTTGAACTATAATTAATTGATTTAGGTATATTAAATAAGAATAATATCACAATTATAATTTATAATAATAATAATAATAATAAAAATAATAATAACAAGAATTATAATGATGATAATGATAATACTAAAAATAATGATAATGATAATAATTTTTGTTAAAAGTAATAATCGGTTTATCAATTGCCAAACCCTAACGCTAGTGTATTTTTCATAGCGGATCTGACTGAAAGATTTGTTTTTTTAATTAGAATTTAAAGCATGAAACACATTCACATCGTCATTATCCATTTGTTGTAATTGTATATTGTTATATGCTAGATCGTGAATATAAAAATGTTATGAATTTCGTTTCTCTGATATTCAGCAGGTCTTGATTGATCTTGATTGTTGAGTCGGAAATCGAATAGAGTACTAGGACATCATCAATGATATCATGGAATGTTTTTATCCTGGCAATGTAGTCCATGGTGTTCCTGGTAATTTTCCTAATGAAGTAGCTACATTACCACTTATTTGTTTTTGTCGCAGATATAAATTTATATATGTTTGTATCACATTTCACACACTTGCCTCTAAGTGCACATTTTTTTTTATTGTTTGTTGTTATTATTATTGTTACTCCTTCTGTATAGGTGGCTGCTCTACATTTTACACAACTTAGATCCATTTTATTTATCATATATGTATGACATGGATGACATTAATTTCTCAGTGACACGGAATAAAGAGCCAGTAAAATATCATCCACCGCTACCGAATTATATCAGAATGAAAATATTAGGTCGGAAAAATTATATTTAGTTGCACCAGATGTAGAAGATCAGAGATTGTTAAAGATTTTAATGAGAACGCACAATTGTTGGACGAGAACGATGATGATATTGTTATTAGCGATATTGATGAAGCGCCGATTATTTAGGAGCCTTATGTATATATTATTAATTTAGTAATGCTGGGCACACAATCAGATATGGCGAGATTATTTTATCTAGGCAGACATCAACATACAGAAGTGATTTATGTTACTCAAGCTAATTAGAGATAACTGTAATAGTTTAGCTGTATTTAATGCAGACGTTACACACACTACGAAATATTCAACAGTTTTGGTGTAGCGGAGATACGGAAAAGACGTAGTCTTAAAAGATTTTCTAAAGGTATCTGAAATAGATTTATAACAATAAATTTAAACAATCCTAGAGCCCGATGCTGTACATGCCTCGATACAATCTTTGGATATGAGACTGAATACATTCACAGCAGCAGAAAAAGCGCGTCCACAAAAAGAAGTAACGAAGGGTAAACGTATATTCACACTTATTAAATAACAAAATATAATAACAAAATTAACAAAGCCACTGGAAGAAATTATCGGTTTGTTGGACCCTTGGGGTTGGCGTTATTAACAGTATATTTTCAGCATCGTTGAAGGCTTTAGCATTGAAAATTTAAATCTTATATAATGTTGTGGGTTCTGTCTACTGCCAAGAATCGGAATCTGTACTGTTAGTTTGTAGTGAGATAATTTGTGCTTAAAGCACCCGATATAAGTCAAATGCTCGGAATTAAAATCTTGAGGTAATCTGAAAGAGAAGTCAGTATTTTAAGATTGAATGAGTAATGCGGAATCTATCTATCTATCTATCTATCTAATCTCTCTCTATCTCTCTCTCTCTCTCTCTCTCTCTCTCTCTCTCTCTCTCTCTCTCTCTCTATATATATATATATATATATATATATATATATATATATATATATATATATATGTATATTTATTATTTTTTTGTTAATGATTAAATAATACCAATACGTTGAATATGGGTCTCGGTTCGCTTCATTACGCGGAATTCACGCACAACCTATTATGTTGTCCATTAAACGTTCCGCAGTGGACGAACATGATCATTACATAGTCCGACCGATGGTTCACCCTTTGACACTATGTTTATTACTTTGCTTCCGTTCAGTTTTATTATAAAATGCCGGGTTAGTTAAAGAAATATCAAGGCCAGCCAGTCAAACGGACCTCACTCTGTCTCCACATCTATGAAGGTGAGATTACGAAAACAGTCTTGTTACACAAAAACATTACCAGTATATGCAAAATATCCGACTTGTTATTTACTGTAAGCTTTTGATTCTTCCACTTCTTTACCTTTTTCTTTTTCTTCGTCTTCGTCTTCTTCTCAAGGTAACGTCTTAACATCACCAGCACTATCAAGATAATAACGTCATTGTAAGTTAGTTGTAAATCTTTTATACATGTGTAAATGTGAATGAAATCACAGAACAATTTCTCGTGATATTATATTTCCTATATTCAGTTGCAATACAGTTGTAAAATCTAAATATGATTATGTTATGACAATTTGTTCCTACGTCCAAATATGTTAGAATCAGATACAGAATGCATCATTTCATGATCCCTTCCCTCTTTTTTTACTCTTGTATTGATCTGCTTCAAAACGCACGCATTTGTGGAAGTTGTATTACTGTCTTTTGAAAAGTACACTTGAAATTTGAATTGAAATTATACATTATACTTACATTCTTTTGCAGAGAACTACTGACACCATGAATCCGTTACTTTGTTGTATATGTCTCGGGTTTGTTGCAAGTACCTGGGCATACGGAGGTGAGATATATCTGAGTCCTCTACTTTCGATTCATAATCGTAATTTAGTTTCCCACCTATATAAAATTGTTTCCTTCAATAATTACTTTTATGAACATTTTATATATTAGAACAAAGCCTATTGACGTGACGCACGCAGATTACTTTGCAGTCAAAATAACATTTTTAAGAAGGACATAGTAAAGACTGATTCTTTGTCAAAATGTATCCTCCGCTTTTGATTATCATGGATAAATTACTTTAAACAGTATTACTTTCTATCAGAGAGTGGACAGTGTGTAAAGTCACATTTTATCATATATATATATGTTATACCTATATATTCAGAAAAGGCGCATGTAATTCCTCAAATCGTAAGAAATTGCAGTTTTTGAAGAGTTAAGGTATAACTACAATATAAAAAAATGACAAATAGTTTATTATTGTATGCTGTTGGTTGAACATTATCTTAAGATGTAAAATAAAATAATTGTTACAACGAAATAATAAAATACATTCACAATCTCAGTTTGAGTTACGGTTTTTTAACGTTAAGAACGGACAGAAATACTTTTACATATGGTATATCACCGAAGCCCCAAAATGTATTCCTTTATGAGATAGCTGTTACATCTGCCACCATATGTATAGTTAGGTATCTTTCCATCGAATTAATGTCGATTAGATCGAGATAGGGACAAATGTGTATGACAATGCAATCTTGCTGAAATGTGAGGACAATGAAACAACTTGTATGTAAAGCTCATTGATAACAATCGTCAAAAAATATCTGTCGGCCTCACATTTGTCAGAATATATATTAGTCCTCTCACCCAGAAAACATTAAATTATTAATCGGAAAGGATTTGCAAGAAAATTGCTATAAAATTAAACGGTGAGTTCCGCTATCGTAAGATAAGTAAAACGCTTCATTGCAGTCATAGATGTAGTCACTTTAGCACTTCAACAACATCTAGGGATATATGGAGTGCATCTCATTTTTCTGTGAAGGATCAAAATGAGGTCACTAATAGTCTTGTTTATTTTAGCTCTGATTATGTTGCGAAGTTTAAAAAATGACGTTATTAATAGTAAATAATGTATTTAGTACTAACATAAACTGCATGTTAAACATTTTTGGAAAACAATATGGTACTTAACATAATACTCAGTAAAATAAAAACGGAAAGGTGGTATTATGCTCTCTGTTTAATGCGCTATTCAGAAATTGATGTATTTTCGTTCGAAATGTGCGTTAATCAGTATTTATTCACTACTACAATATCAGTGGCAGCAAATATAATCGCATTAATTTGGCTTTATAGAATTTTCTTTTTAAATAACATTTTTTCCGCAATTTTCTGTGGTTTATTAAAATTATTCGGAGATATTTTTGGTGTAGGATTCTGACATATAAATCAGTACAATGTCCGAGTAATGATTAGGTTTTGAACTACTCAAAAAAGGCTATTGAATCTATGATGCAATAATTGGTATTGTGTTTGTCATCTTTTTCAACTTCATCATTTGCATTATCTTTTTCTTTTCATCAGCATAATTTCATTAATGTATAACATTGTTTTTCTCTTCCTTTATCTTCTACATCTTCATTTTATTTGTTTAATTCTTAACGCTGTTATTATTATTATTATTATTATTATTATTATTATTATTATTATTATTATTATAGGCAAAGGCATGGGTGGAGGCATGCCAACCATGATGGGCGGCGTTGGTATGATGGTCGGTGGTATCCCAATGATGGGTGGTATGGGCGGCGGCATGCCCATGATGATGGGAGGTGGTATGCCGATGATGATGGAAGGTGGCATGCCGAGTAGGATTGGTGGAAAAAATGGAATGCCAATGATGGGAGGAATGGGCGGAAGCATGCCAATGATGGGAGGAATGGACGGTATGCCATTGATGGGAGGAATGTCTGGAATGCCAATGATGGGAGGAGGTATGACAGAAATGTCAATGATGGGAGGTATGCCAGAGATGCCAATGATGGGAGGTGGTATTCCAATGATGAGACGTGAAATGCCAATGATGATGGGTGCACTAGGTGAGATGCCCACAATAGGCGGGGCGCGTGGAATGCCAACGATGGGGAGACCAGGTCGTGGCAAAGGTAATTCTTAGTACATTAATAAAGTCAGAATAACCATTTTCGTGTTTTTCCGATGTACTCATAGTTTATAGTTATACAGAAAATTAAATTTAAAATTGAATCTCAAGTTAATTACTTCAATATCAGAACATCTGGTTTCGTAAATTCCTTCAATCACATTCGATGTCTCAACGTACTTGACCTGTTCATTTTGTAAGATCGCCATTTTTAAAAATTTGCTCTACATGTAATCCGATCACATTTTTTAAGATGACAGCCGCATGATCATTTGATTCTATCATGCATGCGTAAAGCATACGTCTCTTGTATTTTCATGCAACACCTTATATTTTATTTTTCAGGAAAGTATTAAAATCAGGAATGACCTGCATAACAAGGAATGGACATATAATTGCATATATAACTGTTAAACCTGTTGTAATATATATTTTAAACACTTTGTCAGTACTATACAAAATAGAAATGGTAGTTAGGACCTCATACATCGCATGCCAATCGGTTTTCAAAATCAATTAAGGAGGTCCAAAGTGTAAGTCCTAATTTTTGATAATGTAAGATTTGTGTATCTGGACGTACAAATAAATGTTACCAACAATTCTGATTCTGAATGTTTTATCATTGTAAGTACACATCTGATTCAAGATAGATATAATTTTTTGAGAAATAAAACATTTTGGAAATTTTTCCAAACACACACACACACACACACACACACACACACACACACACACACACACACATTCTTGTATTTGGTGGATATCGAGGACATGGGTATCGAGGATATTTGTTCTGGCTATCTTGGAGCTAAAATATATATAGTTTCTGGCAACAATTGTGTACCAAATGTCGACGTATCGATGAAGGTACTGTGGGATCAATTCTAAGGTATATGAAATTTAGCAATGCAAACAAGGACGCACACATTTACACACATTATGTACAATCCACTCAAACTAAGGACACACATATATATATTGACCACAACATGGAAAATGCGGACAATTTGAATTTATGGACAGTTTTGATTCTCATTAAATTGCACTATTAAAATGAACAGAAATATTAAACCATACATTAACTATTCCGACTTAAAGGATTTCTGCACACAGACGCGAATGTGGTTCATTTTTATTCAGCCCATGAATGTCTTTACACGTTTCAAGAACCAAAGGACAATCATATTATGATTAGAGTTTGTCTAAAAAAGTCATTAATTATTACTTCAAACAGCAATGTCGGAGCCTTGTGATTCCAAACATTAGAACGAAGAACTGGACGATATTTGTAAATTTACTGTGCTGTAGTAAGTGTCCGTAATATATATAATTGTATTTGTGTCGATAGTTCCATTGTAAACGAAATCGTATTAAAACAACATACAAAATGAAAACACAAGGCAGCAATCTATATTGTTTTCCCAAAGTTAAAGAGGTTTTCAACAATAGCCAAACGCTCAGTATTTTCTACTGGACCAACCTGTATTTATAACGTGAAAGAACACTTATTTAGAGCTGCATTAGTTTGTAATATTCTTCCTCATTTAGTCTTTCTTCAGTAAGGTGAATTAGGCGATTCGGGGAATTTTTTTAAAAAACTTCCAGTAAACGATACCAAACACCTTTACGAGGTACCTCGAATTAGCAAATGTATAAACTAAGTGATTTGGAAGGTGAACTGTGATAGTGTTGTACCATTAATGTATATTCTTGTTCATTTATTGCGCCAAAACAATAGAACAGGATAAACATTTTATAAAAAGATATTGGAAGCTTATCCCCATACACTAACTCTATACAAATTATGCATTCTCATAGAACTCTGTATTTCACTTCTTGAATTCCTAAAACTTTATAGCTATTTAGGAGGTTTCAATTCAGTTAAAATAGATACGTTGTTGTCTATGTTGTTGTTGTTATTGTTGCTTTAGCATATCATTAATCTATGTGTTGAGGTTCATATTAAATACTATACAAAAGAAATAATGTTTTTATGCCTGATATATTTATTCAGCCAAAATAACTTGAAGAATGCAAGGAATCCGTGAAATACACAATATGCTTAACACAAACATTCGTTCCTATCATCAACTACTAAAAACATAACGAATGTGGATATATGTAGACTATTGACATGTTTACACATGTAGCTAGAGCGATCAAAATAATTTAAAGACGCAATCTATTAGTATTAACATTTCTCTTGTGGATATGGGTATATCATGGACAACGAGGACACGTTTACACATTTAGTCTGACCCATCAATACAAATTAAGGACGCACACTATTGACAACAAGATGGAGACCGTGGACATTGGTACAATACGAAATACGAACACAATTACCATATCTAGTCTGAACATCAAAGTCGGTCTAATAACGCACACTATTACAAAAAGCCGATGGCAATGGACATTAATACATAAACAACATTTTCGACATCTTTATCTTTCTTTTTTGAATGATCAATAAAAACCGCGACACACACTGTTAGCAACAACATGTAGACCGGGGACATTGATACATCGTGGACAACGTGGACATGACTATATATTTCAATCAAAGGACACACACTATTACTAAAAGCATAACGAATGTGGATATATGTATACTGTTGACATATTTACACGTGTAGTTAGAGCGATCAAAATAAGGTAAAGACGCAATCTATTAGTATTAACATTCTCCTGTGGATATTGGTATATCATGGACAACGAGGACGTGGTTAAATATCTGGTTTGAGTTATTAAGACAAATTAATGACGCACATTATTAACAGAATCATGGAGAATACATACATTTGTTCAACATAGAAAACGATGGCATGTTTATATATATCTGGTCTGAGCTGTCAATACAAATTACACACACTATTAGCGACAGATATATGTACACTGTTGACATGTTTACACGTGTAGTTAGAGCGATCAAAATAAGGTGAAGTGAAATCTACTGATTTACGTTATCTTTATACAAATAATCAGAATAGTATTTTTTTGAACCACGACGTGCTGACACTTGCTTTAATTGATGTACGTTTTAACTTTGGAACGTTCTGAATTTATTTATTTAGCATTATATTTTTTCCCAGTAAACTGAAGCCTTTCTACTCGACAACCGAAAATAATCTCAATCAAAAATTTAAATTTTACACTACATAAAATACCATAAAACCAAAACTCATTCCCAAGTGGGAAATGGACTTTAGCTGGTAAATGCGTGACACGTGCTGGTCCAGATTGTTAACAGTTAGAATTAACTTTAAGTAGGCTTATCGGTGATATAATCTGACAAGGGCTCGCGTGGTTAGAACAACACTTGACGGATCAGCGTCGACTAAGGGCTAATTTGAAGTCATTCATTAAAGAGAATGAACTCTCAAGATGAATGTGCATTAATTAAAGGCTAGTAGATAAACTTACAGTGTGTATTTATCAGATTATCATTAAATGGGCTTGATCCATTTGTTTGCATAATTGAACGATTTGTCTTTTTTAGCGAACAAAAGGAGACCGTGCATACTGGTACATCACGGATAACGGGGACAAGCTTACACATTTAGTTTTGAACAATCAATTTCATCTAATAACGCACAATATCACCAAAAACACGAATACTGTGAACATTGGTACATCATGGGTATTGAGGACATGTCTACACATTTTCTCTTAACTATTATTACAAACTAAAGACGCGCAAAATTAAGCAAAGCACGCAGACTGTGCATATTATGACATCATAGACAACGAGGACATGTTTACACATCAATTTTGAACGATCAATTCAATCAAACGGCGCACAATAGAATGTCACTAAACTATGTTGTTATGGGTATTGCACCATAACGGTGTTGAAGACACGTTTCTTGGGAATTGTATTTAATATACAGCCATTCCGGCAAACACTTAGTGAACGCACAGGAGATCCATGTAGCAAATAATTTCGTTCAAATTGTTTCAATTTTTCACAACAAACAGTTGCGAAAACTTGTTATTTTGCAATGGCCAGCTATCGACTATCTTTCATTTTAATATCACATTAAGGCCGTAGAGAGCTATCACGGACCCTGGGGTTAAAACCTTTCTGACCTCTCCTATTTCTAGTTCAAACAAAATTTTATGTTTTATAACATTAAAAATTTTGTTAAGCTGGGGTCCTCTCATGGGCCCCTGTCCCCAGGGATATATACCCGGGTGCACCCCTCTTGTCAGTCACACACACACACACGCAAAAGAAGAATAAACTATATTTTTTTTTTATTTTTACCAATAACATGAGAAATATCCACTGTATCAATACGGGATTAGCAATAATGATGATCTGCCATTTGTGAAGTTACAAAATTAATTTCAAAATAGGTTTCATTTCCACATGTTGGAAAGATGATGACGCATAAACAAAAATGTATATGTAACCTTTCTAGTAGTTAATTTTAAAAGAAAATTATGGATATCTCTATGAACTCAACGTAATCTGGGAAACTGAACTCTTTGATATGAGGAAGCCTGTCAATTGTTTGAAATTTGTAGGTAACATTTTGCATATACGCCTATATAATTAAAACTCTACCTAAATACTAAAACGTCTTTGCAACTGGCATAAATATAATTTAATTTCCGAATCTTTCCGTTCTCTCAGTTATCGGCATTTTTTTTCACGAGCAGTTAATTGTCGCAATAACCAAATCGCGTATTCATAATTCACAAGTTTGTTTTGTTTTTTATGGTTTAACGCCATTTTTCAGCACAATATAGGCTATACATGGCGGCCAGTATTAATGGTGGAGGAAGAAACCGGACAAACCCCGGAAAGAGCCACCGAGAAGCTGCTGGCAAGCTTTCTCACATAACTACATTTGCCGAATCTTAGACTCGAACACACGCAGACAGAGGTGAGATGGCAGTGGTCCGTAACGGACAGCGCTTTAGACCACTCGGCCACTCGGGGCCCCTTAAATTCATAAGTAATATTTCCAAAGTTATCTTATTTCCCCCAATCTATCTATCTATCTATCTATCTATCTATCTCTCTCTCTCTCTCTCTCTCTCTCTCTCTCTCTCTCTCTCTCTCTCTCTCTCTCTCTCTCTCTCTCTATCTATCTATCCAAATTTTGCTTCTTTATTTTTCATCCCTTACTGATAGATTTTAATTGAAAATTACACCTCTGAGAGTACGGTGATGAGTTATTCCAAATTAAATTGTATAAAGAACTCACAACATCAAAAGAAATATTCAAGGCCAAGATAGTATTACATTATTCGTGGTATCTTTCCTACAATGATCAAAGAAAATCTAAAACCAGCCATGCCTGTTCACAACTTAATGTGAAGTGGTATCTACTGATCTACGGAACTTTCAACATATAAACAAAAGAGTAATATTTGAACCTAAACGTGCTGAGAATTTCTTTAACTGAGGTACGTTTTAACTTTGGTACGTTTTGAATTCATTCATTTGTGACTTTGGGTACGTTTTGACCTGATTATAGTTGTAGCAGTTACAAGGTGGAACATACATACAATTTCAAAAGTTATTGTAAGTATCACATTCAATTAATATAGAAGTGTGAAAGTAATAAAATACTAGATAACATGTTTGAAATAAAGGAAAATTACAATTAAATATACAATTTAGTCCAAAATTTGCATTTTATTCCTACAGAAGTCTTTGATATTTCTCCAGTTCCTGTGTCCTAATTCCGGCTCAGCTCTCAAACAGTTTTCAATTTCTTTCTTTCCCGGAAGCGTCTTTCTAAGAATTTTCTTGCCAAGATGTTTCATTACCGCTGCCTTCTCCTCTTCGGTCCAAGGTCGTATTTTTACAGATGTTCGCTTAGCGAGGCTACATCTTATGGGCACAGCTACTTTTATATTCTCAGTCTCTCTCTCTCTCTCTCTCCAAAGGCTGATATTTACTGGCATCTGAAATCATCGGAACGTCATCTTTCTTCCTTTGCATGATAGGAAATGAACCCTGGTCATTTTGAACAGCCCTTATGCCTGTGATGAAATTTGCTAGACGTATTTCTTTAATATACGATGTGGTTTATTTAAGACTGATTACACTGAAATTCAAAATGTACCCTCTCCTCTCCTTTTTGAACATGAAGTGTGTACTTTCGTTTTGTTTATATAGGACAATTTGTTTCTGCCAGCGCACGTGTCCATACTCTGCGCATGTCGGATGGCCCAGTTGCGGCGCGTGTATGTATTTCATTTTCTTAATATAGTTTTAACCGGTCCAGTGTCGGGTCGGGCGGAATCGCTGTTTGGTGTTGCTGATGCTGATTCAGAACAGTCGCCATTGTTTGGCTTTAAATCAGACCTGTTTGGTATGAAGAGTTTCTCTAACGAGGCGACATAATCGTTTGATTGGTGTACAACATGGTAAGCAACTAACCGCGATCCCATTAATTGCATCATTTATCAAAATATTTTATACTTTACTAATTTCCCTCCTACGTTTTGTCTCTATCCATCAAAAACAGACTCTTTATTGTAACTGCTTATTAATTAATTGTTTACGTTAAATAAACCTTGTTATTTTCATTGGAATTCATTCTTTCCCACTTATTTTTAGGAAGCAATAACTGCACTTTGAGCAAATGGACTTTCGTTCTTTTCATTCTCGTTGTCGTCCAATATTTAGACATATTTAGACATTTCTGTATTACGACCCCCCCCCCCCTCTCTCTCTCTCTCTCTCTCCAATATCTAAAGTATATCACTCAATACGCTTTTTAACAGAAACAAACCTGGGTTAGAATGAATGGGGGACTGTTTGAAAAAATGACTGTCATTTCGTCCACTATCTTCGCTGATATGCATCAGCCCCCCTCCCCATCAATAAAGCCCACTAGTTATTGAGGACTAAAAATCGGAGAAAGTTCTAAGTTCTGTAAAGAATTGCCTCCGTTACATGTCGTTATCTTTCGACATCAAGATAATCGTTTCTGATGTCACATCGACACGCTGACATATTATAACGAAAAGCACCATAAAGAAGAAAGACTAAAGTTCCTTGTTATATTTAGACAAGACAAATGTTCGGGCGTAGTTTCCGTGAAGATTGCAATAAGTCGAACCCAAACAACACTATATGAAACTTTATATTGTTTGTCTGGTTTGATATCAATTGCTAATGAATAATGTTAAAGATTTACCCATGACTGTATTCTCATTCGTCCGATTCATTGTCGCTTTCAGCGCTGTCATCATCATGTTGCAATAAGAATTACACCAATAAGGACAAATTCGAATCGAATGCAATGATTTTAAGGGTATCATAAACTGAATGAACTCATTATTCATTAACGTAGGCGAAACGTCTATTTTCAATATTATTAAATGAAAATAAATATGAAAAAGGACTCTTTATTTCAATATTTAATAGCGGCTAAATGCTATTACGTCTCATAACATAGCAGACATAGTCTCGATTGTGCAGAAATTCAGTAGACAGTGTGTTGACAAATGACAAAACTTAATTTTTAACAATTTAACTAAGCGGAGACAGTATATGTTTAATTCCTGAATATAGATAAATCAATTGTGTTTCGACTTCAATAAGAGAACCTTTTCATTATATTGCCCAAGCATACTGAAAGCTAAATTGTATCGAATGTTAAAGTATTCAGGATATAATTTTCATTTGTCATTTGTAAACATGTCAGTCACCAACGGTTTTATAGTTCTTTTTATGTTACAAATGAATAACAAAACAACAAATAAACCACAGTATACACACCTTCGTCGGGTTGGATGTCAATATCTTCCAGTCTCTTCTCTGCATTATTAGACATAGTCCCATTCTCCATAGCGAGCAGCACTTATACAATTTTATATATTCACATCCAGCGCAGATTTAACTTTATAGCATTATATTTGTCCAGTAAACTGAAATCTCTTTACTCAAAATCTCTTTACTTGAAAACCGAAATAAATCTCAATCATAAATTTAAATTTTACACTAAATGCAATTCATAAAACCGAAACTCATTCCAAGGTGGGAAATGTACTTAGCTCCTAAATGCGTGACACGTGCTGGTCCAGATTGTTAACAGTTATCAATTACTTTAGTTGGCGTATCGGTGATAAAATCTGCCAAGGGCACGCGTGTTTAGAACAACATTTGATGGATCAGCGCCGATTAAGGGCTAGATTGGTGGCATTCATAAAAGAGAATGTGTAATAATTAAACGCTAGTAGATACACAAATATAGTGTGTCTTTATCAGCTTATTATACAAGTGTACTTGATGCATCTTTGTTTGCATAAAGGATCCATTGAACGATTTGTCTTTTCATTTTTTTAAATATTATAATCAACATTCACGATTAATGAATCCCGGTCATTTATTTAGGAAAATAAAATAAACAGGAACAAAATCAGAATAAATATGTAATTTAGGATTGAAATATGTTTCTGTTTTAATAGTAGAGAGGATTTGATTAGTTGGGGGTGGGGGTAGGATGATATTAAAGAAGCTACAGTTTTGGGACCTCTCCAAGAAAGACTGATCTTTATGAAATCCTGGTAGTAGTATGAAGTAGGTTCAGTTTGATGAGTTTGACTATATATTTAAATACAGGAAATGATGCAAATGCATGTTTGTCAAAGTTTTACAAAGAAATTCAGTTTTAAATAGTTTAAAACAGTAAAAAATAAAAGCCTACCTTTTCTTTTTGCTCGGCGTGGATCCAACTGCACTATGCGCTGCTTCTTGCTTTCTGTCTGTCTTGTTCCAACCAACGACTCAGCGTCATGACGATGGGGTTAAATACTCTTAAGTTATGCAATTTTTAAAACAAAGTAATAGTAAAGGCGGGAAGATAATGAAGACACGTGTTGGAACTGACTGCAGAGACACAGACTATATCCAACCAGGGCTCGAAACTAGTAACTTTCATAATGTTAATAGTCCGACGGGCTTGTAAGTTTTTGGTTATCAAGATTCAGAGTTTGTTTACTCAATACCCTAATAAAGACGTGACTTCGGCCGATGTTCTTTAGAATCAACGCAGTGACCGTTGTAAACACAGTCATACAATGTTAGCATGTGAAGATGAAGTCAATTTCCGCCTCGGAAATGTGTTTCTATTACAAGAAGCCATCTGATTATGTGCGTTTCACTTAACAGCGCCAATTTAGGTCCCGTCATTAACAAAGAAAGTTTGGAAATTGATCCGTATTAATCTGATAGCGAATTAAATGGTATCACGCTTTATTCACGCGACTACAGCAACAAATTACGAAACGTTACACCACACAAAAGAACATAGCATCAACTATTCAAAGAAATTAGTTTACATGTTTGTTTCTTGAAGGTGTGCTTTTTTGCTTGCTCCGAGTCACAAACGGGTAACTCATATTTTACGTTTGCATCGAAATAATTTGAAGAATTAGATCAATTTATTATGATAACATTACTGACACATCATTTTCCAAGCAACTACTTTTTCTATGATAATAAGAATAGCTTTTATATTTTTCCACAAAAACGATTGAACAAATAATTGAATACACGTGGAGATATCCAAGCATTTGATGGGAATTAAAATCTCACATGGGCATCTAAGATTGAAAATATTCATGTTTATTATTAATTTCAACAATACACTGAGGTTCGATTAATTAGGAACAATTACCAAACATGTTATTAATGATGAGACCGTAATTGGAGCTGTTAAATACCACAAGTATTTGATGCGCTCTTTATGTGCAGAGGGGGTGGGGAGGAATCTAAAGAAACAAATCATACAGAGTGACAAAAATACCTAAGAAAAATATTTCAGGAATATGTTTGGTATTTTTGTCGCTATGTATGATTTTGTTCTTTTTGATTATTGTTTTCTTTTTCATTTACATCAAGCTCGCGTCGAGCACCTGAGTTAAATACAACGCGCCTAGTCAGCTGGCTTAGTTTGATGGGAGCACACATTCTCCAAGTTGAAACTAACATTATCTTTTGATGTTTATATTTTATAACAGTGTTTTTACCACTAGTATGTCCCCGGGCAAAGCACTTTACCATCGGTAATAAGTAACCTACTTAGCTTGCTTTGTCGTAAAATACCTAACATAGATAAACTGTGTCGGATCTTCGTTCTGAATTACGTAATGACTATGAGTGGAATAAATGCCAGCTATATAGTGCGTTCACAATATCAAAGTACCGGATATAAATATAAAAAGGATGTCAACTCTTGAAGTTAGTAGTGTAATATTAATAATGCATTTTCTAAATGGTCTCACTCTCAGTGATTTATACACCTGGTCGATTTGCACCTTTTTATTTTTCCTTTTGTTTTAAGCGAAATCCCAAAATGTACTTTACCCATTGTAGTGCAACTACAAGATCTGAAATTCAAACTGACACCAACATTCGGCATGAATATCAGCAATTTTTTTTTAGAATTAATAAAGTTATAAAAAATATAGAAGTAAAGGTTTAATTATGGGAAAGTAATCCACTGCTATACTCTTAGGGTACTGAAAAATAAGTTTTGCTTGACCTGTATTATAACACGTCTAGATTAGGATAGGAGTCTCATGTACGGTAACTATATGACTAACTTTGTAATAGGAAATGAACAAAACGTATTACCATGTTAGATACGGATGCTTCTGATACATACTAGTATTGATCGCTTCGGTGGCCTAGTGGTTAAAGCATCCGACTCTGCTACATGATGCCCCAGTGCAAGATATCATAATAAACCGCCACACTGCAGACATCGTAGCGATATGACTGAAAGATTGTTAAATCAAATCCAAAGTAACTGTAACTTCCATAAGGGTTTCGTCTACAACTGTTCTTTAGGCAATTACATTATTATTTGAATATATATCTTGTTGTTATTGACTGACTGGTCAATTTATTGATTGATTGATCATATTTTCCAATATTACACTAGTTTAATAAAACACCCATTTATATAATGAAATATTGCATGACAATATATAACGTTAGGCAATGTAATTTAAAGTGAACTCTTTTTACGGTTCTTACTGAATAATATTGGTATTTACATGTAATACCATGGTAAATTTGAGAAGATTTAAAATGGTTTAGAGTCCTAAACAATTCAATTTGTTCCATACATTTCATTTAACACAGACACTCGTGTAAGACCATCTACCCATTATATCTTATATAATTGTTTACAATCCATTATAACGTTTTATTGAAAAACACTTTGTTTAAATAAAATTTAACTTCATTTTGTCGTGTCCTAACAGTCACCTGCAAAGTTAATACTTAATTGTGATTGATGCATCAGTAGGACCCGTAAAATGCAGACAATCTTGACCCCTCTTTCACCTGTTAGTAACAGTACATGGAGATTCCTTTATTCTGTCCGAAGCTATGGAGCGTTCTTTACAGGCACTCTTCCTCCGCGTGCAAAGCTTTGATCAGTGCTAAATTCATCAATGTTGTATAATTTAGTCTGCCATTTATATAATGTTTAAAGCTGAGAAAATTGTAAATGAAGAATGAAAAAAAATTGAAACAAAAAAAAAACAAAACAAAAAACACTTGTGTAAAATGAAAAAAACTCGTACCGTTTTCAAACCAAAGTTTCTGTTTTACCCGTTTATGGATAATTAATACTATGCGAATTATTAAGATAGAATACATATATTCTCCCGCCTAATTTTCATTTCTCGTTGGTAATATTGATACTTAAAACTTTGCATGCTAATATTGAAAGTATGTCAAGATAATAAAAATGAAATAAATAAACTTCCATCTTATTATTATAAAAGCACAATATGTTATTTACCTTTTTTATATTTTATTTTATTTTGTCGACAATGAGATAGGAAGGAAAAATAAAGCTTAATAATGCCTAATGCGTTCTAGGTTTTATTGTTCATTTGCAGGCTGGTCAGGAAATAAGGTCATTTCAGTGTCAAAACCTCGCAGATGTTAAATCACACTCCAATTAATCCCGTGTAGTAAGTTTCAGTTCAAAGACATCAAACTGAAGATTCAGCTGACTTACTTAAAACCAACTTCAGCACGTAAAGATGTATGTTCATGATTTTTATGCACTCTTTGTTACACAAAGACTGATGATGTGAATCTTATTCCTTTTGCATATATAAATCTCACCTATTTATTATCATCCTTAAGTGATATAATAACGTCTGGTTTCATTTTAATTTTTTTAGAAACTGCATGTGCAGAGAGTATGCATGGCCGTTCTTCGTAAGCAATTTCCTCATTGTGCCAATTCAGTACTTGTCAATAAGCGTTAAGCTGTCAGAAACCTGAGAAAAACTAAAAATAAAATAATACAAAATTATTAATTCAATGATATTTTTTATTAAATTAAATTAAATTAAAATTAAAATCATTTTTAAAAATCAAACTTATGTTCTTCCAGAAGGAATGGGCATTCATTAAAAAGAAAACGTATCTACTCATACCTATATATAATTCGACCGGAAAATTAAGATCAAGCTTTTTGTAAGAACTATTAGCACAGAGTGTTTAGTTATCAGTCCTTAAAAACTTGTTGTGAACGATGATGTAAAACAATCGTTTTACATGCACATTTTTAAAGGGAAATGGATATTGTCAGAAGTGATATGTGTTTCATTTTGCAGATAACTGGCATTTAGTAAATGTATAAATATACGGGTCGAATTTGGGTGCCAAAAATGCCCATTTGTTAGCTTTCCGGTGTCTCAAACCTTGTGTATGCCCGGGCGAAACGCTTTACCGTCGGTACTAAGTAATCTACTAAGCTTGTTTTGTCGTAAAATAACTCCACATATAAATTGGGTTTGATATTCGTTCAGAACTATGTAAAACTATGTAATGACCATGAGCGGAATAAATGCCAGCTATATAGTGCGTTCACAATATCAGTGCACCAGCAATACATATAAAAGGATGTCAACTCTACTCTTGAAGTAATAATAATAATGCATTTTCTGAATGATCTCGCTCGCAGTGTTTTATACAGCCGGTCGATTTGCGCCTTATTTTTTCTGTTTCCAATGTACTGAACACATTGTACTGCAACTTACAAGATCTGAAATCCAAACTAACACCAATATTCTGCATGAATATGAGGAAATTATACAAGTAATAAAGTTATTAAAAAAGTAAAGGTTTTATTATGGAAAGTAATCCACTGCTATGTCAGACAAAGATACAGAAAATGAATACTCTGACGATACTGAAAAAATAGTTTTGTTAGACCTGTATTATGACACGTCTATATTTGGAATGGAGTCTCATGTACGATAATTATGTTACTAGCTTTGTCATGGAAAATGAACGAAATAAAATACCATGTTAGTTACGAATGCTTTATGATACATATTAGTAGTGATAGCTCAGGTGGGCTAGTGGGTTTCATTTACAACTGTTCTTTTTTTTTTTTTTTGGAGGGGTCGTCTTCCCGCTGATCTTTCCAGACCATTTTAAGGGAAGGCCCTCCTGTTTTTTTATAAGGTGTTTTGCTATATGCTTTTGTTAATATAATTTTATTATATTTATATTTTTAATTTTGTAATTTTTTAAAATTTTTTTTTTTAAAAAGATTTTTTTAAAATCAAACATTCATCATAATTCAAATCATATTGTCGTCTAAGCCTTTCTTCCCTTTCTCTTCTTCTCTTTTCCTTCCTTCTTTCCTTCCTTCCTTTTTTGAATATTTCTTCAGCTGTTAATTCTTCCACTATTGTTTCGTCATTATACATTTCTTCTTCCAATTGATCTCTGTTGTCTTCATCACTCGCATTTGGTACCTTTCTTTCCATATTTCAACTGTTCTTTAGGGCAATTACATTAGTATTTGAATATATATATTGTTGTTATTGACTGACTGTTCAATTTATTGAATGACTGATTGTCCTGCAATTACACGCTTCTGACTATTCCACCGTTCTGGAAATACTATGATTCGGCTGGATTTGAATGTTTACGGAAGGAAACTCGCATTTTCGGCAATGACTATTCGTATTTTTTTTTTACAAAATAGAGTACTATTTGAGCTTCCACAATGATGAATACATCATAGTTGGCCAAGTGCTATATCAAAATTAGTCGGTTTGTTGCAAGATAAACATAATTTAGTATTTGAAAATAAAAGCAAACAAGACGGAATACCTGAGTGGCGAATAATCTCTATTCTTACGGACATTTATCAAATCGGAGCTATCAATAACGAATTTTTAAGCGATGAAATAAATCTTTTAGAGGAAAATAATCCAAGACATTTATAACAGGTCACTAACCAACATTATCAGAAGCGGTATAATTAAATTTAACGGATTAATTTTAGGATGGCCTAAAGTTCCAGAACCAATACATACAGAAACATCCAGGAGTAATGATTTTATTACAGATAAACAATCATATAGGGGAATTATGAACGTAATACTTTTTGAGTGAAATGAAAGTTACCACTTACGGTGGTGAATTAGATTCTTACATTAAAGATATTTATTGGTTGTATGGGATACTCAAAAGGCGATATATCGAACATGATATCAAACATACATTTAATGATATTTATCGATATCACAGACAAATTGCGTCAATTATGTCTCGAGTATCTTTGTGATGTTACATGACCAAAGGAAAAAATTATGAAACAAATATCTTTTAAATCAACTTATATTTGACCTTGAAATTATTCATCAAATGAATATGCAAGCGGTGCTTAAGTCAGAAAGTACATTTAACCATGTCCCAAATCACCACATTTTCCTCGACAAATATTTAACAGTCAAGTACAATAGAAAATTTACTGACATTAAAATATACTGGATATAACCCAGACGAACTAACAAAGGCAGTCATTATTACCATCAATGAATGTTTACATACAATACTTGAACGATAGGAAAAATATAAACACACAGGGAGATATATAATGCGCCACCAAATGAGGTTTTTATTAATAGACAACAAACAGCTACTTGAAAATGCCACAAAACAGTAATTTCACTGCCCTTACTAAGTAACGGGAGAACAATTTGAAGTTGACATAATGTTTGATGAATTCGGAAATAATGAGATATTCAACAACAATGACGATGTAAAATGCAACCTCTAGATAACTAAATAAAATACTTCACTTACATTGTCCACTTTAGAATCCAAACTTTCATACTAACTGAGTGATTGCATCCCTTCATCTCTTGTATTTTTGCGTCACCTACACAAACGTTTCCAATGAATCATGTTAATGTAAAACGCCTCAATATATACATTTCTAAAATGACATCCGAATTCACTTGAAAACATATTTTGACCTGGTTGGATTCGATTGTATGACGTCATTTGAGTTTGCTAAAATTCTTCATCGAATTTCTTATGTGTGGTTTTGTAGTCAAAGTAGAAGTCTCCAATAATTTTATTACGATATATACTCGAGTAAAACTATTATAATCATGCTTGTAAGTGAAGCAATAAGATAATATCAGAGGAAAACCGAGATTTGATTACCACAAAAAAGAACTATTCTGTAGAAAATATATTGATGAACATTAATTGGTAAATTCTCTTAAGGAGGACGATATGGTCATAAACAAAACTTTACAAGATTAATTATAAACGATGTTGAACTCGATTTTATAATCACTGATTCAAAGAAGAGAAATATATTTGTAAATCAATAAGTGTATTACTTGTCATACATAATACAATCAGGTACAATTCTTGGTTACATTGATGGCGGGTCACCGCAGTTTCTTTTTTAAGATTTACAATGAACGCGTATGTTTCGATAAAGTTATTATCGTGGTGAACAGATTTTCTGACACCGCGACGGATTCGTTCTTAATAAATGTACAAGTCTTCGTGAAAGTTACGATATGACATGACGATTCATTTACTTCAAAGTTTAATCATCTCTGATACAGTTGTTTTGATCATTGATGATCCTATTAAAAGGCACTTTATGTCTTAGTGTCTCGAGTTAGACGAATTTCTCAGTTGTGGAGGGTTATTGTAAATTTTACAGAAACACAAAAACTTAAGTCGTTAGCGATTATATATATTAATAAAAATGTTAGTTTTAAGCAATGTGACAAAAATAGCAAACGCTGCTTTGACGCTGAATTTCTCATGACATTAAAACAGAATAATCATTGTGCGAGCTGTCAAACAGTGCTGGTTTGGAGCAATGTTTATCAGCATCTGAGACACTTCAATGGATACAGAAAAGATAATTGTATTGGTCATTCTCGTCAAATAGTGATGCTGACTTGTATTAAATGCAATCGACATATGATGCTAGTTATTTGAAAACGCTGATAATAGGGTAGCTTCAGGAAATACTTGCAATTGTTGAGAAGCAGTTGAATCTAATCTGTAAACCATAGATCGGTCTACGCAGGAAATGGAATGTGTACTAACACTCCAATAGGATGAATCGATCTTTTTTACAACTTTTTCGTTTATCGGGTTCATATAAATATCTTATAGTCACATTACACTTGTTGTTTTGAAAAGTCATCTCGTTGTATTGGTATATGGTTGTCGTGATTGCATTTACGGTTCTCATGGTAGTTGCACTTGTAATTTCATTATTTAAAGCAACTTTATCACTTGGTACTCTTGTAGTAACCAATTCGTGAGATCTCATCTCTTTCGGAATTATTTCCTTTGGGTATTGATATCTAAATAACCGTTCAGCATGTCTTGGATCAAAACGTTCAAAAAGTGCCTGATAGCGATGAATTACAGTATGTCCTCGTCTGATTTGGACTATATATTTTTTCATAAAAAAACAATACTGCACCAAGAAATTCCTTGCATGTATCAAATTCTAGTATGTGTAGCCATCGATATACCAACTACGGTACATATAATTGCCGATCAATTCATTCAAGCGCAGACACAACTTCAAAAGCTGTTCTAGTTAATATCGGCTCTGCTGCTTTATATCTACTTGCAACGACAACGACAGTTAATGCAAATTTATATACGTACTGACATAGTCCAATTTAAATAGAATATATCTAATTAAAAAAATGTATCTGCGTGAAGAACTTCATTTGAATGGCTGACATCAAAATGTGAGTTCTCGATTTGTGCAGGCCGTGTTAGATATATTTTCCATATTGCATATCGTACTAACCAATCTGCAGCAATAGCACGTGTAAAATGTACTGCATCAGAGAGTCTACTCATCGCTTCTCCTCTTCTCCAAGATCCTCTTGAACTATAATTAATTGATTTAGGTATATTAAATAAGAAGAATATCACAATTATAATTTATAATAATAATAATAATAATAACAACAAGAATTATAATGATGATAATGATAATACTAAAAATAATGATAATGATAATAATTAATGTTAAAAGTAATAATCGGTTGATCAATTGCCAAACCCTAACGCTAGTGTATTTTTCATAGCGGATCTGACTGAAAGATTTGATTTTCTAATTAGAATTTAAAGCATGAATCACATTCACATCGGCAATATCCATTTGTTGTAGATATATATTGTTATATGCTACATCGTGACTATAAACATGTTATCAGTTTCCTGTCTCTGATATTCAGCAGGTCTTGATTGATCTTGATTGTTGAGTCGGAAATCGAATAGAGTACTAGGACATCATCAATGATATCATGGAATGTTTTTATCCTGGGAATGTAGCCCATGGTGTTCCTGGTAATTTTCCTAATGAAGTAGCTACATTACCATCTATTTGTTTTTGTCGCAGATATAAATGTATATACGTTTGTATCACATTTCACACACTTGCCTCTAAGTGCACAATTTTTTATTTTTTGTTGTTATTATTGTTGTTACTCCATCTGTATAGTTGGCTGCTCTACATTTTACACAACTTAGATCCATTTTATTTATCATATATGTATGACATGGATGACATTAATTTCTCAGCGACACGGAATAAAGAGCCAGTAAAATATCATCCACCGCTACCGAATTATATCAGAATGAAAATATTAGGTCGGAAAAATTATATTTAGTTGCACCAGATGTAGAAGATCAGAGATTGTTAAAGATTTTAATGAGAACGCACAATTGTTGGACGAGAACATTGATGATAGTGTTATTAGCTATGTTGATGAAGCGCCGATTGTTTATGAGCTTTATGTATATATTAATAATTTAGTAGTATACGACGACGTAATGCTGGGCACACAATCAGATCTGGCGAGAGTATTTTATATAGGCAGACATCAACATACAAACGTGATTTATGTTACGCAAGCTAATCAGAGATAACTGTAACAGTTTAGCTGTATTTAATGCAGTCGATACACACACTGCGAAATATTCAACAGTTTTGGAGAAGCGGAGATACGGAAAAATGTAGTCTTAAAACATTTTCTAAAGTTATCTGAAACAGATTTATAACAATAAATTTACACAATCCTAGATTCCGATACTGTCTATGCCTCGATAAAATCTTTGGATAAGAGACTGAATACATTCACAGCAGCAGAAAGAGCGCGTCCACAAAAAGAAGTAATGAGAGGTAAACGTATATTCACACTGATTAAATAACAAAATATAATAACAAAATTAACAAACCCAATTAAAGAAATTATCGGTTTGTTTGACCCTTCGGGTTTGCGTTATTGACAGTATATTTTCAGCATCGTTGAAAACTTTAGCATTGAAAATTTAAACCTCATATAATGTTGTTGGTTTTCTCTGCTGCCAAGAATCGGAATCTGTACTGTTAGTTTGTAATGAGATAACTTGTGCTTAAAGCACCCGATATAAGTCAAATGCTAGGAATTAATATCTTGAGGGAATCTGAAAGAGAAGTCAGTATTTTAAGATTGAATGAGTTATGTGGAATCTATCTATCTATCCATCTATCTATCTATCTATCTATCTATCTATCTATCTATCTATCTATCTATCTATCTATCTATCTATCTATCTATCTATCTATCTATCTATCTATCTATCTATCTCTCTCTATCGACCTATCTATCTATCTCTCTCTATCTATCTATCTATCTATCTATCTATCTATCTATCTATCTATCTATCTATCTATCTATTATTTTTTCTGTTAATGATTAAATAACACCAATACGTTGAATATGGGTACCGGCTTGCTTCATTACGCGGAATTCACACACACACACACACACACACACACACACACACACACACACATATATATATATATATATATATATATATATATATATATATATATATGACGTGCTCCACAAGCATGCAGCCACGTTTTGCAACCTTTTATGTTGCCCATTAAACGTTCCGCAGTGGACGAACATGATCATTACGTAGTCCGAACGATGGTTCACCCTTTGACATTATGTTTATTACTTTACTTCCGTTCAGTTTTATTATAAAATGCCGGGTTAGTTCAAGAAATATCCAGGCCAGCCATTCAGACGGACCTCACTCCATCTCCACGTATATTAAGGTGAGATTACGAATACACTCTTGTTACACAAAATTATTACCAGTATATGCAAAATAGGCGATTCGTCATTTACTGTAACCTTTTGATTCTTCCTCTTTTTTACCTTTTTCTTTTTCTTTGTCGTCGTCTTCTTCTCAAAGCAACGTCTTAACATCAGCAGCACTATCAAGATAATAACGTCGTTGTAAGTTAGTTGTAAATGTATGCTAGTGTTGATTTCACTGGTTGTTTTATTCGTCTTGAATACATTGTAAAAGCAAGAATTTTCAAAATAGTCTTCATGGCAAATGCCTTAATGCATCTATAAATTTCTCAAGTGATACTGAGTCATATGTGTATTAGAATAATGATTTCTCTGAATTATTTCCTATCAGTGCAACAAAAGAAACGTTCAAAGTCTATAACCCAGCAGTTTATCCATGTTATCGCTTTTTTGTAGAGGCCAAATGATACATACGTAGAGTGGAACTCTTATAGTTGTATTTTCCTGGACATTTATTTGCAAAGTTCAGAACAAAAGGGCAGATCAGTTCCTGTTTTGATCGAAATAAGATATAACTAGCACATCCATCCATCACACACACACACACACACACACACACACACACACACACACATACATACATACATATATACATATTGGCACGCACATTTAGATACACTCAAGCAGCAGATAGAAAAACTGGCAAATATTCATTTTTTGTAAGATTTTGATATTTATTTAAGTGTTTCATTGTTTTGCCATCTTTGAAAAACACACTCTTATTATTTTATTTTATTTTATGCTCAGCAGTGAATTACTTGATTTTCTAGTTAAAATAATATTGCTATTTCACTGCAGTGAAAATATAACAGTGAAAAAATAACACCGCAAAAATAACAATATTTTTTTCACTACAGGAACTACATTTTTGGGTCAGAACATACTTACCTCCCTTTTATTTTCTGTTAGTGAATTACTTTTTCCTTGTATACATGTCATATCTGTGGCGTCTGCAACGTATGTGAGCATATAATAAAAAGAATATTTGCTTGAAACGAGTGAATAACGGATACATTTCATCTCTTGGATAAAAAACTCTACTTCGCCACTCGTGAAAATACTGAGTTTTTCATCCACTCGATGAAATATATCCGTTATACACTCGTTTCAAGCAAATATCCTCTATATAATCAAAGAATATTCGTAAATAAAAAGGACTGAGTGGTGCTATGGGCAGTGGTATGCCAATGCCAATGATGGGTGGTGGAGGAATGGGCGGAATGCCAATGAGGATGGGAGGTGAGATGATGCCCATGATGTCAACCATGAGAGGAGGTTCGCACGGAGTGGGCGAAATTGAAGGCATGAAGATGCAAATGATGGGAGGATGTATGACAGAAATGCCATTGATGGAAGGAGGTATGCCAATGATGGGAGGTGGTATGCCAATGATGGGAGGTGAAATGCCAATGACGATGGGTGCACCGGGTGTAATGCCAACAATGGGCGGGGCTCGTGGAATGCCAATGATGGGAGGAGCAGGTCGTGGCAAAGGTAAATATAAGTATATCAATACCAAATTATGGTTAAAATCATTAAAATCAGAACCATGGAAATATCGTACCGTTAATACTAAAGGATTTTTCTTGAATATTTATCAGTATTATAAAGTAATGTTAGACAAATTACCCTTTCTCGTGTTTCGCCGATGTGCTCATAGTTTATATTTACACAGAAAATTAAATTTTGAATTGAATCACGAGTTAATTACTTTAAGAACAAAACATCTGGCTGAGTATGGACAATACAACTACTGTCATAATTTTAATCTTACAAACTTTTGCCAATTGCATCGAGCATGAGAAGAAATTATTGGTAAATTCGTTCAATCAAAGAAGCTGTCTAGACCTAACTGAACTGATCATATTGTTTGATTGACATCTTTTTGAAAGTGTGTTGTAATATAATAGGATCACATTATTTAACATGACATCGAGATGATCTAAATGAATTCTATCATGCAACAGTAAAGCGCATGTCCATTGTGTTTATGCAAATCCTTCTATTCTATTTTTCAGGAAAGTATTAAAATCAAGAAAGCCTGCAGAACGAGGATGGACTTATACTTGCATATATAACTGTTTAAATCGTTATAAGGTATATTTTATACATTTTCACATTACTTTACTATATAAAAATGATCGTTATGTTGTCATACCCCGCATGTCAATCAGTATTAAATCCAATGAAGCAGGTCCAAAGTGTAATTCTTAATTTTCGATAATGTAAGATTTGTGTATCTGGACGTACACCTAAATGTAAGGAAAACAGTTGATTCTGAACAGTTTATCATCGTAAGTATAAATCTGATTCAAGATAGATATAATCTATTCAGACATAAACATTTTGGACAATGTTTCCACACACACACACATATATGCACACCGACACTGGATGCAAAAATGTAAACTTGATGTGTCAAACACACGCATGTACTCACACACATACACACACATGCGAACATGTGTAGGGAAGCACTCTTATAATCATATTGGTTTTGTATGTATTAAGGACTGTGGCATGCTGCACCAACAACCAATGACTTCGGGCTCAAATAGTGTCCAGACTGACCAGTGTGGTCAGTTTTTATATATTTCTGAGAAAGGCTCTTAATCATATTGCATCGGTGTTAACTAGTCTTTCATGTGATAATATTCCTTTACACACGTCGCATTATATTTTAAAATTTAAAATATAATCAAAGCTAACAGAAGATGTTCCAGAAGGTTTCATTCCGTAGCTGCACTACTTAATTTTTTAATTACATAAACCAAAGAGTTGAACATGTCATTTTGTCGTTTGTCAATAAAGCAAAGCATGTACGGAACCATGGTGTTAGATTTCATTATACTACGTGTCAGTGTGTGCAAATATCTTCCAAAGACGGCTGTTCCACACGACTAACTTCCTCAGTAAAGTAATTTTTGCACATTGATCAATCATGACAGGAATGGTTAAACTTGTATGAATACTATTTAACAAAACCAAAGATGCAAGCATGTCCAAGACATACGCTAACGTTTATACAAGTCACTAATTTAAAAACAAAATTACAGCAAGGGCGAACTGTACAACATTTTGGAGGCGTCAATTTGGTAATTGAAGGCTTCCTCGAAATCGTAATAAAGGCGTCAATTTGGGAAAACAAAATAATAATAAAAAAGACGCCAAGTCGTTGTCGAACCCCCTTGCTGCTGCTATGGTTAACACTAACAATTTATGATGAAAATCATTTAAGATTTCACAAACAAACTCATTTGTAGGACCTCATCTTGTAAATCAATTTGATTATTGGACTGGTGAGTGAGTTTAAAATTATTTCTCGCTAACGAATCCTTATGACATCACATATAGACTGGATTAACTGGAGACTCAATTATTAAAAATTCTGGGGGAACTGTTGGTGCAAACGAATGTAGAATATATCCCTGCTGGGCTTGATTTGATCTTTCGAGATTTATTTGGTAACTCCCTTCGATAACAACACATACTAAATTCAATGCAATCACCGAGGATATATTGACGTTTTGAGGAGCGATATGCCTACCGCCACCGTCTGGGTCATTATTATGTTTGAGGATAATTGTTTGTGTTTGTGGTATTTCTTTATGAAACCTTCATCGATGATATCATTGATAGATTTTTTTAGTTCATTTGCGTTATACCCAGGAAATATAAATGTTGGAATATCTTCTACGCGTATATTAATTGCTTTTGTAAATTCTGCTTTAGGATATTCCGAACTATTTATTACTGCTTGAATAAACCGCGTGTTAAACAATTCCATATCGTATACAATTTGATTTAATATTTCCTGGTATTTGATAAAAGCGGCTAGATCTTGAAAACTACCCATTAATTTTTATCGTTAATCCTTGTGTGAATTTTGAAAACCCTGATGAACTCCCTCCCCCCCGTGATATGATTTTGAAGTATAAAGGTATGTTTGAATATCCATCCCGTGAACTCCCGTGGAAAGGTTCCATAATTATAATTAATTGATTCTTTTAGTATATTATATAGAGGGTGTATTATTCCAGTGTTGATATCATGATATGATTTCTTATTTGAAGTCTAATCAGATTTTTCGGTGTAGGTGGTATATTAACAGTTTCTTGTTGAGGTGAGTTTTCAGGCCAACCCAGTATTGTTCTTATAGAACTCTGACCGATATCTACGACATAAATGGGTGAGTTTAACTCAATGGCAGATGATAACGTTGGCTCATGAACTGTTATAGCAATTTTCGATTAATTTCTAGTGATTGATTTTATTCTACGTTTATGTTCGTTATTGATTTGTTCAATTTGGTAAGACCCAGATGGCAACGAAACAACGTTCCAGTCTGGAGTTCCGTCTTGTTTATTTTTACTAGCAAACACCAAGGAATTATTCGGTTGTTGACCACCAAATGCTACCGACCTAATGTTAGGCCAGCTTGATACACTCGTAGTTTTGCTAGCGCTATCTCCTTTACGGGAATCGGAGTAGGGAAATTCACACTGAATAGAGGATTGGTTGAGATTATTGATATCATGCTGGTTTTCACCGGTGTGGTATTTTACTCTATTAGTTGAAGTAGTTCTTGCGGTGTTGCCATTGCTATTGTCATTGTCTTTTTCTAATTTCGACATCTCGGAATCATAAACCTGTACCATCGCTGAGAACTCATTATCTGAAATTAATGTATCATCGAGCGACGAAGATATCATTGAAGACAATTGCAAATACGCGGTTGACATAATATGGAATTTAACTATGTAATCTTGTAGTTTGTGTTGGCTGCAAGATGATATTTTTTTTATTTTTATTATTGAAATAATTCCCGCGATTGTTGTCGCCGCGGCTATACAAATTGGAACAACTATCGGAGCAATCATTGTCACCGAGGAGAGTATAATACCGGCTCCGGTGATTACACCACTCACCCAGTACACGGTAACATCAACTGCGGTTATTCTTCGTCGGTATTTTTTTATTTTTACTTGATACTCCTCAGTGAGTGTTTTGAGTTTAGTTTGAAATTCTCTGACCTGATCATAGCGATATTATTGTGACGACATTTTATTTATTATAATAGATTTCAAATTGCTGGCGTTAAATTCGCTACAAATTCCACGTACCATGTTACTAAAACCCTAGCCAAATTATCATCATTGGATGATATCGTGAATTGTTCAGTTATATCCTTGCCGATGATCGCTGATAGTGTATTGTTGACCCCAGATGAAATAGTTGATGAAATATTAAATTGAATCGGTGATACTAGTGTTAATCGATAAATACCATGGTCGGTTGCAGTGATATTTATTATGTTGTTTGTAGGTGTCCACGCAAATAATCCGTGTTGGATCGCGTACACGTTGTTTATGATATTTGTTTGTTCATGAAGGATTTTTGTTTTTTGCAATGATTGCTATCATCCTCGGCAGATCAACTTTGATGGCGTCAGTGATCACTTTAATATCCGTGATTGTATCAAGTTTCGTGATGATACTTGTTAGATCTATTTTAATATCCTCCGGTTTAGCATTTTTTACCAAAAGATCTAGCAATGGAGTTATCGGTCCTGTTAAAGATTTTACGTAGATTACCAAATTGAGATACATTTACATCATACTCGGATCGTAGTTTTGTCAAAACATCGATAGCAGTTTTTATTTCTGTTAGCTTCGGTGTGGTTACCGGTGGATTTTTAAAGAAATCCAACATGGGTCTGTCAATATTGTTAATTCTATCCACAATAGTTGAAACAAGTACACCTGGTTTGAGTTTACCCTGATCAGAAAACAACGCGATAACATCTTCTACTGAGTCGCGTTGTTTAACTAAGATATCATCAAGGGAAATGTTACTCGTTTTCAATTTACCCTGACGATCTTAAAATACAACTATTTCATTGGGATCAACACTTGCGAGGTTTAACATCTTCGCTATTTCATCTTCGATTATTTTTTTTATATCACCTGTTGCATCGGTATCGGGTTTCTTCAGCGCTGATAAAGGTCTCCCCCAAATATCAATCACGTTATTGTAAAAATCTTTGATTTTCTAATTATTTCTCTTAAATCTTCGGTTGAGGTGAGGTGGTTTTCCCGATGATGAAATAGCATCTAGGACATTTAATCTTTCTATGCCGGATATTGGTGGGTCATTCATTTGTTGTGTTGGTAGCGTGGAATACCAAGTCTTCATTTTATGAAAAGTGTTTAGGTGGTTTATATAACGCATAAATTGTTCAGGTGGCACTAACCCATATGAATCGAAATAAACAATTGCACGCGGATCAATCGTGTATGCAACCCAGTGTGTTCCAGGTCCGGTGCTGTTATCGAGATTAATGATACCGGTTTCAACGCTGTTTGGTTTTGCCGGCAACTGATCTTTCATAAAGACACCTCTGAAATTTTTTATCGCTAGCTTTTTAGCAGCATCAAGTAAATAAAAATTTGACATGGTGACTATTGTTGCTTTCTTTAGTGCCATCCCTGCCGCGGTACCAACGGCTCCTAACGCTGCCGCTTTAGCCACCGCTGGGGATGCTACTGCAATTAACGCTGGTAACGCAGTTAACAACGGAAATATGCCACCGGATTTTATCATGTTTTTGATCGCAGCTGCATAGAAAGTGATCTGAACACCCTTTTTTTCTTTGAAAGCATCATTGAAGTGTTTTATCAGACGAGTTGTCAGTGACATTTTATTCTGACCACCAGACATCTGATTGTGTTTTATCGTTATTGTGGTTCCACATTTTTTAGCTGATTCTGATAGCAATTTTTTAATCTGACTGGGAGTCAATGTAACACTTATATGACTATATGACATTATACAATAACAGATTGATCTAATGGGAAAACTTTGATTTGATTTTCAATTACATGTTTTCTACTGGTGCATCGATTACTCTCATTCGTCCACCAACACCCTCGAGTAGCATTGATTTGTCACTGAGAATGATAGCAACCGCTCTATAATTAGCAATAGCAACACCAAGAGTTGCAACACCAGGACGGGTTACACGAGCTCTAAAGTGTATATCAACGACGGATTGTCTTGTTAAATCAAGATGTTCCAGCGAAAAGTAATAAATCGGATATAAACTTTTGAAATCCAACTGTGATATTTGCAGACAAGTATCTACATTTTGATCGAGTCCCATATAGGACAACATACGATGATATACACGTGCTATTTGGTTGGTATTGTAATCAAGTAGTATATCCTCGGATGGTTGCTGTTGTCCGTTTATTCTCAGCGAGAATTCATTAACACCTATCTGATCAAATATCATATGACTTCGTTCTTGATTGTTTAATCGCGCAGTATTCTGTAGCGCAATAAATATATGACGCGGAGCTGAAACATCTTGTTTTGATGCCAGGTGCCATGTAAGTGTACCATCAATATTAGAATCCATGGTATCTGTTGTTGTTGATAGCCAGTTTAGTAATGATTGTCCTCCATGATCCATAAATGATAGTAATCGCCCTTCTGTTGTGATTGATGGAGTCATTAATGGCATCCACAATGATAGTTTTGTTAAAATAACTTTAGCAGCTGCAACACCAGCACCACGCCAGATTGCATTATTATCATCATCCTTTCGCACGAGTGCTACCGTATGCTTCGCTCCATAGATAACTTTTCTAACATTTCTACAGAATCCGAAAATATGATGTAAAGGAATTGCGCATGAAAATTTTCGACGTGGTCGTTTCAACATTGCTACGCGTGTTGCAAATCCTAGGTTGTAATTATCATTAACGCTTTTTATAATATCAAAGGCAGCACCTGGTAGTGCTTCGTGTTCACCATCAGCTACTGCTTGTGGATCAACTGCAGTATCTACTGGTGTCCGTAATTTAGTATACTGGACGTGTTCAGCGTGATCAGTAATATCCCTTGCGAACATCATAGACGGACCCGTCAGAATATCTTGCTAACCCTATTATTGTTAGTGCAACATCAACCTCACGTTCAATAGATTCAATTTCTCTTCCATCAATCATATATATAGCACTTTCAAATAGCGCCATAATACCAAACAAAACCAACTCGTACATTTCGGTCATCTGCGTATGGTATATTAGCTACAACATTTGTTACAAGTTCTCCTTCCACTTCAATAAATGCTTAAGCGGGTAGAAAGTATTTACTGGTATCATGAACCTGAAGTTCATTTCTTGATCGAAGATCTGGTTGTACTGCATGATAAGAATACAATTGATAATCGCGTATAGAATCATCTTTACGCACTGGGGCGTCCATATCAAACGCTGGATCAGGTGTCTGTTTGAATATTTTATTATATATTCCTCGATCTAAATCATGATTTTTATCGTCGTCGTCGTGGTTTTAAGCCACTTCCCGCTATCATATTTGCAAAAGAATTATCTTGGTCACTTGCTGCAAACGACGGAGTCGTTAACGATGAAGTCGCCATCGATGATAATTTCTGATCCACGGCACTATTTATTATTTTGCTAACACTTGCAGGCATTACTTCCGTAAATGTTAACGGCTTCCTTCGCCGTCGAACTAACGACATTAGTTTATCCTTCAAGGCGGAAAATGCTTTCCCGGCAACATCACCAACAGCACTAATACCCTTATCACGAATAACATCAATAGCTTTCATTAATAATTGATTTGCGATTGGTGCTATATTTGGAGCCATTCTTGCAAATAACCCTGCAATGGTATTGCCAAGACCATCACCATAGTACGCTCTATAAACAGGCAATCGTGAATTTACTACGTAGACGCTGGTTGGTTTATCATGGTTGTAGTGTATAATCATTCTTATTCAATTACTGGTAATTCAAATGATATTTATCGTAAAAATCCTACGTATTTTCATTACTAGCAATTTCGGTGATTAATCACTGTAATAGCCATAATTTTCAGCTAGCTCATCAATGAAATCTCGATATTATTCAATATCCATAATGCCGCCTTGAAATAAGCGCATACAGATGTCAGCTCCTTCATTAATTATTTCCTGTGAGTTATTTCCAGCTCGTTTTCCTCCTATGAGAACCTCTAATCGTGCTATATCGCTGAGAATACTACCAGGACAACGAACAAGACCACTACCTGGTATCCCACTTGAATATCCACTAGCGAATTTTTTAGTTGTACCAGTTGCAACTTTTTCAGAATCAGCTGCTGATATTTGCTGGAGGGGTTGGGATACAAAAGGCGCAACTGATATATGTGAGTTTTCTATTTGATATATCAACCTTTAAAGTTTTTCAAATTCTTTATCATTGTGTGGTAGTTGAGACTTACCGATTTTTGCTAAATATAGTTTTTTTTGCCCAGGTTGTTTTGTCTTTCATAGCGTCGTCAAATTCATCATTCATATATTGTTCGCTTTGACCCTTTGGAAATGTATCAACGATAAATTGAGCAAACATTGTATCAATGTTAAATTATTTCTTAATATCATTTATCACATTACTTTTAAATATATTTTTAGGGTCAAGATTTCTTCGTTCTGTTTTATCCTTTTGTTCTTCTTTCTCTTCTTTTCTTGCATTATCACCCTCTTCTTGTTCTTCAATAATATCGCCTTGTTGTTCAATTTCTTCTTGTTCAAGTCGTTCTTGTTGTTCTTGAAGTCGTGAAGCAGCTATTATATCACCAGGGAGTGTTTTTAAAGACTCATTTGTTTGTCCAGTTTCCTGTGCAATTTGTTCAAGCACAGAAAGAAGAGGTGTTTCTTTCCTTGATCCTTCCTCGGGGATATCTCCGTATGTTGCTCGCTCAGTGGCTGATTTTACATCTTTGGTTGCTGTGGTTATTAGTTTAAACAATTTCTCGGTTCCTGTTGTAAAAACAGTCTGTAGTTGTTGTCTCGCTTGCAATTGCTCTCTAACAGAATCGCGGATTGGAATGAATTTCTTAATTGCGCCTAACCGTTCTCGTGTTAATCTAGTCGTTAGTGCTTCGTTGACCATTATTTAAATCAGTCATCAGTAACATAAAAAATCGACTATTTGACCCTATTTTTTTTAACTCCTTGATATATCAAGAGCAGGTAAAAGCATAAATAAACGATAAAAATGACTAAAAACAACCAAGAGAATATTTCAATTATTTTTTAATAATTTATTTATTAACAAATTAAATTCCGTATAAACTGGTTGCTATTTTACTATGCTGAGGTTATCAAGGGAGAATTTCGGTTTGGCGGATAATATCTCTTATTGTTTTAACCTTCAAATTAATTGTGCGTTTGATTTTATATTGCTGCCCTAATTCCCTTCTGATATTTTCGACAACAGTAAATAACCTGACAAACTTACTGACGTCATTATAGAATGCAAGAGAGTCACGAACAGTATTCTGTATTCTTTTTATAAAGGCGGATTGTTTTGGTAACACGTATTTATTGTTCATAGCGCTGTAATATCTTGATAATCAGAAAAAATCTGATCACAGTTTAATTTATCCGATAATTGACTTCCTTGACTTTTTAAATTTCAAATCTCAGTTATGATCTCATTGATATTTTCATAATTCATATATAATAAATTATATCTCTAATATGTGATATAAAAAATATTTTATTGCCTTTGGTGTTACACAATAGAATTCAGAAATATGTAAATTGAAAACGCCGATCGATATATTCCTCCTGCAACAAATCGTACTGAGGGTATACAAAAATCGAAATACCTACCGGCTTCATTTATTAGTTTAAATGTTTTTCTTCTTTAGTTTTTGTATTAAATGATTTTACAGGTCTCTTCCAAATTGATTTATTAGTACCGGTCCCACCTCGTTTGGTGTTTTCACTCTGGGAAATAGCTTGTAGATTATTTAAAGAATTATTCCGAGGATTGTAAATCAATATGATCAATAACAAGACCACATTCGATCAATCCAAGGAAACACTCGTATGTAATTCTGTGTTTAAGATACATTTTTCCTCCAGCTCTAAACTTCAATTATCCCATACCATTGTCAGGACCAACTGGGTTCTTCAGCCTGCGGTTTCTGATAATACCATTACGAGACGCTTCGTAATCACTGATCACAGGATGAGGTTGAAATTCTTGATCCATTTATATACTAATATTATTTGTCTAATTGATTGTTTGGTTTAATTATTACATTATTTAGAAATCTTCCAATTTAGTCTTGAGGTGTTCTTAAGATTTTGTCAGAGTCATAGATGGAATTTTTAATTCGTTTATCATAATAACGCTTCAACTCTCTTTATCGCTTACCACCGCAACTGAGACACAACTGCGATTTTCCTCTCACACCTACCTCACATCGGATACAAGGTAGCGGAACTAAGATTCCACGACGTACACTTTGAGAATGATACCCACAGAATTCATTTCTGCATGATTTGTTGCATGCGGTTACTAATCCTATCATAAGCCATTTGCAATGGTTTATTATATACTAAATTCTTTATTTAAATACTTGTTTTAATTATAATGGACAAGTTCGAGAGATGATCGAAAATTAAGCCTTGGAAAAATGCTAAATTCAATCTCGATAGAGTCTCTGTAGATGTACCAAAGAGTCTAATAAGTGATAGAAGTATGGTAAGTAAAATCCGCGATTATTTTAATGAATTCAAGCGCGATGGAGCATCTCACTGTTGGTCAACATTTCGAATTGATCGTGACGTTGATGCTACCATGAACGACGAAAGAGCAGCCGAGATAATCTTACATCTTGACAAGAAAAAATATTTTTTTAGAGTGAAATTTATTATCCGCTCAGAAATGGGAAATTGGATTATTCGAGATAAATTTCAACCTATCTTGAAAGATAAAAGCACAGTTAGTTTGAATCATGATTCCAAATCAGTAATTCTGACAGGGATTGACAAACCATATTACGTCTTGTCCTGTAACAGCAGTTGTTTATGGGATATATTCGTTAAATGATAAACCGAGTATTGAAAAATTAAAACCAATGAAACTGTTGTTCATGACTTCGTAAAGGATAAATTGTGTAGCAGAACGAATAATAGAACACTTCACAAATGCGTTGCGTGGAAACAAATTGACTGATCTAAGACGTAAAAAAAATGAATGGGAATTTACAGTTAGGAAGAACGGAGCAACAATTCAGGATTTATCCAAATTAGGAACATCATTAAGATTTCCAATATCAGTAACGATGATAACAGGTGAAGTATTATATGAACCGAAATATAAGTTGAGAGGAGATCCAATCAAAATTATTGACCATAACGAACACGCTTGGACACATGCAGTAACAATATTTCCACGAGATAGAACCGTAAACAACTACAAGCGAAATTTATTTGATTTTATTTCTCAGTCAAGTAAATACGATCTTGTGTCAGTGTGGTTACTTCACAGTTTTGAAGACGAAGAGGGTAAATTAGATCAATTTGTAAGACCCAGTGGTGAAATATACCGTACCGAAGCCAACCACAACGAGATGAAAAAATTAGCTAGTGGTTTTTAACAGAACACGATGAACAATTATTAACAAACTGTTTTACAATTCCATCGGTTGCAGCTCATTTTGCGAGAAAGCAAAACACGTAGAAACCAATAAGAGCTGAATTTCTATCAGTTATCAAATCAAGCTGCGTTTAATATAAACATGGAGGATTATGGAATACAAAATATGACCCCGAAAATATTATTTCGGTTGATATAGTTGCGTGTTATCCCGGGAGTTTTCTCGGGTACGGAGAATGATCTAAGTGTTTTAAACGATTTGGACATCCCACACATGAAATGACTCGTGTTGCGATTAATGGACCACTACCCGATCTTGATTTAACTGGATGTGTTCGTGTGGTATCATTTGAATTGGCTACGGGACTTCATCCGCATTGTTATGTTTGGATTGGTAGACACATATCTGAAAAATCACTTGACGCCAATAGTGTTATTACGGTATATGATTGATTCTAAAATGCTTGTATCGCTGATTGTCAGTGAAGCGATTATATCATATCGAGCGCAGACTGAGGCCTGGCTACCAAAACCTGATTGTATTGATAGTATAATTAGCGATTACAAAAAACAATTCCCCGATCTCCAGGAAGAATATATCGTGAAACAGTTCAAACAGATATTTGAAGTTAGAAATAGACAAGCAAAAGATCTCGGTAGAAAAATAATTGGTAAATTCACTCAGGGTGGAAAAAAATGAGACAATAACAGATATTCTTCACGGTTGATTATAGATGATGCTGAATACGTCGATCGTAAAGACGCTTTCTTGTCCGATGGAACCAAATTGGGTACAATTGTTACTTACACAGATGGAAAAAATCTTCAGTATGCACATTTAAGGGCGTCTATGCTGGCTTATGCTTCTATTAATTTACTTTCGATGATAAATAGATTTCCTGACACCGCGGTAAGAGTTGCCACCGATTCATTTTACATAAACGCGAAACACAGCGAAGCGGTGGCCGAGTTTACAAATTCCGACGAGAGTTGGCGATCATGGAGAAGTAAAAAAGAAATACCATGTGATTATTCCAAATCAGCAGATGTTACGATTGAAAACAATTACTTGAATAATAGTCAGATATCAGAACTATATCTGATCCAATATGTAGATCGAAAGCCATTTACTTAAACGGCTGTGGTGGGTCAGGAAAGACGACTCGTGCGATTGAATTATTTCGTAGAAACGCTAGCGTTTCCAAATCAAACATGATTGTGCTAACACCGACCCACATACTTGCAAGAGAGATGAAACAGCGAGGAATTAATGCTTGCACTTATCACAGTTTCTTTCGATGGAAAGGTGACAAATGGACTCCTGATCGAATGGGTGAGAAATTTATTCCTGAAATCATCATTTGGGATGAGATATGCACGGTGTCGTTAGATGTATTTCAAAGATTTCTGACTAAAGAATTTTGTAGACTATTATGAAGAAATTAATACCAATCATAGTACACTTGATGAACAATTACGCGAGTTCAAGAAACTTATCAGATTACAACCAGATAAAATCCAATGTGAGATAGCGCGTGAAATAATTTCAGAAACACCATTAAATGATTTCTGGGAAGCGTGGAGACCAAACGATTTGATAGTGGCAAGTGGAAAGATAGTCAGAGACACACATCAGATGAAGTTATTTGAATTGCATAAAAAAAATTTGCAACACTTTCAGTGCCGCTCTGTTATAGGCCCAAGGATACACGGAGACAAAATATTGAAGTTGATATTCCAGGACAAAGTGAAAAACAGATTCTAGTGTTAAATGATATTGTGCTGGTTGATATCAATGTCGTCGAAGATGCATTGCGTGCTGATAAATCCCCATGGACGCTAGGTTACGCAGCGATGATACATTCTTCACAGGGATTGACTATATCAGATACAATTGTTTGGATCATAGATAATCACATCGAGTGGTCGAATTTAGTTTATCTTGAAGTATTCAGAGTACGAAGAATAAATCAACTTCGATGAGTTATTTTAGATGCTAACGACATTACAATGAATGATAATGTCAGCGATGACATAATCAGAAAAATACTCTGGTTATAAACAACAGGATAAAAAAATAAAAGAGAATTTGATACTGATGTTGAATTAATAATTACACTGAAACAACAACAGAATAATCACTGCGTGAGTTGCAATTGTATAATGCGTTGGTGTTGGTCGGATAAAGATTCGCGACAATTTACCGTAGACAGAAAATATAGTAGTATTGGTTATACCAGAAAGAATGTGATGATAACCTGTCTTGAGTGCAACAGACAAAGAGGTGCTAGTTACGACCACGCGTCGGTAATTGAGTATATTCGGGTATCACTTGTAGTTGTTCACGAGTAAATCCTCTCTGAGGAGCAGTTGAATCCAATCTATAGATTGCTGGTCTACCCGTATATCGTGTTATATTAGATATTTTATGTGCAGAAACAATCAAAATAGGATAATTAGCTCTTTTTTTACCACCTTCGAGCTCTCCTGGTTCATATAAATACCTAACAGTGACATTGCCGAGTATTGGTTGTTTTGAAAAATCATTTTGCGGTTTTACGGGTATATACTTCTTTTTAATCTTGTTGTTAGGTTTCATGTTAATTGTTCGAGTAATCTCATTATTTAACGCGGTAATCAGGCCAGGTAATCTCTTGACCCATTCACGGGATCATTTATCCTGAATAAATTCCTTCTCGTATTGATATCCGAATAACCGCTCAGCAAGTGTGCGATTAAATCGTTTAACAATTGCCTGATCGCGGTGTATGCAGTATGTCCTCGTCTGATAGTGACATGATGATGTTTCATTGTTGATAACACTGCACCCTGAAATTGCTTGCCAGGATCAACTTGTTATAGATTTGGCTAATGCAGAGGACCCCTTCAATAAATCCTTTCAAACGCAGAAGCAACTTCAGTTGATGATTTTGTCTTTAGCGGTTCTGCTTGTTTGTATCGACTCGCAACATCAACTACGGTTAGTGCGTGTTTGTAAAGACCATCATGCGGCAGAAATAATATATCAGCCTGATGAACTTCATAAGGTGCGCTGACATCAAGATGTGAGTAGTTAATTGTTTTAGGCGGTGGTAGATAAATTTGCCATATCGCCTGTTTGGATAACCAATCCTCTGCTGTAGTATTTTTCACCTTTGCGGCGCTAGCGAGTTTACTAATTGCTGCTTTACCTCTCAAGTATCCTCTTGGAGAATAATAAATAGATTCCATGTTGTTATTAATCACCAGCACCGAACATTAATTTACTTTTCATCGCCGATTTTACAAACTTTTCTTTGAAGGATTTATCAGTGATAGAATTCAACGCATGAGTTAATTTCACATCTGAGATATGTCTGTTTTGCAGATTAATACTTTTAAAAGCAACATCATGAGCATGACACGCTTTATCAACAGCGTTTATTGGATTTTCGCCAGGTCGGGGTTGGTTTTGATCATCGAGTCTGATATCGAGTCTTGTTCCGGGTCCACAATAACTATACCCTGGAAGGTGTTTTTCTCCTGGGTATTTTGTCCATGGTGTTCCTGGGAGATTTGCTAACTTGGCTGCAATATCACCTCCTCGTTTTTTCTTTAAATTATCTGCAGATTTCATAGAAACAAATCTAATTGCTTTTGTACTACATTGTACACATTTACCAGAAAGTGCAGATCGGTTATTTTTAATTTTAAACGTCGTCAATTCGTCTGTGCCAGTACGCTTCTTACATTTCACACAATATAGATCCATAATTTATATATAATAACATGAATGTAATAATTGAATTTTCGGCGACCAAACAACACGAGAACCTATTAAGCATCATGCAGCGCTACCGAATTCTATTCGTATGATTATAATCCTATCATCTGGAAGTGGCAAGACACAACTGCTACTTAATTTAATAACGAGATGGATGAAATTGGACAAGTTGTATTTAATAGCCCAGAGTGTAGATGATCATCAATGCTACGAAGTGTTAAAGGATTACAACGAAAAGGCAGCAGAAATCACCGGCGAGGGTATTATCAAATTTTTAACCGATATCGAGGGAACACCTAGCATTGATGTTATTGATGGAAGTATTAACTACTATGGTGATGTGATGTTAGACAATCAAAAGAATCGTGCTAGGATATTTTCCAGAGGCAGACATAAAAACACTGACATGATATATGTCACTCAACGATACACTCAAATACCAAAAGTGATTAGAGATAACTGCAATATTCTTGCTGTATTTAACGGAGTTGATACACATACGCTACGGAATATTCACCAGACTTGGTGCTGTGAAGATATGGATTATAATCTCTTTAGAAATTTCTTTAGTCACGCTCAGTCAATCCGACATGGATTTGTAACGATACATTTGCATGATCCTAGATCAAGATATCGTATCGGACTTGATCAAATATTCGGTTGAAAAGAACTGTTAAACCCATAGCAGCAGCAAGGGCGTGCGACAACAATTGTGGCGTCTTTTTTTTATTTCGTTTTCCCAAATTGACGCCTTTTTACGATTTCGAGGACGCCTTGGTTTACCAAATTGACACCTCCAAAAAGTTGAAAATTTCGTCCTTGCTGCTGCTAAAATACACGTCATGCTATAAATAGGCGTTGACAACATCTTATAATAATACTTCTCTACTTCTTTATTATTTCTTATAGTAACATTAGATCATGCCAATCAGAAATATATTACGGGAACCCAATAAATTAAAACGAAAATATTTCCGTCTACTGGCTCTATATCTGGCGATATGTTCTCACATAATCATGTGTAAAACAATTAAGTGAAAGTACTCGTGTCATGTTAACACGTTAATGCAGCATGAAAATAAATATTGCTGTGAAAAAACCCAAAGCAAAACAGGCGCCCTTACCAAAAAAACCGAAATAGTTCCGAACAACGAAAAAAAGATTGAAAACAAAAATCCAGATCAAACAAAGAATAAAATAAGGAACAAAGAAACAATTGAAAAAATGACTTATAAAGACCTTTTTATGTATGTTTGTATATAAGTATGTATGTACGTATGTGTTTATATATATATATATATATATATATATATATATATATATATATATATATATTTATATATATAACAATGCAGATTATTCAAACATATATTTTGATATATTTACTTCTTTTCTGTCATACCTCCACTCTGTCTCTCGATGAACAGATTTTTACGAATAAAATATACTGTTGTTTACATTTATAAAATCAGCATGGAAGTGCCGTCAGAAATGTATTCAAATAAACTGCAAACACGAAATCTTTAGGTTTTAGAAGCTCTTTTGAACACGAAGCAAGCAAACTTGATGTGACTGAAATAACATGACCCGTTTATATTTTAGGCTCAGTTGAGTGTTACAGTATAGTTGACACTCGACCACGAACCGTGAAATATATGATGGAAAAATAGTTTTATTCTGAACTTAAGTGTTAATCAAAAGTTGGGTGCATCGTCTGGCACTGAAGTAAAAGCTGCACAATTCATATTTATATTTGGTTGGGATAGAATGAAAAGATGCAAAGGAGATTTTAATCGGCAAACCCACAATCATTAATATATTTTATCTAAAGATGTTACGCTTTGAAGTCTGTTGGATAATATGACTGCTATTTCTATAAGAACTCATATTCTTAACTAATTAGACTGTATTGCAGTATCTAGTATAATAATAATATAGACAATATTGCAATATCTAGTAAAATAAAATACTATATTTCAAAATCTACTAAAATATAGAATATATTACAATATTAAGTAAATTATAATCTATATTACAAAGTCCATTAAAACAGACCTCGTTTTGAAATACCTAATGTTATATATGCACTGGGACAAGAAGGCACTATGCACACATTTTGAGATCAGGCATGTTCAGTACAAGTAATTAAACAGCCTAATTATTAGCATCTCTCTATGCCAGATTTACATTTGGCTGATTGAACTATATAGTCCAATAGAGGCTGCATGTAAAATCATTTACTAACGAAGGGCCAGTTTGTGTGATCTTGTCTGGGAACTAGTCGCTGTATAATGATTGGCTGTGTGCAAATGGAGATACTGTTTGCTTTTTTCCATGCATTTGTATACGAAAGGACCCGGTTATTTTGCCTTTGTTACACTTTCTTAACGTATGTTCGCTTTTATGCCATTATTATATGCCGAAAATGTATCTTTATATTGATCAGTTTATTCATTGAGGTCACTAAAAGAAGAAGCGAAAAATTAATTTTGAACATAATAATGATCATCCGCGTATATTCATATTCAAATCAAAGTGGATTTAACGAATTTGCTTACTGAGGCGTTTATTGTTGTCGAAGGGAACATGTAACAAATGTTGCAGGTGGTACGCAAAGTGCAGATAATTTGTGTGTTGGCTTTCTTGGCAATGGAATTATGGCATTGTTTGATAGCGCTACATATATGATTGATGGAAGAAATATTAAATCAATTCCGAAATATGTAGACGTTGCTACAATAATAATAGGATTAATGAGATATTCCGGTGATTTATTAACATCAATGATGTTTGTTAAAGATATTACCAACAATGCTGATCATGTTCAGTATATAAGGGTATAAACAACTGCAAATCCTGCCAATGTACAACCAGATGATCTTGAACATGCAACTAGGCCATATGCTGATTTGGATGTTATATGAATAGTTAATGCAAAGTTAAAATTAGGATTTGCAACACGTGCATCAATTTTGTTAGGAGGACGTAGAAGATTCTCATGTGTAATTCCATGGTCTCATATTTTTGTATTCTGTAGAAATGTTAAAAGATTATTTTAGTAACCATACAGATTTTTGTTTCGAAAATGTGATGATGATGACGCATGATGTTACTGATGCTCTTAAATTAAATGTGACAAAACTGTAGTGTCGTGGTTAACAGTGACAGTGTATTTACATGGAACATAGCATTACAACTGGGTGTTTGTTTGCCACAATATATTTTCATTCCTTTGGAGAATATGAACCTATTAAAAAATCAAGAACATAGTCATATGATATTTGACAAATTTAATGAAAGAGTAGGCTGTGAACACCTTGCCTGGGATGCAGTGCTATGAAAGCACGGAGTGGGTTACGTTATCTGCAACGATCTCTTTATCTCCGGACTTGTGCCTAACTTGAACTGCTGGTAACCAATAGAGTCTTCCGCCTCTCACCCGTCGACATACGTCATGGATGCATACACGTTCCAATGCTTAGCACCTCGTCGACTACAGCAGAATGTGCGTGTGACGAAGTCCTTGTGCCACGCAGACGGGAATCAGCAGAGAGGGTGAACAGACCAACTTTGTAGGCGTCAACGAGGCTTCCTTCTCGTTAATATTTAATAGAAAGGTCTATTTGGCAAATTGAGGCTTCCTAGTAAATATTTAATAGAAAGGTCTTTTTGGTAAATTAATGCTTCCTTGTAAGGGTCAATTTGGCAAAAACAAAGACGCCATTGTCGTTGGAATTCACCCTCTATGCTGCTATGGGTTAACAATTCTTTTACGAGATTCAGTAAACGATTATAACCGAATAATTTATCAAGTCCGACACGATTTCGCGTCCGAGGATCTGATAAATTTATCGTCACAAATCCATGTGGGACTGACTGAGCGTGTCTAAAGAAATTTCTAAAGAGATTAAAATCCATACCGCTGCACCAAGTTTGCCAAATATTTCGTAGTGTATGGTTGTCAAATCCGTTAAACATACACAACAAATTGCAGTTATCTCTGATCACTTTTGGTATTTGAGTGTATCGTAGAGTGGCGTATATCACATCGATATTTTTATGTCTGCCTCTGGAAAATATCCTGGCAGGTTTCTTTTGATTGTCTAGCATCACATCATCGTATACGACTAAGTTGTTAATACTTCCATCGATATCATCAATACTCGGTGCGTCCTCGATATCGGTTATAAATCTAATAACACCGCCCTCGTTGACAATCTCTACAGCTCTTTCGTAGTCATCGTCGTTGTTAATACTTCCATCGGTATTATTAGTACTCTGTGCTTCCTCGATCTCGGTTATAAGCTCGCTGGCCTGCTCTATGGCTCTTTCGTTGTAGTCTTTAAACACCCGGTAACATCGTTGATCATCTACGGTCGGTGCCACTAAATACAACTTATCCCATTTCATCCATCTTATTATCATATCAATTAACAACTGTGTTTTACCTCTCCTTGAAGGTTCAATGATAATCATTCGAATAGAGCTTGGTAACATGACGTGATGTTTTACGGGTTCTGGTTCTATCGTTGATGAATACTCAATTTCAGTCATATCCATATAACATCTATAAATTATGGATCTATATTTTGTGAAATGTAAGAAGCGTACTGGCACAGATGACTTGACGACGATTACAACTAAACATAACCGATCAGCACTTTCTGGTAAATGCGTACAATGTAGTACAAAAAAAATTACATTTGTTTCTCTTGATAAATCAAAAGATTTAAAAACAAAACAGAGGAGGTGTTATCGCAGCCATGCTAGCTAAACTCCCAGGAACACCATGGGCGAGGTATCCAGGAGAAAAACACCTTCCAGGGTATAGTTATTGTGGACCCGGGACTAGACTCGATATCCGACTCGATGGTCAAAACCAACCTCGACCGGGTGAATATTCAATAAACGCCATCGATAAGGCGTGTCATGCTCATGATGCTGCTTATAAAAGCAGCAATCTGCAACACAGACATCTCGCAGATGTGAAATTAATTTATGCGTTGAATTCTATCACTGATAAATCCCTGATAAAAAGAATACAAAAATCAATTAATGTCTCGTTGTATCGTAACGACGTTAATGTATTCATACAGTTATTTAGTATCGTTGAATCAATGAGACAGAAATTAGGGCAACAGTACCAGATTAGATCCGAGATAGCCTCTAAAGTTCGTAACATTAAAAAATTGATAAATGACCCCCCCACGCGACCGCAATGACTGATCATACCTTCAAGGGGCACACATGCATACATACATACATACATACATACATACATACATACATACATACATACATGCATGCATGCATGCATACATACATACATACATATACATTTATGAAATTCTTATAGGTGCTGGGGGTGAGATTCTTTTTTTTTTCGTTGTAGAGTCATGCAATACAACAAGGATTTTCACGATTTTATATTTGAAAATTCAGTGGGGTTTTACAATAATGATAGAAGAAGCATTAACGACTAAATAGATTGAGTGCTATTAAAAAGTTTATTCCAATCCGCGATTCGCTACTTGAAAAATTGCAGCAGCGACAGTCTTCAGACTGATTTTACAGAAAGCTTTGAACAACATTTTTCACCTATAACTACAACAACAAAACAGATAGTGTCAACAATTTCCGAACAAGGAAAAAAACAAGAAGATACATTTCTCCCAGTGATAACAAAGATATCAAAGAGATCTAAACAAACAAAAAATCCTTATAAACACTTCCTGCCGATATAATAACTGCTTCAAGACAATGAGAACAACAAGAAAGAGATTTTCAAGAAGAAGTTGAACGATTAGGTGATACCGATATTTGCCCGGGGGTTATTCCCCCCAGGTGAAACACCGGAGGTTGAACAACAAGAACAACAAGGCGCTGTTGCAAGAGAAAACTATTCTTCCGAAAATATATTTACGGATGATGCGTTAAATATAATTAGAGGAATCAAATCATACTCTGAATTGTCCGATTTTACTAAAGAAAATTTTTAAAAAAATAAGAAATAAGTATTTAAAAGACGACAAGTCTAGAAAATTTATAAAAGACAATGACACCTGGGCCAATAAGGTGTTTTTAGCAAACCGCGGTAAAACTAAAATAACAAAAGAAATACGCGAAGATTATAATACTTTTCTAGCTATGGTAAAGGGATTTACACAACCACCACCAGGTTATACAGCAGACCTAATCCCCGATGAAATACAAATAATGGCAGAAGCTGATTCTGAAAAAGGTGCAACGGGTATCACTAAAAAAACAGGTAGTGGTTTAAACGTCAGCTGTCCTGGCAATGTTTTTAGTGATATAGCACGATTAAAAGTTCTCATATCAGGAAAAACAGCTGAAAATAACTCAACGGAAGTAATTAATGAAGCAGCTGATATCTGCAGGAGGTTATTTCAGGGTGGTATCATGGATATTGCAATATATCGAGATTTCATTGACGAATTAGCGGAAAATAATCATGGTTATTATAGTGATTGAAAATCGAACAACAATTCAACACCAGTATTTTTTATAAGAATGATCATGCACTACAACCATGATAAACCAACAAGCGTGTATGTGGTAAACTCAGGATTGCCAGAATACCGAGCATACTATGGAGATGGTCTCGATGATACTATAATGGGATTATTTGCAAGAATGGCTCCAAAAGTAGCTCCGATAGGAAAACAACTATCAATGAAAGCCATTGATGTTATTAAAGATAAGGGTATTAGCGCTATTGGTGATCTTACCGGTAAGGAGTTTTCAACCGCGAAAGATAAATTAACAGCGTTAGTTCGACGGCGAAAGAAACCACAGTCATCACCGTTACCATCTACGGCAGTGATGCCTGCAAGTGTTAGTACAATAATAAATAATGCAGTAATTGAAAAACTAGCATCATTGGCGACTTCGTTGTGGAAATCCGAAGGATTTTCCAATCAAAGAGTTTTCGATCAGGATAATATAACGGCAAATATGATAGCGGGAAGTGGTTTAATAAAACCACGACGACGATTTAGACCGGCAGATATATAATAAAAAATGTTCAAACGGGTACCTGATAGCGCATTTGATATGGATGCCCCAGTACTTAAAGATGATTCTGTACGTGATTATCAATTTTATTCTTATCACGCAGTGCAACCTGATCTTAGATCACGAATTGAACTTCAAGTTCATGATACCAGTAAATACTTTTTTGCCATGTGAAGCCTTTATCGAAATCGAAGGTGAACTTCTACAGATACACCATACGCAGATAACCCAACTATCCGAGTTGGTTTTGTTAATAACGGGATTATGGCATTATTTGAAAGTGCAAAATATCTCATTGATGGAAGAGAAATCGAATCTATTGAGCGTGAAGTTGATATTGCCACGGGAATAATCGGGTTAGCAAGATATTCCGATGACTATACAAGATCGGCAGGTCCGTCTATGATGTTCGCGAGGGATATCACTGATAACGCCGAACACGTCCAGTATTCTAGACCAAAAGCAACACAAGCTACTGCAGTTAATCCAGCACCTGCCGGGTATGTAAGACCAGCTGCTGATGTCATAAATAATATTCCTAATTACAACCTAGGATTTGCAACACGAGTAGCAACGTTGCAAGGACAACATCGACGGTTTTCATGTGCGATTCCGTTGCATCACATATTTGGATTTTGTAGAAACGTCAGAAAAGTTATCTATAGAGCAAAGCATACAGTAGCATTAGTGAGAAAGGGTACTGATGATAATGCAATTTGGCGCGGTGCTGGAGTTGCCGCCGGTAAAGTCGTTTCATCAAAACTATCACTATGGATGCCAGTGTTGACTCCGTCGTTGTCAACAGAAGAACGATTACTATCATTTATGGATCAAGGAGGAAAGTCATTGTTGAGTTGGTTATCAGTGTCCACAGATACGATGGATTCTAATATTGATGGTACACTTACATGGCATCTAGCATCAAAACAAGGTATTTCAGCTCCACGTCACATATTTGTTGCGCTACAGAATACTGCGCGATTAAATAATCAAGAACGTTCCCATATGATATTTGATCAAATTGGATGTAATGAAGTCTCACTGAGAATAAACGGACAGCAAGAATCATCTGAGGATATACAACGTAATTATGAAAACAATCACGTTGCACGAGTTTATCATAACCTATTGTCGTATATGGGACGCGATCAAAATGTTGATACTGGTCTACAAATATCTCAGTTGGATTTTAAAAATCTGTATCCGATTTATTACTTTTTGCTGGAACATCTCGATTTAACAAGGCAATCCGTCGTTGATATACACTTTCGAGCTCGTGTAACCCGTCCTGGTGGTATTGCTAATTATACAGCAGTTGCTGTCATTCTCAGTGATAAATCAATGCTACTCGAAGGTGTTGGTGGACGAATGAGAATCATTAATGCACCAGTGGAAAATATGTAATTGAAACTTTATAGCAATTAGATCAATCTGTGTTTGTATAATGTCGTAAAGTAATATCAATGTCACGTTGATACATGGTCAGTTAAAAAAATTGCAATCAAAATCCGCTAAACAATGTGGAACCAAAATAACGCTGAAACCTAATCAAATGAATGGCGGGGCAAATAAATTGTCACTGACAACTCGTCAAGTGAAACATTTCAATGATGCACTTGTAGCAAACAAAGGCGTCCAGGTTACTCTTTCTGCAACTGCGATTAAAAACTTGATAAAAATCGGTGGTAAATTCCCGCTGTTAGCTGCGATTCCAGCGATGATTGCTGCGCCTGCCCCAGCGGTAGCTAAAGCGGCAGCGTTAGGGGCCGTTGGTACAGCGACAGGAATGGCACTAAAGAAAGCAACCGGAAAGGGGTATAAAAAAGGGAAAGGGTCTAAGACTACCAGGAACTCCACAAACGCGATACAAAGGATCGGGTTTAAGAATCCCAGGAACGGTTTACTAGTTCAGAAATATTCGATTTCCAAATCAATGGTTCCCATGTCCAATTTTGATTTAATTGATGCCGCTAAAAAACTCGCGATTAAAAACTTCAGATGTGTTTTTATGAAAGATAAGTTACCGGCACAACCCAATGATGTTGAAACCGGTATTATTAATCTAGATAACAGCTCCGGACCTGGAACCCACTGGGTTGCATACGCGATTGATCCACGTGGGATTATTTATTTTGACTCATATGGATTAGCGCCTCCGAAGGAATTTATGCGTTATATTGGAAATAAAAATCCAAAAAGATTTTCAGTTTGGTATTCTACGTTACCAACACAAACGATGACTGACCCACCAATTTGTGGCAATGAAGTATTAAATGTCCTTGATGCCATTTCACGGGAATCAAAGATTCCTCAATCAAAACCACCTCATATATTTGTGAATGAGTATACTATCAGTCGCTGGATTTAAACAGAGAAAAGATTTCTACAATAACAATGATTGATATTTGGGGACGATCTTTATCAGCGCTGAAGAAACCCGAACATGACGGTGTTAAAATCAAGGGTGTAAAAAACTAATCGAAGGTGAAATAGCTGAAACGTTGAACTTAGCAAGTGTTAATCCCTGTGAAATGGTTGTATTTCAAGATCGTCAGGGTAAATTGAAAACTAGTAATGTTTCTCTTGATGATATTTTAGTTAAACAACGAGACGCAACAGAGAATACTATCGCGCTATTTTCCGATCAAGGTAAACTCAAACCGGGTGTAATTATTTCAACAATTACAGATAAAATTTTATCACTCGATAACAATCATATATCTGTTAAGAATTCATTAAAAACATTCAACGATAAATATGATGATCATATAATTAAATTTAATCAACTTCAACAAGATGTCATTAACAACATCGAAACTGCTGTAAATAACTTCTTTGACGTTCCACGTGTAACCACACCAAATCTCACAGAGATTAAAAACTCTATGTTGGAATTTGCAGCATTTAAATCCAAATATACAGATCATGTTGATAAGTTTACATCATTTCATAAAAATATCATCGAGAAATTTTTTGTAACCACGCTGGATAAAATTGATATAAAACTTCCTGATATTAAAAAGATCCATCGATGAGATGAAAACTTTCAACGAATCAATCAAAACTGAATTTTTGAGGATGATAACAATCATTGAAAAAACAAAAATTCCTCATGAGAGCACAACAACGTAGTATACACGATCCAACACGGATCATTTGTGTGGACTCCTACAGACAATATACTAAGTATCACTGCAACCGTCAAAGGCATTTATTTATTAACACTAGAAACACCGACTCAATTTAATATATCATCGTCGAGTTCATCTGGGGTCAACAATACGATATCAACGATCATCGAAAAGGATACAACCGAACAATTCAAGATAGCATCCACTGATGAGAATTTGATTAGGGTTTCAGTAACATGGTATGTGGAATTCGTAGCGGATTTGAGTAAACAACTTAATTTAAATCGTAAACTGATTTGGAAATAAAATGACAACGTCACAACAATATCGCTATGACCAGGTCAGAGAATTCCAATCTAAACTCAAAGCGTTCACCGAGGAATATCAAATAATAAAAAAAATACCGACGAAGAATAACCGCGGTTGATGTTACCGTGTACTCGGTGTCTGGAGCAATCATTGCTGATGGAATAATACTATCTTCGGTTACAATGGTCTCCCCCGCCGTAGTTCCAATTTGTATTTCTGCGGTGGATACAATCGCTGGTATATTAACCCGGGTCACAAAATATTATCATCGTTTAGCCAGAGTAAACTACACGATTATGTAATTAAATTTCATATTGCATCTGCCGCATACTCACAATTATCATCAATGATATCATCGTTGTTGGATGATACAACAATATTAGATAGCGAGTTTTCGGCGATGGTTCAGTTGTACGAGTCAACGAAGTTAAAATTAGAGCAGGATAATAATAATAATAATAATGTCACAAGAACTGCTTCAACTAATAGTAGAAAATACAAAACCAGTGAAAAAAAAATGATATCAATAACTTCAACGGGTCCCGAATTCAGCGTAAATTTCCCGACTCCGATCCCCGTGAAGGAAATCGCGCTAGCAAAACTACGGGTGTATCACAGTTGGCCTAATATCAGATCGGTAGCATTTGGTGGTCAACAACCGAATAATTCTTTAGTGTTTGCGTGGAAAAATCGTGAAGACGGAAATCCAGACTGGAACGTTGTCTCGTTGCCAACAGGGTCATATCAAATTGAACAAATCATTGCTGAAGTACAACGAAGAATTAAATCTATTACCGGAAAAAAATCGAAAATCGCTATAACGGTTCACGAGCCGACGTTATCATGTGCGATTGAGATCAACTCACCTGGGTATGTCGTAGATATCTATCAGAGTTCAATCAGATCTGTGTTAGGATGGCCTGAAGTACTACTTAAACGAGAAATTGTTATACCGCCTGAACCCGAAAAGTCTGATTATATTACTGACAATAAATCATATCATGAATTTAACCCTGAAAGAATCAATCCCATTTATAATAAGATTTCAACAGATCCTGTTTATTACAATGGAAATTGGTTCTTTGGACAGCGGGGTGGTGGTGAGATCGGAATTCCTTTAAATACTGTCACGAAAACTTTTAATGCTTTTAAACGAGAACATAAGAATCATTTAGATAAATTACGGCAGAGTTTTCAGGATTTATCCCCAGCCGTGAAATACATTGAAATATTAAATCAAATTATATACGATATGGAATTATTTCACACACAGCTTATTCAAGCAGTATTAGATGCCACAGATGGTAAATATAGAACATAATTTGCAAGAACACGTAATATAAGTGTAGAAGATATTCCAACATATAGATTTCCTGAGTATAATACTCCAGAACTAAAAAAAATCTCTCAATCATGCCATCGATGAAGGCTTCAAAAAAAATCCATAACGCATGGAAAAATATGCCACAATCACCTACAACTATCCTGACATATAATAATGACCCAATCGGCGGTGGTAGGCATATCGCTCCGAACAACGTCAATATATCCTCGGTGATTGCATTGAATTTAGTATGTGATTTTATCGAAGGAAGCTATCAAATAAATCTCGAGCAATCAAATCAAGCTCAGCAGGGATATATTCTATATTCATTTGCACCAATAGCTCCTCCAGGATTTCTAATAATTGAGGATCCAACTAATCCAGTCTATATGCGATGTCATAATGATTCTTTAACGATATTAATTTCAGACTCACTGACCAGTCCAATAATTTGATTGATCTACAAGGTGAAATTTTACAAATTAGTCTGTTTGTGAAATCATAGCGATTTTCATCGTAAAATAATTGTTAACCCGAAGCAGCAACGACAAATATCCAGAATAAAATTCTACAGCCGCATTCATTGATTGAAATATTTTTTCTTCGTTAGTTTCGGTATCAAATGATTTCACACTCTTTGCTTGTTTTGCGTGTTTATCTCCTTTAATACCATAGTTAGACATAAACAAATCGAATCCTATTATTAAAACGTTTTGAGAAAGAAGACTGATAAATTCCTTCCGCTACAAATCGTACTGAGGGCATAAAAATATCGAAATATTTACCGGCTGCAGTCATTGATTGAAATATATTTTCTTCGTTAGTTGTCATATTATATGATTTCACGCTCTTTGCTTGTTTTGCATATTTGCCGGTTCCGCCCATTTTTGTATTCTGACTTTGAGTAACAACTCGTAAGTTATTCAATTTGTTATTTTGAGGAAATCCATCAACGTGATCAATCACAAATCCGTCTTTGATTAATCCATTAATGATTCATATACGATTCTGTGACAGAGATATATTTTACTTCCAACACTGAACCTCAATTATCCCATATTACTAACAACACCAACAGATTTCTTCAATCTGCAGTGTCTGACAACACCATCACGAGAAGCTTCGTAATTAACAAGCATGGGGTGAGGTCTGAAGTCTTGGCTCATTTGTATATAATACTTTTTGTATACTTTATTATTTGCTTTAATTATAAACCTCTCAATATAGTCTTGAGGGGTCTTTATGACGTTCACAACGTCAGGGTCAATGACGGTATTTTTTATTCGTTTGTCATAGTAGCCTTTTAGTTCTCAGTATGGTTTGCCGCCACAATTGAGGCATAATTGTGATTTTCGCCTAACGCCCATCTCACATCGGAGGCACGGGAGAGGGACGAAAGAACCGTTGCGAACGCTCTGTAAATGATACCCATAGAATTCGCTTCTGTATGATTTGTTACACGGGGTTGTTGATCCAATCATAGGCCATTTGCAGTGATACATTATATATAAATTTCTTTTTTAAATACTTGTTTTAATTATATGAATGAAGAATTCGAGAGATTATCATCAATTAAGCCTTACAAAAATATTAAATCCAATATCGATAGAACCCTCAAAGATGTGCCAAAACGGGCAATAAATGATAACAGCTTGATAAAAAAAATTCGTGACTGTGCTGTTGAATTCAAGCGTGATGGAGCATCTCATAGATGGTCAACATTTCGAATTGATGGCGTTGTTGATGCCACCATGAACGACGAAAACGCAGCTACGATAATATCACAACTTGACAGTAAAAAGTATTTTTTTAGAGTGAAATTCATTGTCAATTTAGAATCAGGTGATTGGATTATACGAGACAAATTTAAACCAATTCTCAAAGACAAACAAACAGACGTTGTTAGCCGTGATTCTAAGCCGGGTCTGTTAACTGGAATTGACAAACCATACTATGAACGAGCATACCCTAAAACAGCAGTTGTTTATGGGAGAAACCTGATATAGGAAAACTAAAACCAATGAAACAATCAACGAGGATAAATTGTGCAGCAGAACGAATAACAGAGCATTTTACAAATGCATCCCGAGGGAACAAACTAACTGATTTACGGCGTAGCAAAATAGCTCAATGGGGCTTTACAGTCAAAGAGCGCGGATCAACTATTAGTGATATAGCGAAATTAGAAACATCACTGAGATTTCCAATAACCGTTATGACGATAACCGGAAAAGTATTATATGAATCGAAATATAACAAAAATGGAGCCCGGATTAAAATTATTGATCATAACGAACACGCATGGACATCCGCGGTCACAATATTTCCATGGAACAGAACAGTAGAGTATATACCTGACGAATTGTTGGGAGAAGATGATTTTCTCGTTGAAGAGAAACTATTCGATACTATTGCGCATTTGAATAAAAACGACCCCGTGTCAGTGTGGTTACTTCGCAGCACAGATACTTTTGATCAGTTTGTAAGACCAAATGGTGAATTATACCGCACTGAAGCGTTACACAACAAAATGAAAAAAACAGCTAGTGGTTTTTTTAACGATGGGCGACGAAGCAGCCAATGATGAACAATTATTGACAAACTGCTTTACGATTCCATCGGTTGCAGCTCATTTTGCGAGAAAGAAAAACGCATGGAAACCAACACGAACTGAATTCTTGCCAGATATTGAGTCTAGTTGTCTCGAATTTAATCATGGCGGTTTATGGAAAAAAAATACGACCCTGGAACCACAGGTTCCTCGAGTATCATTTCAGTTGATATGGTTGCTTGTTATTCAGCTAGTTTTTTTGGTTATGGATCCGCCGCTGAGTACTTTAAACGATTTGGTCACCCCGTACATGAAATGACTCGTGTTGCAATTAATGGACCATTACCCGACTTTGATTTTACCGGTTTTGCTCGTGTATTATCATTTGATTTCGCTGCAGGACTTCATCGCTGTTGTTATATTTGGATTGGTAGACACATGTTTGAAAAGAAGTGACTGTCAATAGCGTTATTACGGTTCATGATTGATACAGAAATGTTAATTTCGTTGACAGTCAGTGAAGCAATTATATCATATCGGAACCAAACTAATGTCTGGTTACCAGAACCGGAACGTCTTGTTAGTATAATTGACCAATCCAGAAAACATATTGATGCCGACAAAGAATATATCATTGAGGGGTCCAAAAGGGTATTTAATCAACAAAACAGTGAAGCAAAAGATCTCGGCAGAAGAATAATTGGAAAATTCACTCAGGGAGGGAAAAAATGTGACTATAAAAGATATTCTTCACGGTTGATTATAGATAACACCGAATATGACTTTGTAATCGTGGATGCAGTTTCTAAAAACATATATGTGGATCGCAAGGACGCTTTTGTGTCCGATGGAACAAAATTGGGTACAGTTGTTACTTACAGCGTCGGTTACAGTTCTCCGTATACACATTTGAGGTCGTCTATGCTGGGTTATGCTTGTATCAATTTATTTTCAATGATAAATAGATTTCCTGACACTACGGTTAGAGTTGCAGTTGATTCATTTTACATTGACAAAAAGTACATCAACGAGGTCACTGACAGTAGCGAAGAAGCTAATGGCGAAGCTACTGGCGAAGAGCGCTGGGGTACATGGAGAATTAAAAAGGAAACTGTGTGACTATTCTGAATCAGCAGACGTTGAGATTAAAAACAGTTACTTACAAGGAGATAATTTATCAGAAATTTCTAATTAACCACCGATATCTGATCCAATTTGTAGATATAAAAATGGTTATTTAAACGGCTGTGGCGGGTCAGGAAAGACGACTCGGGCAATTGAATTATATCGTGGGCGAGCAAATATGATTGTGATGACACAAACCCATAGATTAGCGCGAGAGATAAAACAACGAAACGTTGAAGCTTGTACTTATCACAGCTTTTTTCGATACAAGGGCGATGAATGGACCCCTGAAAGAATGGGTGGGAAATTCATTCCCGAGGTTATTATTTGGGATGAGATATGTACTGTATCTATGGATGTATTAAAAATGTTTCTTGATAATATGTAGAGATAATGGCCAACCACCACCATTTGTCGGTGGGAGTCCACATGATTGGTTGAAAGGGTTTTTTGACTATTATGATGAAATCGATACAGACTATAGAGCACTTGATGAACAATTACGTGAAGTCAAGAAATTAATTAGATTACAACAGGATAAAATCCAATGTGAAATAATCAGAGAAATAATTCCTGAAACTCCCATGGAGGAATTTTGGGAAGCATGGAGACCAAATGATTTTGTAGTGGCAAGTAGAAAGATAGTCAGAGACACACTTCAGAGAAAGTTGTTTGAATTACACAAAGAAAACTTTTCAACACTTCCAACTCCGCTGTGTTATAGACCCTCGGATACACGGTGGCAGAATATTGAAATTGATATTCCAGGCAGGTTGACAGAGTCAGGACCAGAAAAACAATTTCTAGTGTTAAATGATATTGTGCTGGTTGATATCAGTGTTGTCGAAGATGCATTGCGTGCTGATAAATCGCCATGGACGCTGGGTTATGTAAAAACAATACATTCCTCGCAGGGATTAACCATCACGGATACAATTGTTTGGATAGTTGATAATCGCATTGAGTGGTCGAATTTAGTCTATCTTGCAGTATCCAGAGTACGGCGAATAAATCAGCTTCGAAGAATTGTTTTCGACGACGACACAACAATGGATGATATTGATGTTAAAATCATTAATTAAAAACTCTCCGGATATAAACAACAAGACAAAAAAAAAACAACGAGAATTTGATATTGATGCCGAATTAATAATTGCACTGAAACAGCAACAGAATAATCACTGCGCGAGTTGCAATTGTATAATGCGTTGGCAGTATTCGGATATAGATCCTCGACAATTTACCGTAGAAAGAAAAAATAACAGTCTCGGTCATGTCAGAAACAATGTGATGTTGACTTGTCTTGAGTGCAACAGGCGCAACGGCGCTAGTTAAGACCATGCTGTGGCAATTGAGTATCGTCAGGAATCACTTGTAGTTGTTCGCGTGTAAAACCCCGCTGAGGGGAAGTTTAATCCAATTTATAGATTGGGGGTCTACCAGTTGATCGTGTTATAGTAGATATGCTATGCGTAGTGACACTCCAAATAGGATCAGTAGCCCTTTTTTACCACGTTCAAGCTCTCCTGGTTCATATAAATATCTCACAGTGATATTGCCGAGAATTGGCTGAGAAACGTTATCTTTTTGTGGTTGTGGTATATACTTTTTTTTATTGCCTTGTTAGGTTTCATATTGATTGCTCTGGTAATTTCGTTATTTAGCGTTGCGACTACCCCTTGTAATCTTTTGACCCATTCACGAGATCTTTTTTCTTGGATGAATTCTTTTTGCGTATTGATATCCAAATAACCGCTCAGCAAGAGTCCGATTAAATCGTTCAACAATTGCCTGATCGCGATGTAGCGCAGTATGCTCTCGTCTGATGGTGACATTGTGATGTTTCATTGTGGATGCAACCACACCCTGAAATTCCTTGCCAGGATCAACTTGTAATAGATTTGGCCAGCGTAGTGGGCCTCGTCGATAAATCCTTTCAAATGCAGAAGCTACTTCAGTGGCCGACTTTGTTTTTAGCGGTTCTGCTTGTTTGTATCGACTCGCAACATCAACTACGGTTAGCGCGTATTTATAACCGTCGTCATGTGGTAAAAATAATAAATCAGCTTGATGAACTTCATTGGGAACAATAACATGAAAATGTGAGAAGTTGATTTGTTTAGGACGCGGTAAATAGATTTGCCATATAGCCTGTTTGGATAGCAAATTAGCCGCAGTGGCCTTTTTCACTTTTGCGGTGTTGGCGAGTTTACTGATTGAAGCGCTACCCCTTCAGTATCCTCTCGGAGAATAATAAATAGATTCCATATTATTAATTACCAGGGCCCATCATCAATTTGCCTTTCATAGCTGATTTTACCAACCATGAAGCCAATTTTTCTTTGAAAGATATTCTTGACGGAGTCAAGAATAGCATTTAACGCATGAATTAATTTCACATCTGCTAGATGTCTATGCTGCAAATTGTTGCTTTTATATGCAACATCATGAGCATGACACGCCTTGTCAATAGCGTTTATTGGTTCTTCACCACGGCGGAGCTGATTTTGATCATCGAGTCTGATATCTAATCGTGTTCCGGGGCCACAGTAGCTATATCCTGGAAGGTGTTTTTCTCCTGGATGCTTTGCCCATGGGGTTCCAGGGAGTTTTGCTAACTTGGCTGCAATATCACCTCCTCGTTTTTTTTAAAAACATCTCCGGATTTCATAGAAACAAATCTAAATTATTTTATACCACATGTTGCACACCTACCAGTAAGTGCTGATATGTTATTTTTAGTTGTAATCGTCGTCACATCATTGTGCTAGTACGCGTTTTACACTTCACACAATATAGATCCATAATTTATTTATAATAATATGAATGTAATTGATTTTTCAGCCACTAAAACAAGAGAACCAGTTAAGCATCATGCAGCGCTACCAAACTCTATCCGCGCAATTATAATCGGGCCATCTGGATCCGGCAAGACGCAATTATTACTCAATTTAATAATGAGATAGATGAAGTGGGATAAGTTTTATTTAGTTGCTCCTAGTGTAGATGATCAGCGATGCTACGAAGTATTAAAAGACTTTAACGAAATACTTTAGAAATTAAAGGTGAGAACGTCATTGAGTTTATAACCGATATCAATGATGCACCATCCGTGGATGACCTTGATGGGACCATTAACAATTTAGTTGCATACGATGATGTAATGTTAGAAAATCAAAAAAACCTAGCTAGGATATTTTCCCGTGGGCGTCACAAAAACACTGACGTGATATATGTCACTTAACGCTACACTCAGATTCCAAAAGTGATCAGAGATCACTGTAATATTCTTGCTGTATTCAACGGCGTTGATACACATAAGCAGCAGAGGGGGTGAACAGACCAACTTTTTAGACAAATATTTCGTAAGCGATTTGTTTTAAAACCGAAACAAAAAAAATCTTACGATGATAGTGCCAATTTAGTTGTCACAAACACAGGGGGCTGCGACACTACAACGTTCCAAGGCAACGTTTTATAAGCGGTCGTCGTTAATAATGAAAAAATAATCTTACAACGATGTTTTTATTTAGTTTGCAGTTCACCCCTCTGCTGCTATGGGTTAATAATGAAAATCACTACGATTTCAACCAAATATTTGATCAAGTCCGATACGATATCGTGTTCGAGGGTCGTGTAAATTTATTTTGGTGAACAGACCAAGTTTTTAGACAAATATTTCTTTACGGGAAATCCAATGCAAAAAAAAAATCTTACGATGATAGTGGTCACAAACACAGGGGGCTGCGACAATCTAAGCGGTCGTCGTTAATAATGAAGAAAATAATCTTACAACGATGTTGCTATTTAGTTTGCAGTTCACCCTCTTTGCTGCTAGAACTTTCAGTTCTGGGCTAATAATTTTTTTACGATGAAAATCCTTTCACGACTTCAACCGAATATTTGATCAAGTCCGATACAATATCGTGTTCGAGGGTCATGTAAATTTATTGTTATAAATCCGTGTGAGGTTGACTGAGCGCGGCTAAAGAAATTTCTAAATTGATTGAAGTCCATCTCAGAACACCATGTCTGCCAAATATTTCGTAACGTTTGTGTATCAACGCCGTTGAATACAGCAAGAATATTACAGTTGTTTCTGATCACTTTTGGAATCTGAGTGTATCGTTGAGTGACATATATCACGTCAGTGTTTTTGTGCCTGCCTCGGGAAAATATTCTAGCTGTTTTTTTTTGTTTATCTAACATTACATCGTCGTATACAACTAAATTGTTAATACTTCCATCGAGATCTTCTACTGATGGTGCCTCGTCAATATCGGTTATAAATTCAATAATACCCTCACCGGCAATCTCTGAAGCGTTTTCATTAAAATCTTTTAGCACTTCATAGCATCGTTGATCATCTACGCTGGGGGCAATTAAATACAACTTATCCCACTTCATCCATCTCATTATTAAATTGAGCAACAATTGCGTCTTGCCGGATCCAGATGGCCCGATTATAATTGCGCGAATAGAGTTTGGTAGCGCTGCATGATGCTTAACTGGTTCTCTTGTTTTAGTCGCTGAAAAATCAATTATATTCATATCTCTATACATAAATTATGGATCTATATTGTGTGAAGTGTAAAACGCGTACTGGCACAAATGATGTGACGACGACTACAACTAGCAATAACAGATCAGCACTTACTGGTAGATGTGCAACATGTGGTATAAAAAAGTTTAGATTTTTTTCTATGAAATCCGGAGATGTTTAAAAAAAAACACGAGGAGGTGATATCGCAGCCAAGTTAGTAAAACTCCCTGGAACGCCGTTGGCAAAGTATCCAGGAGAAAAACATCTTCCAGGATATAGCTACTGTGGCCCGGGAACACGATTAGATATCAGACTTGATGATCAAAATCAACCTCGACGTGGTGAAGAACCAATAAACGCCATTGACAAGGCGTGTCATGCTCATGATGTTGCATATAAAAGCAGCAACCTGTAACACAGGCATCTCGTGAAATTAATTCATGCGTTAAATGCTATTCCTGATAAATCCTTCAAAGAAAAGTTGGCTTCGTGGTTGGTAAAATCAGCTATGAAAGGTAAATTAATGATGGGCGCTGGTAATTAATAGCAACATGGAATCTATTTATTATTCTCCGAAGGGGTACTGGAGGGGTAGCGCTGCAATCAATAGACTCGCTAGCGCTGCAAAAGGGAAAAAAACACTGCGGCTAATTGGTTATCCAAACAGGCTATATGGCAAATTTATCTACCACCGCCTAAACAAATTCACTACTCGCATTTTGATGTTATCGGACCCAATGAAGTTCATCAAGCTGATATACTATTTCTGCCACATGATCGTGGTTACCAATACGCGCTAGTTGACGTTGCGAGTCGATACAAACAAGCAGAACCGCTGAAAACAAAATCATCAACTGAAGTCGCTTCTTCATTTGAAAGGATTTATCGACGAGGTCCTCTGCACTGGCCAAATCTGTTACAAGTTGATCCTGGCAAGGAATTTCAGGGTGTGGTTGCATCTACAATGAAACATCATAATGTCACCATACGACGAGGACATACTACACTACATCGTGATCAGGCAGTTGTTGAACGGTTTAATCGGACTCTTGCTGAGCGGTTATTTGGATATCAATACGCAAAAGAATTCATCCAAGAAAAGCGATCCCGTGAATGGGTCAAAAGGTTACCAGCTGTGATTACCGCACTGAATAATGAGATTACTAGAACAATTCACATGAAACCTATCAACGCGATTAAAAAGAGGTCTATACCTAAAATGGAAATTCAAGGAATTTCACAAGAGGATTCTAGCATTTCTCAGCCCATTCTTGGTAGTAATGTCACTGTTAGGTATTTATACGAACCAGGAGAGCTTGAAGGTGGCAGAAAAGGGCTACATATCCTATTTGGAGTGTTAGTGTACATACAATATCCGGCATAACACGATCAACTGGTAGACCAGCAATCTATAAATTGGATTCAACTGCCCCTCAGCGGGGGTTTACACGCGAACAATTACAAGTGATTCCTGACGATACTTAATTACCACCACGGGGTCTTAACTAGCACCCCCCAGAGGCATTGTTCTGACACCCCGGCGCCTGTTGCACTCAAGACATGTTAGCATCACATTATCTCTTGTATGACCAATACTGCTATTTTTTCTATCCACGGTAAATTGTCGAGAATCCCTATCTGACCAACACCAATTCATTACACAAATGCAACTCGCGCAGTGATTATTCTGTTGGTGTTTCAACGTCATTATTAATTCAACATCAATATCAAATGCTCTATTATTTTTTTTATCCTGCTGTTTATAACCAGAAAGTTTTTTTCTGATTATGTCCTTGACTCTGTCAGCGCTGATAATATCCCTTATTGCATTGTCATTAGGATTTTCAAGGACAATTCTCCTAAGCTGTTTTTTTTTTCGTACTCTGGATACTGCGAGATAGACTAAATTCGACCATTCGATGCGATTATCTACCATCCAAACAATTGTGTCTGTGATAGTCAATCCTTGTGAAGAATGTATCGTCGCTGCGTATCCTAGCGTCCATGGGGATTTATTAGCACGCAATGCATCTTCAACGACGCTGATATCAACCAGCACAATATCATTTAATACGAGAATTTGTTTTTCACTTTGTCCTGGAATATCAACTTCGATATTCTGTTTTCGTGTATCCGAAGGCCTATAACAAAGAGGCACTGGAAGTATTGCAAATTTTTCTTTATGCGTTTCAAATAACTTCATCTGAAGTGTGTCTCTGACTATTTTTCTACTTGCAATTATCAAATCATTTGGTCTTCATGTTTCCCAAAAATCATTCATTGGAGTTTCTGAAATTATTTCACGCGCTATTTCACACTGGATTCTATCCGGTTGTAATCTAATTAGCGCTTTGAATTCTCGTAATTGTTCATCAAGTGATCTATAATCAGTGTTAATTTCTTCATAATAGTCTACAAAACCCTTTAGCCATTCATGTGGGGATGCACCGACAAATGGTGGTGGTTGGCCGTGATCACCGCACATGATGACTTTTGTATTTTTCATTAACAACCACTCGAGAAATGTTTGTAATGCATCTAATGACACTGTGCATATTTCATCCCAAATTATAATTTCAGGAATGAATTTCTCACCCATACGCTCAGGAGTCCATTTGTGATCCTTCCATCGAAAAAAACTGTGATAAGTACAGGCATTTACCCCTCTCTGTATCATCTCTCTGGCGAGTCTGTGAGTTGGTGTTAGCACAATCATGGTTGACCGACGAAATAATTCAATTGCACGAGTTGTCTTTCCTGACCCACCACAACCGTTTAAATAAACTGTCTTGTATCTACATATTGGATCAGATACCGGTGGTGCATTAGAAAATTCTGATTGAATTTCAATGGGGTTACATGAAAGATATTTATCATCCATGGTAACGTCTGCGGATTTACAATACTCGTGTAGTGTTTCCTTTTTAAATCGCCAACGACCCCAATTTTCCTCGGGATCTGTGAAAGCCGCTTCAGCTGATTTGTATTTATTGTGTATATACATCGAATCAGTAGCTACTCTAACCGCGGTATTAGGAAATCTATTTATCATCGAAAATAGATTAATAGAAGCATAGGCTAGCATAGAACTTCTCAAATGTGTGTACTGGGAATTATATCCATCACAGTAGGTAACAACCGTACCCAATTTCTCACCATTGGATAGAAAAAGCATCCTTACGGGATACAAGTTTTCCCTGTTTCGTTAAATCCGTTACAATAAAATCGTATTCTGCGACGTCTATGATCAACCGTGAAGAATATTTTGCATTGTCATATCTTCCACCCTGGGTAAATTTACCGATTATTCTTCGTCCAAAATCTTTAGCTTGTTCTTTTTTAATTTCAAATAACTCCTTAGACCAATTCATGATTTGGTCTTCATTGAAATCAATAAATTGTTTTCGCTGTTCGCTAATTATACGATCTAAATCGGGTTGTGGTAGCCAAACTTCTTTCTGAGCTCGATAGCATATAATAGCTTCACTAACAATCAACGATATTAACATACCACAATCGATCATATATCGTAGTAACACTATTGGCATCCACGCCTTTTTAGATATATGTCTACCAAGCCAAAAATAACTACACGGATGTAACCCTGCAGCTAATTCGAATGATATCACACGAGTGAATCCAGTTAAATAAAAATCAGGCAATGGACCATTAATCGCAATACGAGTCATTTCATGCGTGGGGTGACCAAATCGTTTAAAATAGTTACTACATCCTCCATACCCGAGAAAACTTCCAGGATAACACGCGGATATATCAATTGAAATCATACCATCACGTGAGTATTTTGTATTCCACAGTCCTCCATGACCAAATTCGACGCAACTCAATTTAACGTCCTCGAGAAAATCACTTCGTGTTGGACGCCATGAGTTTTTTTCTCTTGCAAAGTGAGCTACCACTGATGGAATAGTAAAACTATCCGTAAATAGTTTTTCATGGAAACTCTCCGGTGAAAAATCATTAGCAATTTTTCTCACTCTAGTATCTAACTCTTCAACGCGATATGATTCACCATTTGGTCTTACAAATTGATCAAATCCTGATTCGGAACCAGCACTACTAAGTAACTACACTGACACAGGATCATCTTTACACAACGCATGAATAGCATCGAATAATTTCTCTTCATAGAAAACATCTCTGAGGAATTCTTCAGGGATATATCTCACGGTTCTATCTCGTGGAAATTTTGTTACTGCAGCCGTCCACGCGTGTTTATTATGATCAATAATTTTAATTGGAGCTCCTCGCGATTGATATTTCGGTTCGTATAATACTTCTCCGGTTATTGTCGTTACTGATATTGGGAAATTTAATGATGCTTCTAATTTAGCTATATCAGAAATCTTTGCACCGTGCTGTTTCACTGTCAGTCCCCATTCGGTTATTTTCTTACGTCGCAGATAAGTTACTTTATTTCCCCGGGATGCATTTGTGAAGTGTTCCATTACCCGTGCTGCTACACAATTCAGTGAACTAGAATATTTCATAGGAGCTAGTTTTGGAATATCGGGTTTATCATTTAACGGATATATCCCGTAAACAATTGCTGTTACAGAATAAGATCTCTCGTAGTATGGTTTGTCAATTCCAGTTAGAATTCCTGGTTTGGAATCTCTACTCACAATGACAGTTTTTTATCCCTAAGGATTGGTTCAAATTTATCCCTGATAATCCATTCGCCTTCGACTTCGATAATGACTTTTATTCTGAAAAAATACTTCTGTTGGGAATTGCTTTGCAATTTACCCTTGGATTTCCAGCCAAGATGTGAAATTATCTCAGCTGCTCTTTCAGCGTTCATAGTAGCATCGATGTTGGGTACATTGACATCTTCATCAATAATTCGAAATGTTGACCAACAGTGTGCTGCACCGTATCGGTAGAATTCATTAAAACAGTCTCTGATTTTACCCAGTATAATTCTATCATCGATTAGACGTTTTGGTGTATTAGAGACTCTATCGAGATTGAATTTAACATTTTTCCAAGGCTTAATTGTAGATAATCTCTTGAACTCCTTATCGAGATTGAATTTATCATTTTTCCAAGGCTTAATTTTAGATAATCTCTTGAACTCCTTCAGTATAATTCTATCACCGATTAGACGTTTTGGTGTATTAGAGACTCTATCGAGATTGAATTTAACATTTTTCCAAGGATTAATTTTAGATAATCTCTTGAACTCCTTCAGTATAATTCTATCACCGATTAGACGTTTTGGTGTATTAGAGACTCTATCGAGATTGAATTTAACATTTTTCCAAGGCTTAATTTTAGATAATCTCTTGAACTTCTCCATACTATAATTAAAACAAACATTTAAATGAAAGATTTATGTATAATGAATCACTGCAAATGGCTCATGATTGGATCAGTGACACCGTGTAACAAATCATGCAGAAATGAATTCTGTGGGTATCATATGCAAAGCTTTCGTCGTGGAAGCCTTGGTCCGTTACCTTGCATACGATGTGGAGTTGGGGTTAGGGGAAAATCGCAGTTGTGTTTGAATTGCGGTGGCAAACGATACAGGGAGTTGACGCGTTATTATGACAAAAGAATCAAAAACTCCGTTAAAAATTCCATCAATGACCCAGACCTTGACAAAGTCCTTGACGCTGACAAAGTCAGCATCAAGGATAAAATCATAAGAACTCCTCAAGACTACATCGAAAGATTTTCCAGTGATGTTATTAATAAATTAGACAAATAGTATTTGTATACAAATGAACCAAGAATTCAGACCACACCCTGTGATTACAAATTATGAAGCATCCAGTGATGGTGTTGTAAGAAATCGTAGATTGAAGGAATTAGTTGGTGCTGACAAAGGTGTGGGGTTTTTGGTGTTTACTGTTTGGGAAAAGAAGACATATTACTGCCATCGTTTCGTGAATGAATGTCACAATGGATTGATCAAAGATGGTTTTGTTATCGATCACAAAGATTCTAATCCAAAGAACAATTCTTTATCAAATCTGCAATCTGTTACACAAAGTGAAAATTTGAAACGAGGAAAGACTGGCAATTATAAATCAATTGGGAAGAGACCCGTAAAATCTTTTAATACGGCAACTAACGAAGAAAAAATATTTTCATCAATAACTAGCGCCGGTAGGCACTTCGATATTTGTCCACCTTCTGTACGAAAAGTAGCAGAGAATATAACCAAGATGGCCATTTAAAAAAAGACCGGACAAAAAATTCAATTTATTTATGTCTGATGCGTCATATTTTTCATTTAGAAATATGTAATTATCATAGAATATGAATTCTGAAAAAATGAATAGCATTATTGATGAAATTCTAAAATTGAAAAGTCAGGATATCAAACTATCAGATTGGTTAAATCCTGATCAAATTGTGTCAGATTTTCAGGATATAGAATACGGAGTTAACACTAACAAGTATATGCTGCCCAAGAAATATGCACTAATCAAAAAAATTCAGAATTCTATTCGGGACTCTCTTGCATTTTCCAGTGACGTAAGTGTGTTTGTCCCGTTATTTACTATCGTAGAGGGAATACGAAAAAAATTGGGTAGGGAATATGAATTGAAAAAGGATGTTTATTCGAAGATTAGAAATATACGAGCGTTAATTGAAGAAAATGAACGATTTAAAAAATAATTCCTAATCGAGAAATCGACCACTTGACCCTACTGAAATCACCAACATGGTGAAAGTCACAACTACAATTGAATTTTTTTTTATGCTACAAATATATCAATTTGTTTGTTATTTCTAAATCGCTTTGGTTAATCGCGAGATTCAAATTGAAAAATTGTTTACAACTTCAAATAATGGTCAACGAATCTTAAACAACTTGATTGGCTCGTGAGCGATTAGATGCAATTAAGAGATTTATTCCAATTCGCGACTCTGTCAGGAATAAATTGCAACAACGACAACTCCTTCAGACCGATTTTACTGAAGGATCTGAAGAGTTATTTAAGCCATTAATTAGCGCAACTAAGGATGTAACATCGGAAATTTCTAAACAAGGAAAACAACAAGAAGAGTCTTTTCTCCCTGTGTTAGAAAAAATAGCAAAGAGAACTAAACAAACAAAAAAATCCTTAAAACACTTCCTCAGGATATATCAACCGCTTCAGAACAACAACGAGAACTTCAAGAAGATATCCCCCCACCCCCGCCTGAATTTCAAGAAGAAGGGGGGGGGGATACTACTAGTGGACGAGTTGCATTCAATGAAATATTTCTTCCCGGTAAATTAGATGAATTGAGAAATAAAAAATTTGATTCTATGGAAAAATTAGCCGAATTCGATTTGTCACTAGGAGTTTTCCTCAGAGAAGAAAATATATCCACGATGATTATAATCTCCCCCTAAAAAAGATTGGTATAAGGGGTTATATCGTATACTATCAAATTCATCTCAAGCAAGAGAAGATGATAAAACATTTCAGGAGTATATGGCAGCAATAAAAAAAGTTGAATTATCTATAGGGGAGCAATCGGATACCGGATTTCTTAGATTACCAGAACAATCAAAATTTATTGATATAACACAATCCCCCCAACAGATGAAAGTAACGAGAGAAGCTGGTCCTGAAAAAGGTGCAACCGGTATCACTGAAAAAACCAAAAAATTTTCAAAAACAGGCAGTGGTTTAGTTAGGAAAAATCCTACGGATTTTCACGCTAGCGTTGATAACCCCCGACCAAAGCAATATTGCAAATATGATAGCAGGAAGTGGCTTTAAAAAACTACGACGATGAAATCCTACGATTCTTTTACGATGAAAATCGTTTACGATTTCACGATTTCACGATAAATAGAATAAAATGTTCAAAAGGTCACCTGATCCAGCGTTTGATATAGACGCCCCAGTTCGCAAGGATGATTCTGTACGCGATTATCAATATTACGCCTATCATGCAATAGACTCAAATATTCGATCAAGAATTGAACTTCAAGTCCATGATACCAGTAAATACTTTCTACCCGCTGAAGCGTTTATTGAAGTAGAAGGAGAACTTGTACCAGCACCGTATCCAGTTGGTACTCAAGTCGGTTTTGTCAATAATGGTATTATGGCGTTATTCGAAAGTGCTAGATATCTCATCGATGGAAAAGAAATTGAGTCTATAGATCGTGATGTTGATGTGGCTACAACAATAATTGGGTTATCGAGATATTCTGATGATTATACAAGATCGGCGGGACCTTCTATGATGTTTGCAAAGGATGTTAAAAATTCCGCTGGAGGAAATCAATTTGTTGTAAGACGACCACAGAATAATGCTGGTAATGCTAATGCTGATGTCGAGAATATGATTATAAATACTAATGATAATTTCAATCTAGGAGCTGCAGCACGTATGTCAATGTTGCAAGGAGCGCGTAAATCATTTTCATGCGCGATTCCACTGCATCACATATTTGGATTCTGTAGAAACGTCCGAAAAGTTATCTACGGGGCGAAGCATACAGTAGCGCTTGTACGAAAGAGTGATGATAATGACGCAATTTGGAGGATTCCAGCAGATGCTGCGAATCCAAATGCTGATGCTGGTAAAGTTATTTTAACAAAACCATCATTGTGGATGCCAGTGTTGACTCCATCAATCACCGCAGGAGAACGATTACTATCATTTATGATACAGGAGGAAAATCATTACTAAGTTAGCTAACGGTAAGTACAGATGTTAAACAATCAGATATCAACGGAGTATTCACGTGGAATATAGCATCAACACAAGGCATGGCTGCGCCACGTCATATATTTATTGCGTTACAGGATAACACACGAGTTGGCGATCAACGTTTCAGCCATATGATATTTGATCAATTAGGTGTTAAAGACGTCTCACTGAGAATAAACGGCCAGCAGGAACCATCTGAAGATGTACAACTTAATTACGGTCAAAATCATATTGCACGCGTGTATCATAGATTGTTGTCATTTATGGCACGTGATCAAAATGTTGATACTGGATTGCAAATATCACAATTTGATTTTAAGAATCTGTATCCGATCTATTACTTTTCACTGGAACATCTTGATTTAACAAGACGTTGATATACATTTTAGAGCTAATATGCCTCGTGGTGCTGCTATTGCTAATTATAGAGCAGTTGCTGTCATTCTCAGCAACAAATCAATGCTACTCGAAGGTGTTGGTGGAAGAATGAGAGTGGTAGATGCGCCAGTGGAAAATCTATGATTGAAATTGGAAACGATTTAGAATCAATCTATTATGTATAATGTCGTATAGTAATATCAATGTGTCGCTGACACCTGGTCAATTAAAAAAATTGCAATCCAAATCAGCTAAGCAACTTGGAACCACAATAACGCTGAAACCTAATCAAATGAATGGTGGGGCAAATAAATTATCACTGACAACTCGTCAAGTAAAACACTTCAATGATGCACTTGTAGCAAAAAAGGTGTTCAGATTACTATTTCTGCGGCTGCTATCAAAAACATGATTAAAACAGGCGGTATATTCCCGTTGTTTGCTGCGTTACCAGCGTTGATTGCGGCAGCAGCCCCAGCGGTGGCTAAAGCGGAAGCGTTAGGGGCTGTTGGTACCGCGGCAGAAATGGCACTAAAAAAGGCAACTGGGCAGGGTTATAAAAAAGGGGAAAGGGTCTAAGACTACCAGGAACCCCGTATTCATGGTACAGCGGAAAAGGTCTGAGAATCCCAGGAACAGTTTACTAGTGCCTATGTCCAATTTTGATTTACTCGATGCTGCTAAAAAAGTCGCGATTAAAAACTTCAGAGGTGTCTTTATGAAAGATCAATTACCGACACAACCCAACAGTTTTGAAACCGGTATCATTAATCTCGATAACAGCACCGAACCTGGAACTCACTGGGTTGCATACGCTATTGATCCACGTGGGATTGTCTATTTTGATTCATATGGATTAGCACCGCCAAAAGAGTTTATGCGTTATTTAAAAACTTTTCCTATGAAGACTTGGTATTTTACGCTACCATCACAAAAAATGAATGATCCACCAATATGCGGCAGCGAAGTATTAAATGTCCTTGACGCTATTTCTAACTCCTTGGGTAACCCAGGGGGAAAACCACCTCATGTTGTCGTAAATGAATACACTAGTAATCGCTGGCGAAAATCATAGATTTTTCAACGAAGCGATTTTAGAGAGAGAGAGAGAGAGAGAGAGTTTTACAATAACATGATTGATATTTCGTGGGGAAGACCTCTATCAGCGCTGAAAAAACCCGAACCCGATGGCACTGCAACGGGTGATATAAAAAAAATAATCGAAGATGAAATAGCTGAGACGTTGAATTTAGCAAGTGTTGATCCCGGGGAAATAGTTGTATTTCAAGATCGTCAGGGTAAATTGAAAACAAGTAATGTGTCGTTGGATGATATTTTGGTTAAAAACCGAAACGCAATCAAGGATACTATCGCGTTATTTTCCGATCAGGGTAAACTCAAACCGGGTGAACTTTTTTCAACTATTACAGAGAGACTAGAAAATATCAACAATTTTGAGTTGGAACTAACAACACTTGAATCTAAAATTGAAGAATACGGAAAACAGTTTTCAATTTTTCGTAGAAACATCGTGGATAAATTTCTTGGAAACCCGTTGGATAAAATTGAAATAAAACTCCCTGATATTAAAAAATCCATCGATGAGACGAAAAACTTCATCGAAGCCATCAAAACTGATTTTCCGAGGATGATAACAATCATTGAAAAAACAAAAATTCCTCATGAGAAAACTAATAACGTAGTATACACGATCCAACACGGATCATTTGCGTGGACTCCTACAAACAACAAATTAGATATCACTGCAACCGTTAAGGGTATTTATCGATTAACACTAGTGACAACGACTCAATTTAATATATCATCGTCGAGTTCATCAGGGGTCAACAATATGATTTCAACGATCATCGAAAAGGATACAACTGAAAAGTTCACGATAACATCTACTGATAAAAATTTGGTTAGGCTTTCAACAACGTGGTATGTGGAATTTGTAGCGGATTTAAGTAAATAACTAAATTGAAATCGTAATTGAAAACGCTAGCGTTTTTAAAATAAAAATGATTTCATCATCGCAATATCGCTATGATCAGGTCAGAGAATTTCAAACTAGACTCAAAATCATCGCCGAGGAGTATCAAATAAAAATAAAAAAATACCGACGAAGAATCACCACAATTGATATTACCATGTATTCGGTGTCAGGCGTTCTCGCTGGCGCCGGAATAATACTTGCATCGGTTACAATGATTGCCCCGGTCGTAGTTCCAATTTGCATTTCTGCGGCGGCTACAATCGCGGGTATATGAACCGGGATAACAAAAAAAATATCATCATTCAGCCAGAGTAAACTGCAAAATTACTTAATTCAATTTCATGTTGTATCAACCGCATACTCGCAATTATCCTCGATGATATCGTCGTCACTCGATAATACAATTATATCAGATAGTGAGTTCTCAGCGATGGTCAGTATTTGTGATTCCGCGATATCAAAATTAGAGCGACAACATGAGTATAATAACAATAACAACACCGATGGAATTGGAGAACACGAACCCGAGAACCAGCATGATCTCAATAACCTCAACGATATCAGATAGTGAGTTCTCAGTGATGGTCAGTATTTATGATTCCGCGATATCAAAATTAGAAATACATCATGAGTATAATAACAATGACTACACCGCAGGAATTACTTCAACGAATAGTGGAGAACACGAACCCAGTACAAACAAGCATGATATCAATAACATCAACGAATCCTGAATTCAGTGTGAATTTCCCTAGCCCAGTCCCCGTGAAGGAGATAGCGCTAGCAAAACTACGAGTGTATCATAGTTGGCCTAATATCAGATCGGTAGCATTTGGTGGTCAACAACCGAATAATTCCTTAGTATTTGCAAATAAGAATGGCGAAGACGGGACTCCAGACTGGAACGTTGTTTCGATACCAACAGGGTCCTACCAAATTGAACAAATCAATAATGAATTCGCGCGTAGAATAAAATCGATTACTGGAAAAGAATCAAAAATCGCTATAACAGTTCATGAGCCGACGCTATCATCCGCAATTGAAATAAGCACAGAAGGATACGTCGTAGATATCTATCAGAGTTCTATTAGAACCCAATAAATTTACACGACCCTCGAACACGATATCGTATCGGACTTGATCAAATATTCGGTTGAAATCGTAGTGATTTTCATTATTAACCCATAGCAGCAGAGGGGTGAACTGCAAACTAAATGACAACATCGTTGTAAGATTATTTTTTCATTATTAACGACGACCGCTTATAAAACGTTGCCTTGGAACGTTGTAGTGTCGCAGCCCCCTGTGTTTGTGACAACTAAATTGGCACTATCATCGTAAGATGTTTTTTTGTTTCGGTTTTAAAACAAATCGCTTACGAAATATTTGTCTAAAAAGTTGGTCTGTTCACCCCCTCTGCTGCTACATACGCTACGAAATATTTGGCAAACATGGTGCTCCGATATGGACTTCAATCAATTTCGAAATTTCTTTAGTCACGCTCAGTCGGTCCCACACGGATATATAACAATAAATTTGCATAACCCTCGAACACGATATCGTATCGGACTCGATCAAATATTCGGTTGAAATAATTTATTAACCCGACGCGACAATATCAATGGTGTCGATCTTTTTACCCAATGGAGGCTTCTATTAAGCATTTCGAGGAAGCCTCAGTTTACCAAAATCAGACGCAAAAAGAGTTGGTCTGTTAATCGTTATCTCATCGTTAACTGCATAAATTAAATCCATAGCAGCAGAGGGGGCGAATTACAACGAAATTTGGCGTCATTTTAATTACCAAATGGAGGTTTCTTTTAAGCATTTCGAGGAGGCCTCAGTTTGCTAAATCGCCTGTAAATCAGGATTCGTCACTCATAACTCATCGTTAACTACATAAATTAAATCCATGGGGAGTGAGGGCGTCTTTTTTTTAAATTATATTTTGCTGAATGGAGGCTTCTATTAAGAATTTCGATGAAGCCTCAGATTGCTAAATCGACGCTTCTAAAAGTTGTAGGATTCGTCCCCTCTGCTGCTGGTATAGCAAGCTCGAGAAGGGAGTAACCCTATGGCCAGTTCATCGTTATAATAGCGAACTATTTGAGTGCGACAAAGTGGTGAAAACATTTGAAGGGTTAATTGATTTCTTGCTGAGCGATCAATTGTTGAACACAGTTGGTCGGGAACTAAGTCAGTTTCTGAAAGAGAAAGTCTATTCAAACGTATATGGTTAAGCAGGTCGATTTCTTTGCCGAGGATCATGGGGGAACCAAAAACGTAGTTTCAAGTTATTGTAAGTAAGAACACCATTGTGAGTAAGAACACCATTGTGAGACCGATGCCTAGGGAGCTTGTGAAATCAGCTGAGGAAAGTAGGTCAGTTAGGGATACTGGTCGTCAGGGAATAAAATGTTCCTTGTATTAGGAATGGCATCACATTCAAGCAAAATGTCCTTAACGAAAGGAACTTATCCCTAAGGTAGCGGTGGATATACAGAGTAAAGGCATATCTGATAATCTTGTGCAGGTAGAACCAAGTATTCATTCACTGGGCACATGTCTTTTGCCCGAAGCGCGAGTGTCAGCCGCGAGAGGTCTCGTGAACGGTCGAGAAGTCGTAGCATTACGTGAGACTGTTTGCACTGGTGTAGTGATCAAACGTAGTATCGTGCAGGATAAACAAATGCTCGGGTGGGAGTCCCCATGTATGTTACTCAATCAGACGATCGGGATTACGGTAGAAACACGTTTGCTACTCGGAACTGTTGATGCCCTTTGTATGGAAAACCATATTTACGATCTGACGATCGGTAGTGTTGAAAAATCCTGTCTTCCAAACATGGCCGATTTCATGTTACCTTTGTTTTTGGTAGTCAAAACGCGTGTGCAAACCCGACGAGAGAAAAACGAGTTTCAGAAATTAATAGTCTCTGAATCGATCTCCGGAATTTTGCGAGACGAGTTCAAAAGAGAACAAGAACGTGACGAATCTATCAAACCTATTGTTGAGAAAATTGCGTCTTTCGCAATTGAACACTACAAGGGTCGGGGCAGCTTGAGATTCGTTAGGAGGAACGGGCTAATGCACAATTAGATTATCACTCCAGAGGGGACGAGGTATTGGCAAGTGGTCGATCCCCAGAAACACAGATCTCAAGTACATAGGGTGGCACATGAGTCTAGCATGGCAGGGCAACTAGGTAAGGCAACAACCACCAGCAGAGTAGTCGCTGAATTCTACTGGCCTGGTGTTAATGGCGATGTCACATGGTTCTGTAGGTCTTGTGCCGTATGTCAGAAAACCGTAGCTAAAGTAAGGGTCACAATGATGCCATTATGACAGATGCCGTTAATAGATACACCTTTCAAAAAGAGTGGTGGTGAATATTGTATGACCAATGCAACCAGTACCCGAAAAGAAAAACCGGTAAATTATTATTCGTGTGGATTACGCAACCAGATAACCCAAAGCCGTAGCGTTACCAACTATTGAAACGTAACGGGTGGCAGAAGAATTGGTTGACATCTGTAGGATAGGGATGCCAGAAGACATCCTTACGGATTGTGGTGCCGAAATCACCTCTGACCTCATGGATGAAATAAGTAGAATGTTGTTCATCAAACAGCAAAACACTAACCCATACCATCCGATGCGCAATGTAATGGTAGAGAAGTTTAATAGTAACCTGAAACGCATGCTATTAAAAATGTGCGCTGAACGTCTGCAAGACTGGGATCGCTATTTAAACACGGTTCTATTCGTGTACCGTGAAGTACCGCAAGAAAGGTTGGACTTTTGACCCTTCGAGCTGTTTTACTGAAGAACAGTTCGAGGTTCGATGCGGTTATCTACCAGTACGTGCTAGATCTGCGAGGGAAACAAGAAAATATATGCCAGATAACACGTGATGAGTTAATGAAATAGGGACGCGGGTATGTTAAGTATTATATCCACAAAGCGCAAAATCGGAAATTTCTTGTGGGAGATTGGGTTATATTGCTTCTTCCCACTAGCACAAATAAGTTACTAGTCCAGTGGAAAGGTCCTTATGAAGTTAAAGAGGTCAAGGATGACATGGACTATACAATTGACGTAAACGGTCGTTTAAAGACATTCCATGCTAACATGCTTCAGTTGTACATAAAGAGACAGAGCGACAATGTGGAAAAAGGGGTCTTAAATGTCGTTTGTACGGTAGTCATTGACGACTTAGTAGCCTCAGAAATCGAGGTTTCCCTTGAATGTCCCATTGCGAGGGAAGGGGTAGATACAATCAGTTTGAGTGCGGGTCTTGGTTAAATACTCAAACGTATTCACTGACATACCAGGTTCTACAACCTTGGTAGACCTCAAAATTAAACTGAATACATCTGTCCCCATTAGAATCAAAAGTTATCCGGTACCCTACAACGCACGTGAAGCTGTGGACCAAGAGGTGAGTAAAAGTTTATATCTGGGGGTGATTGAACCCTCCAACTCGCCATATTCGTATCCCGTAATGCCAATCAGAATGAAAGATGGGACGAACCGATTCTGTATTGACTTCTGACAGTGAAATAAAATCACGGTGTTCGATGCAGAACCCATGCCAGATATGGAGGGTCCTTTTGCGAAGTTATCGGGTAACCAATGGATATCTAAACTGGATGCATCCAAGGGATATTGGCAGGAACCTATTGTTCAAGAGTCCTGTGCATTGACAGCATTTACGACCCAGAAAGGATTATATCAGTTCAAGGTAATACCATTCGGGTTAGTAGGTGCTAGTGCCACCTATTGTCGCTGATGTGCAAGCTGCTAAAAGGTTTAGCAATCGTTGATAGCATTGTAAACGACATATTCGTGTATACGAATACTTGGAGTGAACACATGTCCGACTTGGGGGACTCTTCGTTATACTTCGCAGAGCGAACAGTGAGACTTACTAAATGCAGCATTGGCTATACAGATTTAGATTGTTTGAGTCATATGGTCAGTGGTTCGGGTTAGTTGAAACCTCACCCCAAGCAAGTGGAAGCGATTAGAAAAGTTCGTTCATTTCTAGATCTGGTAGGGTTTTATAGAAAGTTTATACCAATCTTTGCAGCCATTGCTAGCCCACTGTCTGTTATGACAAAGAAGAGGCAACAAAACAAAATAGAGTGGAGACCTCCAGACGATAGAGCTATTTACGCACTAAAAGAGAAACTAATCATTGCACTTATATTAAAATTGCCAGATGTTAGCAAACCCTTGATTTTAAGAACGGATACCTTTGAAACTGGGTTGGAAGCAGTTTTACTTCAAGAGCAAGATAGTATTAAGTTGCCAGTAGCTTACTCAGGTAGGAAATTGTTACCCATGAGAAAAACTATTCAGTTATTGAGAAAATGTGCTTGACCGTAGTGTGGGGAATTGGGAAGTATTATGCGTATTTGTTTTGGGAGAGATTTAGTTCTCGAGACTGATCACCACCCCTTATTTTATTTAACCATGGCCAAGGTTGCTAACGGTCGATTGATACATTTGGCGTGAACACTACAACCTTATCGCTTCCGTGAAGAGGCAAAAGGAGGAGTTGAAAATGAGTAGGGTATAACTTGGATAACTTTTACCCAGTATATAAATTCCAGGCTGCACCAATCAGTGTAACTATTGTAACGTATCATTAGTAGTAATTTTGTTTATTATTGTTTATTATTTTGTGAAAATTTTTGTTTTAAAAAAATGTGTTCATTTTTGTTTATCAGGGGGAGGTATTGTCACAGAATTAGGAAAAAAATAAATTGTTATGTCTTATAACTATTGGACTATTTTTAGTTATCTAGGGTGAATAAGTGTTTTTTTCCAGGTAAGCAACGGTACTAACCTGTATCTCGTCGGAAATGACTTGTGACAAGGGACATTAAGAGCATGATAAAATCATTTGCAAATGACACGAAACTGCAAAGCTATTGAAGTAGAATGATAGATTTTCTCATATTATTATTATCTCAAGTCAGTGTTTTAAATCGAGAATAGTGATGATGAGAATGCACTTTTATGACAAGATATTACTAAGTGTTTTCGGGTAGAATCTGTGAAATGGTTCCACATCTACAAAAATCTAGGATATCGGTTCTAAAATTACAAGAAAACGATTGATGCAGATTCTATACCAAAACTGATGATTTTATTAACTTTCTAAAACTAATCGAAATTATGTTTCTATACAGATCACGTATAACATCAAACATGCTAAATCACATATATTAAAAAGAATTCGATTGACCATTTTAACCGTATTGAACAAAAGAATCTTTGTGAACCTTTGGTGCATGATTTTTTCATTTAAAAAGAATATTAACTGTTATGTCACTCTAAAATTGTAATACGTGTTTTTTGCCGTATACAATATTTGTAAATATATGTGTCTGTACTTGGTTAGGGTTAGGATTAGGGTTAGGGTTAGGGTTAGGTTAGAATATATATTAAATTAGCTTCATAATTGCTATAATAAGAATAATTCGTTTATTCTTTGCACTGACCTAAGGAGAATTAATACGGGAGAAATATTATGGAGGATAATATTAGCTTCAAACGCACACTCCTGCGAGACTGGCTGCTGTCGCCAGCTTTCAGGTGAACCAATGTTTTTGTTCCAGACCAACGCACAACTACAAAAATAGTTGATTGAAGATCGGTTTTAAATATGCATTAGGGTTAGGGTTAGTTTTAGGGTTAAGATTAGGGTTAGGGCTAGAGTTAGGCTTAGGAATAGGGTTCCGTGTAATGGTGAACAACGGAAACATGAATAACGGGAACATGGTGTACGAACAAATATCCATAAGAAACAAAAGACAGTATAAACACGGCAACGTTTTAAACATTGAGAGAGACGTTTCAATTTAAACCAACACTCATTCAAAATGTGATGACAGCATGAGTCAAAACAGTCCAATTTACGTTGGCAGCATTTAAAACAACATTTAGAACATATACAGTTATAACATTTTTCCTTGCAGCAACGTTTATGATAACAGCATATACAAATGCAGCGCATAGTAGTTCTTCGACATGGCTCCGAGCAGACATTACAAAGCTCAGTTACAAGCCAGAACAATAGGGTTACTAAGGTTAAAATAACTGAAATACACTTTACATTTTCTGTATTCAATAATTGATAAATACGCAATATTTCGTCAACGATTATCTCAATTACTGATATCATAATAAATAAAAGCCCCAAAAGAAACTTTCGCGATGAACTCTCCCGGCATTTCGCGCACATCTGTTTTAGTTCGTACTGAAATTGTGACGATACTAATTGTCTTACTAACAAATATAAGTAAACAGCTAACGCAAAAGATTGTGTGCCTACTATCCATCCATTGCTATTATTATAAATGTCATCGAAGACGGTTGAGATGAAGACGAGAACTAACCGCAATAATCTCGGTAAACAGCCAAACACTGACTGAGCACAACATTTATCTAAGGTGTCAACCTGTATACTCTTCTCCTCCCCAGTAACACATCCTCTGCATAAATGTTCGCAATTATTTAGGAATACATGATACGGAATGTCCTTACCCTTCAGATTCGAAATATTTTCGATGACCGTTTCACGTTCATATTTTCGATGAATATAGTTGATCTGGAAAATATCCATTTCCTTATAATTCAAAATCTCCTGCACCGAATCGATATTGGCTTTGCCTTCGTTTGATTCCGAATAACCAATAATATCAAGTACCACATCTCCGTTTTCAAATATATTTTCTTTTGATATCTTTGCTTCTAATATTGCATGGTGAAAACAACAATGCATATATCCACAGCAACATTTTACAGGCCTGCTAATATGATCTCCCTTTTCCAATTGACTAATCGAGTTGTCGTCATCCAAACGAATTTCTTCGTGACGGATACAGGTAAAATCTGGAATAAATAAAAAGCAACATACAATCTATGATATATTTTACGTCCTTCAGTAAATTTTACTTTTTCAAAATATTATCCGATATGACGACTGCGAAATGTTTACTAAGATATTGACGTCAGTATGGGATTGTCTTAGTCTTCCTTGAGTAGTACTTCATCTATTGACTAAGAATGGGATAAAGCTATTTGATAACAGTCGAAGATTACAAGGGAGCTAAATATTAGAAATATCCTGAGCAAAAACGGATCGATGACGATTGTCAACTACTACTAATTCACCCCTCACAAGATATACATATATATATATATATATATATATATATATATATATATATATATATATATATATATATATATATATATATCTATATATATATATATATATATATATATATATATATATATATATATATATATATATATATATACATAATCTTCTTTATCACTAAGCACACATCACCAAATTTCATACATGCTATTGAGATGATGTAATGTGCACTCGTGCGTAGCAAGCACACTCGCATGGCGACCTAATAACTGATTCTCCTCCAGCTACACAGTAATTTCAGATTCATATAAAGAAAAGCAAGGTATATCGGATCAGTTATAGAGAATTTTAAATATACCTTGATTTATGTCATAGGTACCCATTGTGACTGTGTAGATAAATGAGAATCATGTGACAGGTCGCCATGCGAGTGTGTCTACTATAGATGTGTGTTTATGATTTCTTTTCCTTTCAGAAGGCGTCTAATTTACCAAGACGTGCGTGTCAATGCTCTATCGGACTAAATGTTGATTCAGGTGCAATTCTTCTTCATTGAATAAAGAATACATTTAATAGTTATTAGAAGTTACACTGGTGTTTTGGTCTGGATGTGTATTTCCATTTTTTACGACTTTCACTTTGAAATACATCTAACTGCTATTCCGATCGATATACTCTTCACTTTGATTTCCCACTGGATATGGGTGGAATTAGTAAGTTAGGACACTGGATGAAAATTTACACACGGACCTTATTCTATCCTCACTGTTGTAACTGGCATGGGAAACGTATCGAACTCTACAACCACTTACATGAATTTCTGTGCCTCATCTTTGCTATTTGAGGTCTTTGCAATCAAAACTATCTAGTTCGATTGTATTCCTCTCCTTGTTCTCGCCGCTTCTCATCATTGCTTCTAGCTGGATTTAGGCACATTTCTATGCGTCGAAAAATCCCATGTCCCCCATGTCTGTATATTTAACCCGCACCCAGTAACAAATATTAAGGATTTGAGTTTTTCAATCCACCATCATCGTGTAGATAATTTATTGTAATCGAGACATGACAGTGTTTCACAGTGTGCATTCCTTGGTGTACAAAAGGTACAATACTGGCACGACAATACGAAATACCCTTTTGATCAGGTCTCCCCCACTGTGCCTTTTATGTCGCGCATATCCTGTGTAGATGGGGTTGTAATTGTTATATGTGCATGTTAGATAATGCAGTAGAGATCTTCACTGTAGCCTTTTGCAAGGTGTAGCAATTATGTGTTATATAGTTTCGCGTTTTGTGATGTATAACATTCGAGAACATTAGCTCTGGTTTCAGGCTGTGTCATTTTGCCCATATGTTTGAAACTGGAATAGCTATTAAAAAAGGTTTGTTCGTACAAAATACTTCCAAAATGTTGGTCAATATTGATCAGGTCAACCCATTTTCGATCACGTTTGCATGGATTGGACGAAGATGCCCGAAACAGATTTGATCATTCTTGTTCACTTCTTACATTGATAATACTGATGAAGTTGAAGTCGACATCATCGTTTTTCCCTGAGATGTATTTCTTGTCGCACCGCTATGAGTGTAAATGTTGATATAATAACTAGTTTTGGTCTTGTTTTATGTGGCACGATTTGAAAATCCCTCGGTTCTTTTAAGTCCCGCATTTTGCATTCCGTGTTCCCCGTTGTCTTGCAATATAGGCACCAATTGTAGAATTTGATAGCGTTTTGAATTTCATAATGCATCTTACGGAACATACAATTTCTCAGTCCTTAGACGATTTTCTATCTCACAAACTGATATCCTTTGCTGTATGTAAAAGTTATATAAGTAAACCTATATGCATAAAACGTGTTTCTCTTGAAATAAGAGATAATGTTTGTGTTGAAGGACATGCAAATATAATTGTTGAGAAGACGTTAATTCATGTGTGCATTACTTTGCATTAGTTTGGAAACAATTTCGTCTACTTGTCTTATAATGAGATGAGTGTATGTCGGGTATTTAAGGGCACTGAAACAGTGGAGTTGTTTATATCGTTTAAGGACTTACGCAATGTAATTAAGGATTTACGTTCTGTATTAATTCGGCTCCTATAGTAAACCTGTGCAAACATCATGTTAATAAATATAGAACATTATATTTCTAAATGCAGATTTCATTAATGAGTTTTCCAAACTCATGTCTGTAAAAAGACAGACATTCCATCAACAAAACAATGTTTTGTTTCTCAGTTACAACTAGAATAAATTCTTAAATACTTATTTGTACTAAAATGTTACTTACATCAACCGACCAATCGCAGACAGACACATATATACTATTTTGTATCAACACCCATTTCTAGGTTGTTTAGTGTCCTTCCATATACCGTAATTCCTATTAGACTGACATATAAAAGCTAATGTAAAAGGTGCGAATTTGCTCTGCGTGCCACCGATTACATTAAGGAATATTGAAGTATATTGCAGGCTCATATGCACCAAGTTATGCAACGGTACATTTAAATCAATATATAAGTATTTAAATATCATTTCAGAAACTCTGGAAACTCGTAACAAGAGTTAGCTTGTTTAATGTCGTCAGTAATCATTCTGGAATTTAAAATTGAAATATATTATAAGATAAAGTATGATCTCCATGCTATATATATACATGTATTACTAGAGAAAAATAATTCAAAATTGCATTACCCAAGAACACATATACTTTACCTCTAAAGAAAGGTATCAAATAACAATTCAGATATCAAGTCAAAACAATCAAGGGATAACATTTATGGGATTTAAAATCATGAGGGTTCGTCACCATTAACAGTAAATGATCATATCATACAAAACACTGTTCAGACATATCACATTACTAATCATAATTTGTCTTTAAATTCTGTATTGTATAAATATCTGATTTTATAGCTATTACCCAATATGAAAAACATTTTCCATCTAGCATATTCAAAAACAGATATCCTGAAAACTGAACCTCGTTAGTTTTCAATTTAAAAAGCTTACGACTACATGTAACTGATTGGAAAGCTTTAAAAGTGCACGTATTGTCGCCGCTTCGCTTCGAGATCGAGATCGAGATCGAGAGAGAGAGAGAGAGAGAGCAAAAAACAACAATAAACAAACAAACAGGGTATGCAATTGAAAAGTTAAACGATCGTTTCATTTATTAAGATTCTTAATTGTCAAATGGATTGTTAATATATTTCGCTATTGTCTTATGTCGGTACGCATTAACCAGTGGAATTTCATCACCGATCAAGAGTACAAAAGCTATAAGCTATTGTTTAAATATTTTTGATATATCCATATTTATACGCCCAGATCATATTACATTTGTATACACCGCTAATGTTGATATGTCAATTTTCTTTATGCTGGAAATTTGGGGCAATACAGTCGCAATGTAGTAATGTGTAAAATATGGAGTTTATAATTTCTATATATAATCATTGTGAAATTGAATAGATATACACATGAAACATTAGCTCATGCTTGTTTGAATATCCCAAAAAGAAGTTTGGTTTTTGCCGGCTATGTTAGTTTTTGTGGATTGTGTGGGCGATTTAGAACTACAGGTTTTGTGGGGTTGGTGGGTTTGTAGTATTTTTTGAAAGTGTAGCATTATGGGCGCTGTTGGTTGTGGATTGTGTGATGTTTGTCGAATATGTATAAGGCGTTGTGTGGTGTCAGCGATCAGCAATAAGACTAGACATATCAGTTATTGTGGGTTTTATTTATTTTTTAAGTTATGTTATGAGTTATGTAACCTTGGGCATTATTTCGGGTAGCAATTGTTTTCTTTAAAGTTTGTGTAATCACAAAACAATAATTAGGATTTTTGTGTTAAATTTCTCTTTATTTTTCAAATGTATGCATTCCAGTCATTTTTAATTGATCTATACAAGCAAACGATATATTGGTAAATATTTATATTTGAAACTCAGTTATATGGACGAGTGTTATATTCATAGACCAATACCATTATTTATTTGTGTATTTATGTATTAATGTTCTTCATTTATAAAGCATTACGAAGCTCAAGGAATACAGATAAGTTACTTTACACTACAAATATATATTTTCTTTCTCAAATTATAGGTCCAAAATCGTTCTAATGGAAATAAAACTTGATTAATCTAGTAATTTATATAAACATACTTATTTCTGTTTCTTTCTAATAATTTACTAGTTGCCTAAGTCGTTGTGAGTGATATCCACACCGATTTGATAGCCGATTCTATTTATATCAATTCAAGTAAGTATTATGCTATAGTTAAAGTGTTACGTCAATCAAGTGTTCTTGCAGATTTAAAATTTCAAATATATAATCAAATCAGACTTTTTTCTTCTGTAGTTAGCTGTATTGCAACTAAGTACAAATGTGGTAAATCTTAAATAAGTTTAATTCATCTAAATGGAGTAGTAATACAATGAATTCATAGTATAGAGAAAATAAATATCCTGACATTGTGTTAAATTAGCCTATTTAAGACATCACAATAAGCTGCCACACTGCAGACATCGTAGCCATTTGACTGAGAAGCTATTAATGTTACGACAAAATCACACACCTCTATAAAATACTGAACCGCAAGACGCGGTTTCCTTTGACACTTGTTGATAATTATGCATTGTGTTTGAATTATCATTATGTTATATTATCTCCAAATTTCCACTTGTAGGGGACATACTTATGTGCTACGAAAGTGATAAATGCCATATTATTCAATTGTGAAAACAAGTGCATGCAAAACAATCTTATGCATAGCAATTTTATTGTAGGATGTCGCTGAAACATGGTTGAGGCGTGGTGTCAAACAAGTAATGCAGGATCTCAATGACTGCCTTGAGTAAATTTGACTTCATCGGGCCGGGTAAAAACAGTTTTTGATTTATTTTTCTTATTTATATCCTCTTTACATAGTGCTGCTTTGTTGACGATCAAATGACGAGAGAGTTTGTTAACTGTCCCTCGAACACATAATACTGGATTTGGGATCTGCACTTCTGCCATGCGTTACATGGCCATGGTTCTAGGCAATGGTTGGCAGATCTTGTTTCCTACACTGGATAAAAGTTCTGCACATTTCATTCATATTCTGTCATATACTGTGTTAGTATTCTAATAGGTAGCATTATCCATAGATGAAACAATGTACCAGCGTGAGACAAATACTTGCCATGCAGATACAAGTCCAAGCTAGCAATTCGCATCAATTCCATATTGCAAGTTTGCATTATGATGAAAGATCGCAATTGTTTGGGTCTCTAAAGTTTTCAATGAAGTCCGAGTATCACTCAACGTTTTAATGTTGAACTTTCTTATCCATTTAGGCATCAACACCACGCAGACATAATAATGGTATCTTTTTTCTTTTCCATACGTACGTAAATTATGCATAACAATAAACGGTAGCTGTTCGTGGTCTATGCTGTTGCTGACAAGGCTTTTTTTCATGAAATACCGCTTCAGTGAACAAAGAATGCATGGAGTTGTTCACAGAAGTCCCACTAGTATTTTGGTTCGAATACGTAATTATCGTTTTTGATCACTTTTACATTTAGGTACAGGTAGCTGTTACTTCGTTCGATACATTCTTCAGTTTGTTCTTTGATTTCTCACTGAATGAAATTTTAGTGCAGAAATTATTTCGTTCTCTTTTATAGCAAGCATGGAAATTCTATCGAGTTTTGTCCGAACTTCTTGCAAGATTATAAATGCTAACTATTTGCATTTGTCAAAGTCACTTACGATTTTGTGTCTGCTCATAACGTCTTGTCCTGTCTGTTAAGTAAGCATGATGTTTTCCCTATTACAGATGCAGCAAAGCATCGTGCTTGCTTAACACCAAGGACAAGACGTAATGAGCGGACGCAAATTTTTATTTTCGGTGAGATGTGCTTCACAATATTTCCAACATTTTTGTTTGTGATTCCTGTAGATTTGATAATTAGAAAGGTGGCCATAATTGTACAAACGTTTACATGCGTTATGTCTATCATTTTAAACAATGTGCTACGAAGATGTCATCCAAGAGTCAAAACAAAGCAAATATTACCTTCCGTTATAATGTCAAAGTAATAAACTTATAATCAGGTATGAATGTACTTTACAACAATATTTAATAAGAAATGATCTCTAAGTTATTGCTAAATGAAAGGAAGATGTTGATGCATACATGAAAACCGTGAAATATCAATTTCCTGAAGGGAATATAATTTTTAATTTGGTTCAGACGCTGGAGACAATCAGCAATGGTTTTTGCTACCATATGAAACTAACGACTTTCTAAGCATTACATTGTTGCAGAAAAAAATATTCCATGGAATTTTGGCCAGAAAATATTGTCAAAATAAATAGATGTATGTTTAATGAGCTCTTTTTGTTATGTATGTTAATGCAGAGACAACATCTTTTATGTTAGGATGATGGTCAGTTAGCTTGCAAAAGATAGTTACACAAATAAAGAAAACAAAAAAAAATACTATCTTTAGAGCTAGAGAGGACACACTGAGGATGCAATGAACTTAAAATGTATTGCATTATTATTTAACAAAGCTTGACATAAAATGTTCAATGTTCGTTTACAAATGTTCGATAGTTCATGGTTTTGGATTCAGGTATTGTCGTTTCTTCGATGACTCTATATCCCTTTAATGATTCTGTCCGTTTGCAAACGATCTCGACTACTGTGTTCAAAAGCATTAAACAGTTCTCGTGCCAAAAGGGAAAACGTTGCTTTTTTTAGATGTCCAACGCACATCACAACCCAACGTTGATTCACTTTACATCTATTATGTGTGTCTAAACGTGCACGTAAATTATTGTTGCATCCATCGTGCTACATAAATGTGACGTACAATTTCAGTTTTGTGTTTATAGCATAAAGCACGTTTTGATCTTCTTCGTAACCATATTTGCCTAAAATAAGAAATAAGTCCATTTTGATCATGTGACCCAAGTTGTATGACCTTTCTTTGTTTCTTTATAGGTGTTTTTGTTCGTGCCTTTACTTTCCCGATGAGACGCAGAAGATGTCGAAGATATTAAAATAACTTGTATGATACTGGTAGAAATTATATCAGCAAAAGCTAGTTATCCGCACTTAAATGTCTAGTAACACTTGAATGAAAATAAACTTTGTTGCAATATTGTTTCTGGTGCTTGCTTCATCTGGCAGGTCTTCAAAGTTTTTTTGTTTCAAGCATCAATTTGCACTTTGTTCCTCACAACAACGTCATTCATTGTAAACATCGACAGTATTGTGAAATTTATTTTGCATTTACGGAGCACTGATTTCTCTCAGTTCTTAGTTGAAGGACATGCTAAGGGCGACAGGGAGTGGGTGGGGCTGAACAGCCCAAATAATTGAGACCTTGTTTCGTGAAAATAAGGATTATAACAAGGTTGGTTGTATAAGGGTAGTGGAGGTTAAGTTGGGGTTGCCAGATCACTTCGCGCTAGGGTATTTGGGATGCGCTTTTCGAAAGCGGTCACAAACAATTGATTAACGTTCAAACGTTTTTCAACGGGTCTGTGGTAAAGAAAACATTTTTGGTAGTCTATAAGCATCACGACCTCCACCCCGGCAACATTCTCAACCACAATATGAAGTTCTACCATAATCACAAGCAAAAGGGTAGTAATTGTCGCCACCTAAGGCTAAAGTGGATATGATAATAAATTTACAGAGGAAGGTTTTGCAGCTATCAAGAAACCAGAAAGATGACTTGAAATTTCTGTGTTTTGATACAAAACACGAACAAGTGAAATATATCAAACATGGGCCTAAACACACACACACACACACACACACACACACACACAGAGCAAAAGGAGAAAAAAAATCAACAATGCAGCTGTTATTTGCAAGTGATTATTCAGAGGAGGTATCAAGGACATTGATGTTTATAATGCACATTCCAATGAAATTACCGGTTAGTGCTATAACGATGGCCACTAGAGGGACTAGGGATGCAGTTAGATGCACAATGCTCAAAGTCGACATGTGATAGTAAGGGTGATAAATTCACGGTCACCAAAATGTAAACTATTTGCGGAGGTGAGCTAGGCGATGTTTTTCAAGTTCTAATAAGAACGGTTCCCCCCAAAACTACCCCAATTGTAAAGCAATTAGACATGAAAGTCATCGAAAAAGTTGTTTCTAAAAAGGCTACCAGCACCATCAGTGACGCCGCTGGTAAAGCACTCTCAGCAATCAAACAAAGACCATAGCGATTAATATGACGAAAACCTCAGCCCCTAAAAACCACCCTGCACTGAAGCGATACCAGCAAATATGAGCAAAATAATAAATTAAGTGGCGAAATAACAGTTGAAGGAATTATCCAGTAAAGAATCTTGGAATGTTACTGAAAATTTACATGTACATAGAGTAAAACTAGGGTAAGGTATGCATAAGTCAGTTAAAATGCAAAATATGAAGTCCAAACCTTCAAGGAAACAAATTGATAGGACACAAACCATTATGAATAATGATACTGACTTCATTGATTACATCTGGGCAGACCACAACTAAAACATGTTACTAATCATAATTATTCTGCTCTAATAAACAGTAACACAGAAAAAGTGAAAACAACACTTTGTTATAAAATGTAACAAATAATTTATTTATTTCCCTTGAAAAAGATTCTAAAATTGAGTAAATGTAACTTACAGATTTAAGACTCAAATCCAAAAGTATTCCAAGAAAAATCCACGAATTAAATAAATTACAAACGTCCAAGTAATGAATTATTCTAATAAATTCAACTTTGAGTCCTTATGGGAAATCTAAGATGGAAGATGATGGCGTATGCTGATGTCTATACTGTGCTAATCTAGGGTTCCTTGTAGAGACACAGTATTTAACACTCCGGTGTTGGAAATACGAATATAATTTGATAAAATGTCTTTGTCTAAGAATTACGAATGATCATATCAAACATTTCCAAAGAATATTGGTTTTAAACAAAGGTTATATCCTAAATTAAGAATCAATGTCGAAAAATCCAAAAATTGCGCAGTCGAGGAGCGGAGTTACGTGATCGTGTTATATCATGTGCGCCAAACATGACCCTGACGAAAACCAATATGTTTACTCTAAGGATATATATATATATATATATATATATATATATATATATATATATATATATATATATATATATATATATATATATATATGAATTGCCGGTTTTGTCGATCCACTCTTTCTGTTTCATAACATGGTTTTTACATCTCATTATGCTGAACACGGACTAAGCTTGGTAAACTATATTGTCATACACAATTGATTATTAAGTATTTTAAGTGATATCTATTCATAGAAATGTTTTCCTTATATGGAAACTTAATCATCTTTTGATTTGGTTTTGTTTTGTGTTTTCTCAACAAATCATGAGAAGTGACAGTCATAGTGCAGAGAATATGATGACATTGTGAGTCGTTATTTTTGCATCTTTTTGAACATGTCGCTTTTGGACTGGTAATGAATTTAACATCGTTGTTTTTACCACGCAGCGTAGCTCATTGGCCATGAGTTCAACCTAGAACCATGATAGACTTGAAAATTTTATGTGGAATATAGACATAGATCTAACAGTGAATTTTATTTCCTTAATGCATATTCATCAGTGGTTTAAAACGATTACAACCAGATGTATCTGACCCAAAAGCTTTCAATTCTTCACTTTTTTCATATACCCTGAAGATATTAAATTATGCGGGTGAAAGAAAATCCGAATATAATATTTATAGTGAAAATGCACTAGGAAACGTCTGTAACATATTCCTGGTTTTTAGTTTGGGATGCATGGGCCATAAGAAAGACAACATGTTAAACTGTAGAGGTCTGTATTGAATTGTTCCCTTCTGACACAATTTGAATGCCCCGATTTCACTCAGCTGCTAACATTTTTCTTTATAGTGAGGTCCTACATTTTTTCTTGGTTGCATTATATCAAAGGATATTTTGTTTCAAGAGGTATTACACAGAGAAAGGATGATATGGACTATTAGGCTTCATAAATCTGTCTTACCTCTGCCTCTGCCTGGACCACAATCCATACTGTCATAATTTGTAGGTTCCGAAATGGCTGTAAAAATTAAACATTGCATGTTTTGTCAGCAGGGTTAATGTTAGGCTATCGATTTCCATCAATATGCATAGTGACAGCTATGTAACAAACATTCAGTACTTTTCAATATACATTATGTTGCACGGTAAGTAATAAAGACTAATTTGAATGCGTTATGTTTCCACACTTAATTTAACGATATCTATAACGAAGCAATTGCATCCGTACGATTGAGTCACTACATTGGACCATAAAAGCTCAGTTTTATATATTTCTAGGTTTTGTTTAAAATTATTTCATTTAAAATTATATATATATATATATTTATCGGTAAAGCAACAATTTATGTTGTCTACGGTATGTAAAAACTGAATTTCGACAAGCTAAGGACAAACGATCCTTGCTATGTCCTTTCAGTGCGAAATCAAGTCCGTGCATACAAATCTAATGCATATGATAAGTGTTCTAAGATGTGGTTCATAAACAGTTCGATTAAACTGTCAGAAAGAGTCATATAGCATCTCAAGTACTGCCTTGAGTAAACTTAGCTTCTAATGGCCTGTTAAACACAGTTTGTAAATTCAATCTTTACACATCTCCATCAATGTCTGCACTCCTGACGCTCATATGAGTAATTTTTTCCACTCCTGGCATGGGTAAATTTAGCCATGTTTCTAGGCACGATTTGACCGATTTCGTTTTCTACGCTGTATAATACTTCTGCAAGTTTCATTCATATTCTCGCTTTTTCTGTGCTAGATTTAGAATAGATAGCTTTAGCTATAACATGCAAAAAATACCACTACGATTCAGAGTGAAATATATATATATATATATATATATATATATATATATATATATATATATATATATATATATATATATATGTATATATATATATATATATATATATATATATATATATATATATATATATATTCAGTTGTACAAACTAATTGTCTTACAAAATCAAAAGCAATGCCCATCATTTCAATATTACGGCTTTGCCTAATGATAAAATATCGCATCTGTGTGGGCCTCTAAATTATTCAACATAGTCTGACATCACTGAATATTTTATTATTGAACTTGCCTATACTTTCAAGCTTCATAGAGGCGTTTCTGTACTTATATTATTTAGCAAGTCTCGGTAGCCGTACGTGCCCATGCTGTTGTTGACTAGCGTTTTCTTCAGATACAATTCCACTTCAGTGAATAAAGAATGCATTGAATTTTTCTCGGAAGAGACGCTAGTAGTTTGGCTTGAAAACGTAGTTTTTTGTGAGACCACTTTTACTTTGAGGTACATGTAATTTTATTGTGTTCGATATAATCTTCAGTTTGCAATTTGATTGGATTTGAGCTGACATTGTAAGTGTATGACATTCGATCCAAATAAATTATGAACACCTGATTTTCTGATCAGGTATGGAAGATCTATCAAGTTCTGTTTGAAACATTTGGTTTTAAAGTGTTGAGTAGATGAAAATGTCAAGGTCACTTACGATTTTGCATGTTCTCTTACGTCTTGTCCTTACTGCTAAGTCGATGTAGGCATATTGCTTTGTCGCATGAGTGATATGAATTCATATTTGTTTCTTTTTTGGTTCAAATAACTCGATTTTGTTTTGGATTAGTCTATCTAAAACGCACTCAATAACACATGTTTAGGATTGTGTCAAGACACTATCACGTTTTGGAATATATGTTTTATTTGCGACAAGACATAGTATATCGCAGTATGCCGTCTTAGTTGAACAATAGGATTAAAACTGGATGGACAGTACGAGATACCTCTTAGAGCATATTTATCTCAACCGCGTCCATTTTTGTCAAGGCTCTCTTCTGTTCAATGGATGCAAGAGTTACGAAAAGGCACTGGGATTGTTTGAGAAAGTGTTGTTTCACCAAGGCATTTTCATTGACAAATATTCTATGAAATGTATTTTTTATACTAAGATTAACGATATCAAAATAAGTTGTAATTACCAGAAGATAATGTGAGAAACAGCCTATTGGTATACGTAGAGAGTTTTATGCGTGATTCTACCATGATGCCCAATTACCGAATATGTTTAATCGCAGAAACAATTTGTTATATACGCATTTTCTCATCTTAAGGCTTGACTGCCAAATAATATGTATCCTATTTACACATCTTAACAAATAACTTACCGTCTACACCGTATTAAACCCTAATAAGGAGACAAAATGAATTTAACAGGATTACACATTGTGCCAGAAACTAGCAAACATGTAAGCATTGCATTACCAGGTAATACAGCCTTTAAAGCTGAACGTCTCAGGTAAGGTCGAAAAATGATTAATTGTTCGAAAGCTAGGCAAAGCGGAAATTTAAGTCATCTTTCTCTCTTAGATGTGCCAATAGCAAAATTGAATGTAATAAATAAGGGTAAAATCTATATTAATGTGAATTCATTTTTATCTAATCTTTTGTTAGTTTATAAACCTACATATACTGGTATAATCATGCTTAATAACAACTGATAAATCTAATGCTACTTATAAACACCATTTATATAACATTAGAACTATAAGAAAGAACTGTTATGACATGAACGATGGCTTATGGAAATCTGTATAGTTTGGACCCAGTGAACTTTAACAGTCACTTCTGTGGAGTCTTTTTGAAAAGCTCTGTGGAGGTTTAGCAAAGTGGTTGTGGTCAGACTGCTTCATTATCTTCATCAAGAATTTGGAGTAAAACCATGTTCGAGTTCTTTCCCCTTTGTAATAAAAGAATATTTCAAAAAGGTCGTTGTGGCCTTCACACAACTTAGTCTATTTCCTTGCCTAGGCCATGTCACTGTTCTTGCTGCAACAAACACAAATGTTGCCTTGGTTGTGAGCTTTATTAACAGATTGTTCAACCACGGCATGTAGAGTAGTTCATCGTCTGGTGGAACCCTCAGCGAGCATGAATGTTTCATCAAGTGGCTCCCCAATACAGGATACATGGTTGCATATTATAGATAATCTTCCCTGTACATGATACATGGTTGTATATTATAGATAATCTCCCCAGTACAGGATATATGGTTGTATATTATGGATAATCTCCCCATTGCAGGAGTCATAGTTGTATAATATGGATAATCTCCCCAGTACAGGAGACATGGTTGTCTATTATGGATAATCTCCCCATTACAGGAGACATAGTTGTATAATATGGATAATCTCCCCAGTACAGGAGACATGGTTGTATATTATGGAAATCTTTACCATGGAGTTTAATTAGCATGTAACATAACTAAAGATTTTACGGAAATATATCGGAGTAATTCCTTATTATTTAGAATCCAACTCGCTCTTCGCATAGCATTGGAACAATTAAGCATAGAAGTATTCAATTATAGAATTAGGAATATTTTTACCTACGGTTGAGGGATCCGAACACCACAATATGGTATTAGAGCAGATAAAAACTAATGTTTTCTTGATATGTTTGTTTATAGTTTTATTTCTATTTGAATGACATATTGCAAATAAACATCGTAATACCTGGTAATAAGGGATCATGGGAGCTGTATACGGACGAAGCCATTATCAAGTACTGGTGGAGTCAAATACAAAATTCTTTACGTTCGTACTCACTGGAGGAAAAAAAGAAACTCTTAGAAACAATAAATTTACTTTTACAATTCAAACTATCTTTTGTTTTTCTTTTTTTTATTAAGCAGTCCATGCCGATGCTAAATATCTCGTTGTTTAATAAAACTTCATGAAAGAATTTTGTTTCTCAAGCAGACGAAACTCTTGTTGGGATATTCAAATAGTAATTAACTCACTTCTGATTAAACAGGACAATGCCATTTTCGTATAGTTTTTCTCCGTAAACCTAATTACGCTTTAGAGCAAAGAGAGTATGCTTGTTCAAATGAAAAGAATATAAACTTAATGAGTGGGTTTATTAGTCTTCTCACTGTACAATAGCAGAATTTCCGAATAATGTCACGGCCATATTTCAAATAGCATACTAATTTAAGGAAAACGACTAGAAAATCAATGTATGTTTATATTCTCTCTCGGAGGTTAGAATATATTTATTTAATTAAAGTAAATTTTGAATAAATGCAAAATAATTATATCTGAAAGAAAGGAGATGGATATTATGGTTGATACCAGATGAATGACAACACATTAGTCAACTTTATAACAACGTTTCTTTAAAGCAAGATTAACGAAAATATTACTGCGTGTATGTGTGTCGTACAATTACAAGATTTACTTTTACTACTGCGTGTATGTGTATCGTACAATTATAAGATTTGTTTTTAATACTGCGCGTATGTGTGTCGTACAATTACAAAATTTGTTTTTAATACTGCGTGTATGTGTGTCGTACAATTACAAACGAATAATAAGCACATGGAACTTCACCTACCTCTTTCCTGCTCTTTTTATAAAGGTTTCGTTAGCCCACAAGTGTAAATTGTCCAAACAAGATAGGCAAACTTTTCAGCTATATATTTTTGTAAAGAATTTATACTGGCTTGAATGGTTCCCTAAACAATAATCACAAGAAGCATCTCGGTCTAGGTGAACTCTGGAAAAGTCGGGATAACAGGTTTATGTTAATTTCTTGAATGTCTTTATTCTAGAGACAGTTGGTCTGGGTTAAGAGTCTTTCTTCTTTTTTGATCTTCACATGTATAACTTAACACATTTGCTATGAAATATTATAATTATGTATGAAATATTATTACAACTGTGGTTGAAGTCAAGACTGCAAAGCGTTATGTGGGAAGATAATGTATTGCGTTTTATTGTCATTACATATATTTATTAAGAGTCAACTACATATATTCACACAAGAGTGACCTTTACAATATCTATATTACAATTTCCACAGTCGGAGTCCTTGATTTATTGATATATTCATTTTCTATTAGGGTTTACAGGTATTTATGTAATTATTGCAATCGTTTTGTTTGTAAATAGGTTCTAATGAAAATACACTATATCCTGATAACTCAGTCACTTGAAGTTGAAAAAACAATAGTGAACATTAAACTATATATTTGATACGACTATGTACTTCATGAGTTCTTAAATCATTCATTCTGCTACATAAAGAAAGTATAGCAATGTCGCGTACCGATGACAATTCATATGATAAGCGACCCTATCTTTTCCAGCATCAGCTTGGTCCACTCAGCAAAGTCAGAAAGAGTATAAGACCACGGAATGTATGTTTACCTCATGCCCCGAGAGCACGATAAATGCTCATAAATGATAAAATGATGTTTCTTCAATGTGTTCTTGTCACGCACGATCAGCAGTGACACCGAAATTTGGAATCTAAATTCTACTGCCGTCAGAAAGCAAGAAATAAATTATACGTGAATGGTCTTTATCTCTCTGTCCTTGAGATCCAATAATTCGTTTGGATTTTTCTTATGTCTCTGAATGTAACAGTCCTAGTTCAATGGGACGATATGCCGATAAATTCGATATTGTTTCTTACATGTACTAGCTTGTAAAACTTATGAAATTTTATGGCAAATACTGATTACATGTTGGAAACGACTTTCGTAAGTCATTAATACCTTTTTATTGTTGGAATTATTTAGTTGATAGCTGATTGTAACATGTTGACTGATAAATGTTTGAATTATGTTTTGTTTTTCAGGAACCCGAAAACAAGTCTTTAAAGAGTTACTGAGTCCTTGATAATGTGTTTCACGACAATGACCATACCGGAGTGAAATTATGTATTTGTTAATTGGAAAATGAGGTGCTCGAAACAAATCTCCACAAATGACTTGAGATGTATACTTTTAACACGGGTATTCCACTTCTTGAATTTTTAGTATTTCATGACGTCTGCACATGGACTTTTCCAAAATCACTGCTTGTTCCAAAAGTATTTATGTTTGTATCCTTTTGTTCATTCTTACCGATTTACTAATATTTGCCACAATAGTTTCCAATCTGGTGTATTGTTTTTCTCCGCAAGAAATGTAGCCACCACGATGATGTCAGATAAATAAACATCATATTGATCCTTGTGAATCTTTAGGTTGCTTCGTCTGGTTGTCTGGAATTTGTTTTCTTCGCATACCGATTGAGTTGAAACATGCGTCATATAATTGGTGGTTTTTCCGTCGGTCATGTCGGTGTTCGATAACTCAATTGTTCAACAGTTTAAACGAGGCTAATTTCGCAGTTTTACTGAAATTGATGGGGACAGGAGATTGAAAGTATTGTAAGTGTTCGAAATTTGCGTAGGAAGTTGAGCACAAGTAGCTTTCCGTTAAACTGACATTGATATGATGATGTTGTTCTTGTTGTCAGTGTTGATTTTGAATATATTGGAATTCTTCTTTTAAAGATATCGTTAGAAACTGAAACACAGACACACACACACATTTGCTTGCGTGCATGCATGCATAGATACATACAGGCATGCATCTGCCTGCCTATCTACCTTCCTGCATTCTTTAGTACGAACGTATCTGCATGCATGCATACATACATTACATACGTAAATACTTACATACATACGTACATACGTACATGTAAACATACATACATACATACATACATACATACATAAGCAACTGCGTCCATTTAAACCTGAACTTATGACGACCTGAATGCATGTATTCAACAAATTCTCTAAATTTACAATTGTTTCTACCGCGTTGCAAAGTTTTTAAGTTTGTTTAAATTTGAATACCACGTTTGAGGTTATGTAAGGGTTTGCTTTTCTATCGATTATTTGTTGATTGTTCACAACAAAGAATTGTTAATGTATCTAACATTTTCATGAATATAAACTATAATCCGAAGAAAATTTCAACATTGTGTTGAAACCTAAAAGCTTATGTCTCAAGAACCCATTATCAAACATAAAGATTATTATTTCTAATAAATATGCGTAACTTATATTTCGATGAACTTTATAACTGCTGAATAAGCACCTGTTTGCTCTGATAATGGTGAATATAGCATGGGTATTAATTTATTGTCTGAAGGACATGCCCGAGGAATTGATCAAGTTTACGTCTACTTTAAAGGAGCTATAGATCATTCCCTGACATTTAAAAATTTGGCATTTGAATTTCATCTATAACAAATTATGAGACCAGCGAACGATTAGTTAGGGACATTTCGCTAAGCATGAGAGAGAGAGAGAGAGAGAGAGAGAGAGAGAGAGAGAGAGATACCTACGTACGCCATCCAAGTCTTTCACCACTCCTCATTTTGTGCAAGAAATACATATTCTTGTTTTCCATTGAGATCAAGTCTGGATGCTACTTATACCATCTTCCAGTTTTCAGTTCTTTGCTCAATATTTGCTGTTGTATTCTCAATTTCGTTTTCTTTCCACCCTTTATCGAACAGGGCTAGTCTGCTCAGTTTTTTCGTTCGTGACATCGTAGATAAGGCTTTTAGTCCCTTGCAGGGCAGCAGCTTCCTTTCCCACTCTGGCATGGGTATACGATCGAGAATCAACTTGTTTGAGTAGTTAGTGTTTCAATGTCGATCAGGATTTCTACTTTTAATTTGTGTTAAGCGCACTTGCCGTTTTTCTCACGTAAGCACAATGGGAATCTCCTGCTGTCGATATAATAGATTTTGTCTTGATCAGTGGTCTTTCGGAACATTTCGCCAAGCAGATGGAAAATTAAAACTTCAACACAAAACAACTTCATCAATAACCGAGAGCCCGAAATTCAAGTTAATTGTGTGCATTATGTGCGCGTGTATACACACAGACGAATATATATATATATATATATATATATATATATATATATATATATATATATAAATGGAGTTGTTTTATGGAATTTAGCTGCAATACATACTCAAAGGGGATATACACTGTCAAGTTTCCTAAATGTGGACAAAACTGTGTACATTTAACAGACACAGCTGTAGGACCAAAGAAGATGACATCAGGATAAAAGGAAAATGTTAAAATTTTGATGCCAATATCCTATGATTATTTTCCCTTTTCTCCAGATTTCGTGAATGAGTTTACCATAAATGCTGTTTCAAAACTCACACCATGCTAAATGTTTTTTTTTTTTAAATGGCTGTAGATCAAAAGAAATTAAATCCAAACCACGTGACCATATACTCTATGCACCTGTCACTGAAATGTGTTGGTACCCATGTGTGTATTATGTTCTTTCCCCGGGACTCATATGCAGCCCAAAGCAGATTAATATTAGATGTTCTAGGAGCTTCAGGTACATATTTTGGTGGAGTGGAGGTGTTCATAGTAGATGGATAATGACCGTAAGACATTGCGAGTACTTAAAATAAATCAGCGAATTGTTCTCTTTTTATTTATTTTTTTTGTATCTGGGAGGCAGAATGTTATATATTTTTGTTAATTATAATGTTCTCAGTTTGTCATTATCCATTCGCACTCATTATAGCAATGAGCAATGGTTCGATATTGTTAGATGTACAGCTATTGCACCTGTAATACGGTAAATTTGATTCTGTCACAAACGACCGACCAGCAGCGATAGGAAATAAACAACACTAAAACCATTACTAATCACGCCCCGCTCTTGCTGAGAAATCCAAGGTCAAGAAACAGAGATAATCCGACTTGAATGTTACGCGTGAGGGACATGTGGGGACGGTCGGTACCTGTCCAGATGTAGATTAATGGCTGCATGTCGATACAAGTAAGGACCTAAGTGTGCGGAAGGTTCCTGGTAATCTGAGATAACATCTTGCAGGACCAAATTTATGTACTTTTCACATGGTTTTGAGCAAGATCGCTCACTTGAAAGATACTTAATTTGTGATGGGTTACAAACTATATGGAAACGCGTGGGTTTAGACTTAGATACGGTATCACGACTCAAAGTTCAATTATTATTTTGAATCACGAGTTGTCATTGAACTATTTATTTTATTAGATAAAATCATTTACATAAAACCACTTATTGATTACATACCGCAATATATATATATATATATATATATATATATATATATATATATATATATATATATATATATATATATATATATGTATATATATATATATATATATATATATATATATATATATATATATAACGTATGATAACAACTTATATAGAATATGTATTCATTATATACTTCACATAGATTTCTTGTCCAGGACATTGATGTGATGGTGTTGTTCTTGTCGTCAGTGTTGTTTTTGAATATATTGAAATTCTTCTTTTAAAGATATCTTTAGAAACTGAAACACAGACACAAACACACATTTGCTTGCATGCATACATTGATACATTCTGGCATGCATCTGCCTGTCTGCCTACCTACCTGCATACATACGTACGAACGTATCGGCATGCATGCATACATACATTACATACGTACGTACTTACATACATACGTACATACGTACATACAAACATACATATATTCATACATACATACATACGTACGTACGTATGTATGTAAGTACATACATACATACATACATACATACATACATACATATATTCATACATACATACATACGTACGTACATACATACATACATACATACATACATACATACATACATACATACATACATACATACATACATACATACGTCCATTTTAATCCGAACTTATGATGATCTGAATGCATGTATTCAACAAATTCTCTAAATTTACAATTGTTTCTACCGCGTTGCAAAGTTGGAGAAGCACATACTAGCATTCGATGTCATCAAAAACGACATTGAACACACATCCATGTTTTTATTTGTTCCCTGTTCTCATCGGCGTGGTACAGTAAACAAGTGGCATTTTAATTGTTCTTCCTCCATTTTAAATGTTAGGGGCTGGATGGGCGTCGAGAGGATCTACCATCTTGTAAATTTGCACGATTCGTTTAAACTCGGTATCGGTGTTTGTATTCGTGTTCCCACATTTTAATGACTTTGTGTCCTTGTTGTTCCAACTTTAAACGTCTCTAACAAATAGAAGTTTCCTACGTTAAGTACCGCTCTCAAGCCTCGGAACCCTTCGACCTTTTTGAGCAATGTTCAACTAATGCCGATCTGATTTTAGGGAATCGATCCTTGGCCTTAGCCTAACAAAATACTTTACTGACATTTGTTCACCCCTGTATAACCTACATGTACATGTTTATGTAAAACACAAAACTAAACCATCGTCATTGTTTCATTGTTCTTTCATTCGATACCCGTTTCTGTTGGGTTTTTTTTGCATGTCATTCCGAATGTTTACTGGTTTCAAACCTGAAATGCACACATAAAAGAGCATTTACATAATGACATCGAGCATACTACCCTGTACCCCCAACACCAAAATGAAGTTACCGATACAACCCCTCTTTCTGTTTGATTCTGTCTTTAGCTAAACATGTTGCTAGTGTTACGGAAAATAAGTTTTCACAGCATCAAATACTGACTCTTTTGTAATGGACATAACACCGGCAATTGCATTAAATCACGAAAACAGGTATATAATATAAAAGTATTAAAAAAATCTTATTAAGTTTGTACTAATGTAAACTGTTTATCATAGTTCGTTTTATAAAGCTTATAAGAATTATTGCATCTTAATTTCTTTTGTTTTTGGTTGTAAATTCGGTGGATATTAAGGTTATTAACAAATTTTTTAATATTAAGTAAGAGTAAAACATAAATATGCATCAGTGAAACATATCATATTAACAATAAAGCCTGAATTATTAAATTTAAAAGTGTTAATTGAAACCAAAAATAATTTCCTTATAAAAGGTATTCAGAATGTGTCTCGAACTAAACAACTGTCAATGATCATGCTATCTGAATATGAACTAGGGGAAATGATGTTGTACAAACTTGAGTGGATCCAACACAAGAATCAGACGTTTGACTCCACTCATTTAGCTTTTCAACTCTGTTAAGTCTGTGCCTATCTATTATTCAAAACTGTCTAACTATGTGAACGTTGTAATTGTATATAAGACTTCAAGATGGGAAATTTGATGTAATTTGCTTGTGATAAGTTATATCATATTGACCTTGGGCATACTAGGATATCAAAGTAACTGGCTGATTGATATCTAACTCAGGTCTATGATTGTAAGCCAAGATAAAGACAATAGGCTAACCACGTCTAATTGCAACTGAAAGTACCACTGTTCAATCGACAACCCCTTACAATCTGTAAGATGTGTTTACGTCTTATATAATGAACTATACCTATGATGATTTTCCTTGGAAGCGTTCTCATAAATATTAATTCAACCAATATTTTTTTATCAATAAATATGTTTATAATCTTACGCACGTGCGCATCAAGCCGGTCTTTATCTATACTTATGGCATTGTAAAGATCCCGCGTGTAAAGCATATACCATATGTACGTGCACACGTGCGAACGTACAAACATACATAGAGATTATATTAATCATTATATATGAGTTTATTCCACAAAATGTTTTTGCATATAGTATTAGTATAAATCTTTCGTTCAAGCGTGCCGTTGATGTCGATTTACACATATTTCTGATTTGGTAACTTTCAGTAGCACTACAGTCTAGACACGAATGATTATGACATCATTTAAAAATTTGTGATCATATGGCCCTTTTAAACCGTGACCTTGTAATGGTTATATAAAGCAATATGGAGACAAATATGATGTGTCCTCACATCAGACGTATGAATTCTGATACAGTTTTTAGTCCTTGAATATTCTAGATGTAATTTCCAAACATGTTTTAGCATTATGAGGAAGATATATTAGGTACATTTCAACACAGTAGTAATTTATTGCTGTCTAGCTATTAAATTCCTTTATCTACAATGATTTAAAATAAACATCTAATAGTCATGGTATAAATAGGATTAACAGTGATGGTCTTCATTTGCCTAACCATAAACCTCTCACACCCTCTTTTATATATCTGTTATTGTTGTTGGATTTTAGAATAACTTTGTCAGCCACAGCAAAAGACATCAATCAATCAATCAATCAATCCCCTCTGCACCGTGTGGTGCTTGAAGCAACAGCATGGGAGCACCAAGAGGACATCGAGGATGTCTTTTATACGTAGTTCATAGCGCATAAACACAACGACGGTTGACAGATTTAAGAAAACCTGACTGCGATTGAAAAACTAAGGTAGACTTCTCTGACGCATGTGATATATATATTTGTATGTACATGAAGTACGTTTTCACATCTTGTGCTCTCAGTTATTGATCAAATGGCCGTATCATCTCTTTAATCAACCAGGCCAATACATCGTACATCTAGATAGCGCATTTGTACCGTATATACTGATCTATAAGACTCAATGTGTTGGGAAAACCTAAAACCCAGATCTACTGGCACATCTGGTCTTTTAAGCAACAAATTTGAATACCATAGTAGGACGACATGATTATATAGTCATATGTGTTATAAATGTTGACCCTTATTTAATTCAATATTTACATGACACGTACATGTATCCCTAAAATAACGTTCGAAATAGTATAGCATTGACTGTTTCTATGGTGTACAAACATAACTTATGGTTACCTCTTTTACCATATCTGGAGAGGAAGAGGAAACATACGCCACTGATTTTGTCAGCAACACGATAACCCTTTTCCTTTCCTCGTGTTGTTGTTTTTCTTAGTTCTACAGCTCTGTCTTTCTGTCAAGTGGGCAACAGTTGTATTCTTGACTGTATTTATCTCCTTTAAACATGCATATCAGCCAGAACATCCATAAGGCAACCTTAACAAACAGCATGATATGTTTCTATACACACTCACACACACACAATTTAATTTGCAGTCTATCAGGTTATTGCTGAAGCCAGTTTGCTGTTATTGTATAGAACTATTAATCTGCCATCTATTTGGCGAAGTCTTTCTGTAACACAAGTGATCACGATAACGTCTGTCGTATCAACAATAGGAGTTTCCCATAATATTGACATTTGTTTTGAGATGATGACATCTTGGTGTATCTGCGTTGTAATATTACATGTTACAGTATCACATTATCATACGTATTTACATTTGTAGTAGCGTCTGCTTAATCATGTAAACACATTGGATTGTATGTCTCGTCTTGCTGAGGTAAAAGACGTCATCTTATCAAAGTACCATGTCCGATGCCAGCTTGATACATCCATATATATTTGAGACCCACAGTTATAAATCTTAGATACAGATTACTAGGTGGTACTATCAATAAACCCGACGCACGATAATTAATAATAATAATAATAATAATAATAATAATAATAATAATACTAATAATGAGGATCTTGTATAGCGCCTAATTTTTAGAAGCTCTGAGATGTTTAGAACATCTTTAATGATTTGACTACACTAAAGAAATACAAATTACAGCAAACAAATGAAATTGGAATACTTCAAAACATGCTAAAACATATAAGATACAAAACATTATTTGCTCTCTAAGTTTGTTCCTGAGGTCGAAAAAGGTGAGTTTTAAGAGCACTCTTAAAAGGGATTACTGCTTCTTTGTGTCTAATTTTAATGGGAATTTCGTTCCACATTGCCGGGCCCTGGTATGCAAAGAACGTTATTCATATGACTTCGTTTTCATAATGAGAACAATGATTATATGATTGTCCGAAGAAGAGCTTAATTTTGTTGCTGGTGTACACATATGGGTGAGGCAGGATAGGTATGTTGGACTGGAGTCTGTCAGTGAAACATAGCACACAGAACAAAGGTTGTGTTTAATTCTGCATCGAACTGATAGCCAGTGTAGGGTACAGAGCAGTGGTGAGGTGTTCTCTGATCGAGGTACTCTTAAGATGATCCGATAAGCTGTGTTTTGAACTCTTGAAAGTTTCTAGAGTAAATATGGTGTACGAGCCAGACAGAATTGAACTGCAATAGTCCAGTCTTCAACGTACTAATGAACACACAAGTGTTTTAGTGACATCAGCTGAACTATATTTACGAATGGAACTGATGCGTCTCGGTTCAAGATATGCAGCCTTGCATATGTTCATGACATACTGGTGGAATGTTTAGAGTAACACCTAGGTCTCGTACTGACAGTGATAATTTAATGTTGGTGTTGCTGACATTTATTGTGTGAGGTAAAGGATGTGAATGAGAAAGTCTGTGTGTTATGATCAGAATGTCCTCAGTTTTATCATCATTCATCTACAGCTTGTTACATGTCATCCATGATTTCACATCATAAATGCACCTCTCTATTCCATGGATGGTAGCATTAACTTCAGTTTGGTAGCTAGACTTGTATATTTTACAATTGGTGAGACACTTGAGAGTGGCGGAGTGTATATTAAAGAGAACAGGTCCAAGAACAGACCCTGTGGAACACCACAACATATGTCAACTGGGCTGCTGAAATGTATTCCATTTGCAAATACAATTTGTGCCCTGCTCATAACGTAAGACTTGAACCACTGTAAGGCTATATTTTCAATGCCAAATACATTATGTAGACGGTGAATTAATATATTATGGTCTATTGTGTCAAATGCTGCTGACAAATCAAGGAGGGTGAGGACTGTTGTCTTTCAAAATCCAAAGCAGAAACAATTTCATTAAATACTTTCAGAAGAGTAGCTTACGTACTGTGGTAAGGGCGATATGCAGACTGTACATTGCTATAAAGACTTTGAATTCAAATGAGATACAAGTTGGGTTAGAACAACCTTTTCTAAGAATTTTTATATAAATAGGACGATAGAAACTGGCAATGTTGGGTCTAGACACTCAAGCAGCTGTGATATCGGAATTTGATCAAGTTGACAAAACTTTGATGCACTCTTCATCACGACTGTCCGTACTAAATCAATAGAGACAGGTTCAAATGCTCCTAATGCTTGTTGCTGAAATTCTGTATCATAACTGTATGGTAACGGGTCAATTGTAATTGTGTTGTCAAGCGAATATACAATGGTTTGTACTTTGTCACGAAAGAAATTTGCAAATAGGTCCGAAAAGTCTACTGGAGAGAAAGTAGTTGGAAGTGATATACATTTGTTCCTTGACATTAGTTTGTTAGTTATCGCAAAGAGCTTTTTGCAACTGAAACTCTCCGTGATCTTAGTACTGTAGTGGGATAATTTGGCTAAATGTATTATGTTTGGGACGTTCTTCTTAGCGGCTTAATATATTTGTTTATGAATAGTGAGTCTGGTGGAAAGCCAAAGCCTCTCTGCTTTTCGGCGATGTATTTTAGTAGTGCGAAGCTGATCCCTAACACTGCGAACACTTTTTATTGATACTCTGCATTTGGTGGCTGGGGCATGTTTTTCAAGCAATGAACGCAGGCAGTTATCAAGTTGTTCCGCTGTTGGATGTAAGAAGGTTGTTAGATTTTCTTGGATGTCATGCATGCATTTGGTTCTATTTATCATACGGAGGTTTCTATTAGTAGATAATAAGGCTGGAGGGTTACGGACTGATACGTCCCTGCAGAGGTTATCTGATGCAAGTTCGTCGGATACAAGGGTAGATTGCAGAATATTATCATCAAATCTATAAAGAAATTTCTAAAGCGATTATAATCCATATCTCAAATGCACCAGGTCTGGTGAATATTTCGTAGCATATGGGTGTCACCTCCATTAAATACAGCAGGAATGTTACAGGTATCCATGATCACTTTTGGTATTTATGTATATCTATGAATAACATGTCTACCTCTGGACAATATCCTGGCAGGGTTTGCTTATTTAGTCAGCATCACATCATCATATACGACTAAATTGTTAATACTTCCATCAATAACATCAACACTCGGTGCTTCTTCGATATTGGTTATAAATTCGATTTTGCTTTCTCGTAAAATCTTTTAACACATGGTAACATTGCTGATCATCTACACTTGGGGCTACCAAATATACTTTGTCCCATTTCATCCATCTCGTTATTAAATTAAGTAACAACCCCGTCTTGTCTCTTCCAGATGGTCCAATTATAATTATGCAAAGTTAATTTGGTAGCGCTGTATGATGAGATTATAAATAAATTATGGATCTATATTGTGTGAAATCTAAGAAGCGTACTAGCACAAACAACTTGACAACAATTACAACAAGCATTAACAGATCGGCAATTACTGGTAGGTGTATACAGTGTGGTACAAAGAAATTTAGAATTGTTTCTATGGATTAAAAAAAAACAAACAAGGAGGTGATATTGCAGCAGCGCTGACAAAACATCCCAGGACTCAATGGGTAAAACCTTCCAGGGTATAGTTAGTGTGGACCTGGAACCAGACTTAACATCCGACTTGATGGGCAAAACCAATCCCGACCCGGCGAATATCCAATAGCCGCTTTTGATAAAACATGTCATGCTCACGATTTTGCTTATAAAAACAGCAATCTGCAACACAGACATATTGCAGATGTGAAATTGATGCATGCGTTAAATTATATCACTGATCAATCCTTCAAAGAAAAATTAACATCCTGGTTGATAAAATCGGCGATACAAAGTAAAATAATGCTGGGTGCTGATAATTAATAACAGCATGGACTCTATTCATTATTCCCCAAGACGATACTGGCGAGGTAAATCAGCATCGATAATCTTGCCAACGTCGCAAAAGTAAAACATCACACCGCGGCTGATTGGTTATTCAAACAGGCGATATGGCAGATTTATCTACCACCGCCTAAAGAAATTAACTTTGCACACATTGATGTCAGCGTCCCTAATGAATTTCATCAGGCTGATATATTATTTCTGCTTGACGATACTGCTAATAAACAAATATACCAGTATGCACAAATGGTAGTTGATGTTGCGTGTAAATACAAACACGATGAACCAATAAAGACAAAGTCATCAACTGAAGTAGCTTCTGCGTTTGAAAGGATTTATCGTCGAGGTCCTCTGCAGTGGCCAAATCTATCGCAGGTTGATACTGTCAAGGAATTTCAGGGTGTAGTGTTATCAACAATGAAGCATCATAATGTCACCATCCGAGGAGGATATACTGCATTATATCGCGATCAGGCAATTGTGGAACTATTTAATCGGACACATGCTGAGCTGTTATTTGAATATCAATACGCGAATGAATGTATTCAGGATAAACGATCTCGTGAATGGGTCAAGAGATTACCAGGCGTAATTACCGCGCTAAATAATGAAATTACTCAAACAGTTAATATGAATCCTATTAACGCCATCAAAAAAGTATAAAACTGTACAAAAGCCCCAAAATGATTTTTCAAAACAACGAATACACGGCAATGTCAATGTGAGATATTTATATGAACCAGGAGACCTTGAAGGCGGTAAAAACTACACATAAAATATCTAACATAACAAGATTCAAGGGTAGACCTGCAATATATAGATTAGATTTAACTGCTCCTCAGCGTCCGTTACACTCAAGACAGATCAACATCGCATTATCTCTGGTATGACTAAGACTATTATCTTTTCTGTCTGCGGTAAATTGGCGAGGATCTTTATCCGACCATGACCAACGCATTATACAATTACAACTCGCGCAGTGATTATTCTGTTGCTGTTTCAGCGTAATTATAAATTCAGCATCAATATCAAATTCTCTGTTATATTGTTATCCTGTTGTTTATAACCTGCTAATTTCTTTCTGATTATGTTCTCGCTGAAAATATCAATGATTGTAGTGTCATTAGCATCAAAAACAACTCTTCGAAGTTGATTCATTTTTCGTACTCTGGATACCGCCAAGTAAACTAAATTCGACCACTCGATGCGATCATCTACCATCCAAACAGTTGTATCGGATATAGTCAATCCCTGCGAAGAACGTATCGTATTGCGTTTCCTAGCGTCCATGGATATTTATCAGCACATAATGCTTCTTCGACAGCACTGATATCAACCGACACGATATCATTTAACACGAGAATTTGCGTCTCTGTCAGGCGTGGAATATCAACTTCGATATTCTGTCTTCGTGTATCCATAGGTCTATAACATAATGGCACTGGAAGTGGTGCAAGTTTTTCTTTGTGTGTTTTAAATAACTTAATCTAAGTGTGTCTCTGACTATCTCTCTACTGGCCACTATCTGTGACGATTTTACCCCAACCCCTTGTATGTAGGTATAAGTAACTATAACTTGTGATTCTGACTGGCCTTGTACATGTATAAATTGTATGTCTGCCTGACCCAGCTGTGATGTTCAAATTGTTCTAAAAGTTAGCTAATCCCCATACGTAAGATAGTCTTTGTTAGCTCTCGAGGGGAGAAGAGACTGTGTCCATCGCGGACGGGTGACGTAACCACATCAAAGGACAGGACGGCGTCAAGTAAGAAGGCTGTAACAATTGATACACTCACAGACAGACATTCGGATGATTGACAGTCGAACGACTGACTAGAGTCGATCGCCCTCCAATCGAAATGCGCTGAGGGTGGGCACTTGATTGGAATCTGCGATAATAATTCATGTTTAGTAAGAATTCGTCAGTTGCTACAAGAATTGAGAAGAGAGTAGAACTCCGTACGACCAGACGAAAATTGGTGGCAGACTCAGAGTTTAGAAATCAAGGGAATCTTAAGATAGCTTCAAAGGTCAGTGTGATTTTGTTTGATTTCTGCTTGACACGTCTGCGGAATTGAAGGTTCTCGTATGTATATTCATTTACTTGTATTGTAGTATGAATAGTTAATTATGATATTAATATTTTGCATCTTTTGTGATGTTCGTTAGTACCTTTGCTTGCAATTGATTATGATGTAAAGTCGTTGCATCTTCTTCTTGATATTATTATATTACACTTTATTTTGTGAGGTATATTAAGGTAGACTAGCACTTTGTTTACGTAATGATATTTTACCATTGAGTTAACGGATTTCCGTTATTGCAATTTGAATGTGAATATTGTGGATTCGGTACGCTTGTGTAGGACATAAATATAAATATATAGATAGTCATATTACTAATAGTAGTAATATTATAATACAATGATATTTGAAATATTTGTATGTATATACTGATAGGGCTCAGTATGTAGATATTTGAATTCTTTGTGAGATTGTGTGTGGCGCCATTTTGTAAGCGGCGGAAGCATATGGGAATTTCGATGTGTGCGCATGCGTGACCAAAAATGTCCCGCCTTAAACTGATGGTTCAATTCAGTGACTTAGTGTGAGGTAATATTCATCACCATATGCTAATGCATTATACCTTTCAACAGGAAGCTTTCGGGTGATGTTGAGAGAATTTCGGGTGACGTTTAGAGAAGTCCGGGGAAATTTCGGGTGACGTTGAGAAGAATCGGAAGGAGAGAATTCCGAGTGAATTTGAGAGATACCGAGTGAATTTCGGGTGACCTCAAGAGATACCGTCGAAGAGGAAACGGAAGTAGAGATACAAGAGGAAACGGAAGTAGAGATAGAAGAGGAAACGGAAGTAGAGGAATCGGAAGGAGAGAAATACGAAAGGAGACTTATTTAGATGAGTAACACTCAAGAAGGGAAAATATTCCTCACACTGAAATCAAATGATGATCTAGGGACCATTGGGTCAAGAGTGACATTGACTGATTAATATCTTTAAAATTTGCATTTATTAAATTGTTGTTTAAATTTCATCTTTGTATTTCTTTTAATTTAACTGTCGGCATTGCTGACTGGGGGCTCGTAGCCATATATAATATATTGTCCAGAAGTAAACATTCTGAAAGCGGACCAGGGGAACTTCCTCATAATTCTGTAAAATCTATAGGAAGAACCCCACCCCTACTAAACGACACTTCACAGTGGGCGCTTCGTCCGGGATATGAATTAGACATATATTATTTTAGGACCTAAAGTTATTTGTAGGAGTATTAGGGAACAGTGTGAGATATTTTCCATTCTTTGTATTTGTTTTATGATTTTCTCATCTTGCATTTTATTGTCATATGTGCATGCTTTGTAAACCTTCCATTACTAGCAGTACTGGTGAAGCAGATATCGAACAAATATCTTACCTGAACGAAATTAGTTGCTATCGACAGGTAAGTATTTAAACTTGTATTACAAGTAGCTGTGTCTTTTAGAATATTGAGACAAGGTATCACTTTACATTAGTTATAATGGCCACCGAAAGGCAAATGATAAAGGAATATCGAGCTATGGGGTCTGAAGAGCTCGGATATGAGGGAGATCGCCTGGCGGCCTTTATAGAAGAAAGGATCAAGGAATGGAAGGCCGAAAAAGCAGCGGACAGAGAGCTGGAGCTAGCCAAGAAAGCAGCGGACAGAGAGCTGGAGCTAGCCAAGATAGCAGCAGACAGAGAAACCCAAAGAGAGCTGGAGCTAGCCAAGATAACAGCGGACCAGGAGCTAGCCAAGATAGCTGCAGACCAAGAGCTAGCCAGACTCGCCCACACTCTGGAGATGGAAAAGGTGAGAGTTGAAGCTAGGACCAACGGACGGGACGACGCCAGTACAAGCTCTGGAACGACCGGCCGACCATTCATCGACCACCGGATGGTCCAGATCAACATGCCACGCTTCAATGACAGAGAGGAGGCTATTGACGATTTTCTCGTGCAGTTCGAGAAACTCGCACACGCTCATCAGGTCCCTGAACAGCACTGGGCCATTAATGTCTCAGCCTTTTTGCAAGGTGCAGCTCGGGAAGTCTACCACGGCTTAGCTGCAGAAGAGGCTGATGACTATAATGCCCTCAAGAAGGCCCTTCTCTGCCATTATCGGCTGACCGCCGAGACTTACCGGAAATTTTTTCGGGACTCTGCGAAAAAGGTAACCGAGACCCACTCTCAATTCCACAACCGTGTTCGAGGTTTATTTGAGAAGTGGATGAAAATGGCTGAAGTCGAACGCACGTACGACGGGCTACGCGAGGTAATACTCAAGGAACATGTCCTGGGTACTTACCGTCGCGAATTGACAGTCTTCTTAGCCGAAAGAGAACACCGGACGCTCGAAGAGATCGCTAACATGGCGGAGCGATACGAGCAGGCGCACTCGAAGAGTGGAGGTTTCGGGGGCGCGGATCGACCCCGACCCTCTGAGTCGCGTCGTATGGGGGAGTTTGAGCCTGCTGTCCGCAACCGTCAGGGCGACGGGAAGGTCGGAGGGGTACCTACAGGTAGGGATGCCACCTATCGACCTGGACAGGCCTCACCCACGAAACCAGGACTTGCAAGTCGGCGAGGGCCGCCGACGTGTTTTAACTGCAAGCGCCTGGGGCATTTTGCCAGGGACTGTCCCAAGGGCAGGCAGACCCAGGTGAATGTCGTTTCTAGGAAGGAGTGTGTGCCGGAAGCGAGTCGCAACCCAGCCAACCTTGCGGCCGCAACTGTCAATGGTGAAGGTGCCACCATCTTGTATGACACTGGGTGCAGCGTCCCCGCGCTTGTCGACAAGAAGTATGTTAAGCCGGAGGACTATACAGGGGAGGTAATAGAAGTTCAGTACGCGAACTGCGCGCGTGACTCATTACCAGTAGCTGTCATTGACCTCGATTCACCATACGTGAAGGGGAAAATTGCAGCTGCTTGCTTGGAAGGTGTATCACATGACGTCATATTGGGATGCCGTTATGTGTTACCCCAGCCGAACCCCGAAACCTGTACACCTATGCCAGTGAGTGCTGTTGAGACCAGGGCCATGAGTCGACAGCCGAAACAGAATCCGATCCAAGTTACATCGACACCGGTTAGTAATGTTCTTCCAGCTGAGTTGAGGAAGCTGCAACAGGAAGACGCAACTCTGGCGCAGTTGCATAAACACGCAGAAGCAGGAACGGAAAGGGAAACTCCGAACGGCGCGGTGAAGTTCGTCTACAAGAAGGTAATCTTGTATCGCCACGCCAGGAAACACAACGAACACTTTAAGCAAGTCGTCATGCCAAAGGAAAAGCGTTGTGAAGTGCTGAAGCTTGCACACGAAAGTCTCATGGGTGGACACATGGGAATTGCTAAGACACGTGACCGTCTTGTAAAAGAGTTTTACTGGCCAGGGGTCCAGGGAGACGTAAAACGGTTCTGTCTCTCCTGTGACAAATGCCAGAGAATGGCACCGAAAACGGATCATCGACCCATTCCCTTGGGGAGTACGCCCCTTATCGATGAACCATTTAGACGTGTCGCCATGGATTTAATCGGACCGATAAAACCCGCGTCTGCGCACGGAAATCGGTATATTTTAACGGTCGTCGATTATGCTACACGCTATCCGGAGGCCGTAGCATTGCGTAACATTGACACGGAAACCGTCGCGGAAGCTCTGTTTGTGATCTGGTCAAGAGTCGGAGTGCCCGACGAGATCTTGACCGATCAAGGGACACAATTCATGAGTCGTGTGATGGCGGAGGTGAATCGTCTCATGTCAATTAAGCACCTCACGACTACGCCGTATCACCCCCAATGTAACGGATTGGTCGAACGGTTCAATGGGACTCTAAAGCACACGCTCAAGAAATTGTGCGAAGGCCGCCCGAAGGATTGGGACCGGTATATTCCAGCCATGCTTTTCGCATACCGGGAAGTACCACAAGCGAGTTTGGGGTTCTCTCCCTTTGAACTCTTATACGGGAGGACCGTACGCGGCCCAATCGCCGTACTGAGACAGTTGTGGACAGACGACCACGCTGTAGAGGAAGTACGCACTACCTACCAGTACGTCGCGGACTTGCGCAACAAACTGGAAGAGGTTTGTTCTCTCGCGCAAGATAATCTTAAACGAGCTAAGGCTCAGCAGGCAAAAAATTACAATAAGCGCGCAAAACCACGTCATTTTGAGGTAGGGGATAAGGTGTTGTTGTTGTTGCCCCAGGAACACAACAAGTTGCAAGTTTCCTGGAGGGGTCCATACGTCGTCACCGAGAAGGTCGGAGGCCAAAACTACCGGATACGGCTACCGACGAAAGAGAAATTGTACCATGCCAATTTGCTCAAGAGGTACCGGGAAAGGGAGACCGTAAGCGATTTTGTTGTCGCCACGATAGTCACCGAGGATGCCGAAGGCGATACGGAGGGTGCCAACACTGTCCCGAGCTGTCCATTAACGAGGGTCGAGACTCCGTCGGACGTGGAGTGTGACCCCATGTTAACTGAAGGCCAGCGGGACGAGATAGAGACCTTGCTGGCCGGGTATTCCGACGTGTTAACAGAAAAACCCGGGAAGACGGCGCTTGTCGAGTTCGGGTTAAAGATGGTGGATGACCGACCAGTGCAGCGAAAACCCTACCCCTTGCCCCACGCGAAACGACAAGTTGTAAGGGAGGAAATTGAGCAAATGATTGCTCTGGGAGTAATCGAACCTGCCGACTCTCCGTACAGCTCACCAGTAGTCCTAGTGCAGAAGAAGGACGGCACCCATCGGTTTTGCGTCGACTACCGAAAGCTGAATCAGGTGACAGAATTTCAAGTCGAAATGTTACCTGACCCGGAACATATCTTCGCTTCGGTCTCAAAAGCGAAATATTTTTCCAAGCTGGATTTGTCCAAGGGGTATTGGCAAATTCCGGTAAGGAAAGAAGACAGACCGAAGCTTGCTTTTGCTACTCCCGACGGGACATACCAATGGCTAGTTATGCCGTTCGGGGTACAAAACGCGCCCAGCATATTTACCAGGATGATGCGGAAGTTGTTGAAGCCCTTGCGCGATAGGGGTGTCCACAACTTCATGGATGACCTCTTGTTAGCTGCAGAGACATGGGGTGAACACCTCACTCTGTTAGCTGACGTTCTGGAGCGGCTACGTCAGGAGGGCTTGACAGCCCGCCCTTCCAAATGTCACCTTGGTTTCAAGACATTGGACTATTTAGGACATACCCTGAGCCAAGGCACGCTGTCTCCAGAGAATTCGAAGGTGGAGCAACTGCGAAACGCCGCACGCCCCACCACGAAAACGGAAGTGAGGTCATTTCTGGGATTGGCTGGATACTATCGGAGGTATGTCGCTAATTTCAGCGCGATTGCGGGGCCGTTGTCCGACCTAACCAAGAAACGGACCCCGAGTAAGATTATTTGGACAGATGCGTGTGAGCACGCTTTCCAAACACTGAAGGCTAGACTTACATCCGACGCCGTTGTTCGTCTACCGGATTTGGACAAGGAATTCGTTCTTCGCACCGATGCATGCGACACAGGACTGGGAGCAGTACTGCTACAGGAGCATGACAAAACGCTTTTCCCTGTCGCATACGGCAGTCGGAAGTTGTCGGCTGCCGAGAAGAACTACTCCGTATCGGAGAGGGAATGTCTCGGAATCGTGTTCGGCATATCACGGTTCGAGCGATACCTATATGGACGCAAGTTCATATTGGAGACCGACCACCAACCACTCGCCTATTTGGCGCAGGCAAAGTTGTCCAATGGTCGATTGATGCGATGGTCGCTGTTCTTACAGCAGTACCAGATGCAGATCAGATACGTGAAAGGATCTGAAAACGTAGGCGCAGATTTCATGAGTAGAAGCGCTGGAATGATATAGATCATTCTGATTAAATTTTCATGTTCAGACTCAGTTTAGCATCTAGTTGATTTTGCTGATGTTGTACTTTATATTGTTGTAACACTTTTGCACTTATAGTATTCTGAGGGAATAAAATCCTGATTTTATTCTCAAGCGTGGGGGGATGTGACGATTTTACCCCAACCCCTTGTATGTAGGTATAAGTAACTATAACTTGTGATTCTGACTGGCCTTGTACATGTATAAATTGTATGTCTGCCTGACCCAGCTGTGATGTTCAAATTGTTCTAAAAGTTAGCTAATCCCCTTACGTAAGATGGTCTTTGTTAGCTCTCGAGGGGAGAAGAGACTGTGTCCATCGCGGACGGGTGAAGTAACCACATCAAAGGACAGGACGGCGTCAAGTAAGAAGGCTGTAACAATTGATAGACTCACAGACAGACATTCGGATGATTGACAGTCGAACGACTGACTAGAGTCGATCGCCCTCCAATCGAAATGCGCTGAGGGTGGGCACTTGATTGGAATCTGCGATAATAATTCATGTTTAGTAAGAATTCGTCAGTTGCTACAAGAATTGAGAAGAGAGTAGAACTCCGTACGACCAGACGAAAATTGGTGGCAGACTCAGATTTTAGAAATCAAGGGAATCTTAAGATAGCTTCAAAGGTCAGTGTGATTTTGTTTGATTTCTGCTTGACACGTCTGCGGAATTGAAGGTTCTCGTATGTATATTCATTTACTTGTATTGTAGTATGAATAGTTAATTATGATATTAATATTTTGCATCTTTCGTGATGTTCGTTAGTACCTTTGCTTGCAATTGATTATGATGTAAAGTCGTTGCATCTTCTTCTTGATATTATTATATTACACTTTATTTTGTGAGGTATATTAAGGTAGACTAGCACTTTGTTTACGTAATGATATTTTACCATTGAGTTAACGGATTTCCGTTATTGCAATTTGAATGTGAATATTGTGGATTCGGTACGCTTGTGTAGGACATATATATAAATATATAGATAGTCATATTACTAATAGTAGTAATATTATAATACAATGATATTTGAAATATTTGTATGTATATACTGATAGGGCTCAGTATGTAGATATTTGAATTCTTTGTGAGATTGTGTGTGGCGCCAGTTTGTAAGCGGCGGAAGCGTATGGGAATTTCGATGTGTGCGCATGCGTGACCAAAAATGTCCCGCCTTAAACTGATGGTTCAATTCAGTGACTTAGTGTGAGGTAATATTCCTCACCATATGCTAATGCATTATACCTTTCAACAGGAAGCTTTCGGGTGACGTTGAGAGAATTTCGGGTGACGTTGAGAGAAGTCCGGGGAAATTTTGGGTGACGTTGAGAAGAATCGGAAGGAGAGAATTCCGAATGAATTTGAGAGATACCGAGTGAATTTCGGGTGACCTCAAGAGATACCGTCGAAGAGGAAACGAGAGTAGAGATACAAGAGGAAACGGAAGTAGAGATAGAAGAGGAAACGGAAGTAGAGGAATCGGAAGGAGAGAAATACGAAAGGAGACTTATTTAGATGAGTAACACTCAAGAAGGGAAAATATTCCTCACACTGAAATCAAATGATGATCTAGGGACCATTGGGTCAAGAGTGACATTGACTGATTAATATCTTTAAAATTTGCATTTATTAAATTGTTGTTTAAATTTCATCTTTGTATTTCTTTTAATTTAACTGTCGGCATTGCTGACTGGGGGCTCGTAGCCATATATAATATATTGTCCAGAAGTAAACATTCTGAAAGCGGACCAGGGGAACTTCCTCATAATTCTGTAAAATCTATAGGAAGAACCCCACCCCTACTAAACGACACTTCACACTATCAATTCGTTTGGTTTCCACCCTTCCCAACAATCATTTCATAGGGTTTCTGAAATTATTTCAAGCGCTAGTTCACACTAGATTTAATCCGGTCGTAATCTGAATAATTTCTTAAATTCACTTAATTCTGGGTCAAGTGATCTATGATCAGTAATAATTTCTACATAATAATCTACAAATCCTTCAGCCAATGATGCGAAGATAAACCGACAAATGGTGGTGGTCGACCATTATCGCCACACATTATCACAGTTGTATTCTTTAACAATAGCCAATCAAGAAATATTTTTAATACCTCTAATGACACAGTAAATATCTAATCCCAAATAATAATTTCAGGAATATATTTCTCGCCCATTCGATCAGGAGTCCATGTGTCACCTTTCAATCGAAATAAGCTGTGATAAATGCTTGCATTACCTCCTTGCTGTCTCAGCTCTCTTGCAAGTCTGTGTGTTAGTGTTAGCACAATCATGTTTGATTTCCCTCGAAATAATTCGATCACACGAGTCGACGTCCCTGACCCACCACAACCTTTAACTGGTTTTATATTTAAATATTGGGTCGGATAGCGAAGGATGTTTCGATAGTTCTGATATCTGATAATTTGTCAAGTAATTGTTTTCAATTGCAACATCTGCTGCTTTAGAATATTGGCGCAATATTTCCAATTTTATTCTCCATGATCCCCAACACTCGTCGGAATTTGTAAAGTCAGCCAATGCTTTGCTTTGTTTTACATCTATGTAAAATGAATCAGTGGCGGCTCTAACCGCGGATTCAGGAAATCTATTTTTCATCGATAGCAAATTGATAGAAGCATAAGCCAGCATGCACGCCCTTAAATGTGTGTATTGGGGACTGTTTCCATCTATGAAAGTAATGATTGTACCGAATTTTGTTTCATTCGACACAAAAGCGCTTTTACGATTGACATATATACCTCTCGATGTTGCATCCGCGATTATAAAATCGTATTTAGCATCATCTATAATTAATCGTGAATTAAATGACTTGTGATCTTATGGTCCGCCTTGGGTGAATTTACCAACTATTCTTTTATCGAGATCTTGTGCGTGTTTATTTCTAACGTCAATGAACTCCTTGGACCATTTAACGATATATTCGAACGAGGGAAAGTTTTCTTTGTTATCGCTAATTATACTCTCTAGACTATCGGGTTGTGGTAACTAAACTTCAGTTTGTTTCCGATATGATATCATTGCTTCACTGACAATCAGCGATATCAGTATTTTACAATCAATCATATACCGTAATAACACTATTGGTATCAAGTATTTTTCAGATATATGTCTACCATACCAAGCATAACAAAATGGATGAAGCCCTTTAGCGAATTCGAATGATACCACACCAGCGAATCCGGTTAGATGAAAATCGGGTAGCGGTCTATTAATCGCAACACGGATCATCTCGTGTGTAGGATGTCCAAATCTTTTAAAATACTCCGCATATTCACCCATCCCCAGAAAACGCCCTGGATAACACGCAAACATATCAACCGTAAAACCACTTTTAGGATCATATTTGGTATTCCATGATCCACCGTGTCCATAACGCACACAGCTTGCTTGGACATCTGAGAGAATTTCAGCTCTTGTTGGTTTCCACACATTGTTCTTTCTCGCGAAATGAGGTGCAACTGACGGAATTGTAATACGGTTTGTTAGTAATTGTTCATCGTTATCCGTTGAGAATCCACGAGTCAGTTTTCTCATCTCGTCGTGAAGAAATTCATTACGATATATTTCGCCATTAGGTCTTACAAATTGATCTTCGTCTTCAAAACTCTGAAATAACAACATTGACATAGGATCGTTTTTACTGTCCGTGTGAATAAAATCAAACAAATCCTCCTCCCAGGAGTACTCCACGAGTAGATATTTTATGGTTCTATCCCGCGGAAATATTGTTACTGCGGATGTCAAAGCATGTGCATTAGGGTCAATAAATTTTATTGGAGATTGGAGATCACGTTGACTTATATATTGGGTCGTATGTTTCTCCTAGTATTGTCTCTACCGTTACTGGACATTTTAATATCTTTTCTAGCTCAGCTACATTTTGAATTGTTGCACCGCTATCCCGGACTACTAAACCCCATTCATTTTTTTTGCGTCTTAGATCCGTCAACATTTTCCACGCAACGCATTTGTAAAACATTCTATTATTCGTTTGGCTACACAATTTATTCTTGACGAAGTCAACGGTGATAGTTTCATGGATTTCCATTTCTCAACACTCCGGTTGTCATTGAACGGATAGATCCCATAAAGAACCGCGGTTACTGAATAATATTTCTCGTAATACGGTTTGTCAATTCCAGTCATCGTTCCTGGTTTTGAATCCTAACTCACAGTGACAGTTCCTTTATCTTTCAAGATGGGTTCAAATTATTCACGAATAAACCAATTTCCTTTTTATGAACGGATAATGAATTTTTCTCTAAAAAATACATTCTATGTTCAAGATAAAAGATTATCGCTGTTTCTATTTGGTCGTTCATGGTAGCATCAACACTACCATCGATTCGAAATGTTGACCAACAGTGAGATGAACCGTCGCGCTTAAATTTGTTAAAACTCTAATGGATTTGATAGATTCTCAGTAAGTATTTATTAAACCAAATAATTAATTAGACAAATAATATATATGTATATAAATGAACCAAGAATTTCAACCACTTCTTACGATCAGCAACTATGAAGCATCTCGTGATGGTGTAGTCAGAAACCGCGGACTGAAAAAAACAGTGGGTACTGTTGATAATCATGGATATCTCAGATGTACTGATGGGGGAAAAGATATTTTATGTCTAGATTCACATATGAGTGTTTCAATGGACTGATCAAAGATGGTTTTATGATTGACCATATTGATGGATGTTCAATAAATAACAAATTTGATAACGTACAGGTTATCACTCAGAGTGAAAATACCAAAGAAAATTGCAATAGATGTCAGATCTATAAATGTTGATACCGGCGAAGAAAAATCATTTCAATCGATGAAGGAAGCCATCAAGTAATTTGATATTTGTATGCCTTCGGGATAAAAAGTAGCAGAACATGTTTTTATGTACGCGCTTTCAAAGCGTTTAGCGCAAAAATTAAATTGATATACATCTGAATTCCATGGCAATGTGTGTAAATACAAAAGGTAAATAACTCGTGTAGTAATGTTTGTTTAACACAAAAGGGAAATAGCTCGTGTAGTAATGTTTAAGTAACACCAAAAGGTAAAGAACTCGTGTTGTAATGTTTGTTACACAAAAGGGAAACAACTCGTATTGTAATGTTTATGCAACATCAAAGAGAAATAACTATATGATCTTATGGGAAAATATACAAGTATTCGTTCTCTGAACAATTTGTTTTATTTTGTCAAAAAACGAGTCAATTAGGTAAACATTTACAACTATGGTATTCTTTGTTTTAATACAGTTGTCAGGAATCTTGATTTGTTTGGGTGTTGTCAATAATCACAATTTAGATGCACGAAAGTAAAAAGCACACACCTCTGTTATTGATTTTCATGTATTAGTCAACTTATATAAACGGTTTTGTTATTAGGTTTCCAGCCTTGAATCAAACTTCAACTGAAAACCACTCTTCGTCACACCCTCACGCGGTGTAAGTGTGTTTATGCATTCTCTCCGGCGGCTTTGTAACGAATAGTGGATCAGTTGAATGTAGAGTAGAGCACCGTATGTAAATAATTGTATTGTCCTATATTATCATTTGTATGTGCCGTCCTTTGGAAATATATGTACCTTGATCCTGCTAGAACACTCGAACCTAGAGGTTAAAGGTTGTTCCGTTATATATATATATATATATATATATATATATATATATATATATATATATATATATATATATATATATATATATATTTATATATATATATATTTATATATATCTAGACGTGATAAGATACCAAGGCACCTTAACGCGAATGGAGATTGTACCGTCGTATATACCCTCACTAGCAAGTACCCGGCATGCGTTGCAATGCCACTCAAAGAAAGAAAGTGTTTGAGCAATGTGACCTCGAACTGTTTCCAATCTTTTTGACGTAACCAAGGCGCGAACCAAACGTAAGTAAGTAAACATGACTTATCTTAGGCGCCTATAGTTCACACCGCAAGTACCCAGCATGCATTGCAATGCCACTCAAAGAAAAAAAGTGTTTGTGTTTTAATCCTGGCATGCGTTGTAATGCCACTGAAATAAAGAAAGTGTATTTTAATAGACTATTTCACTGGTTTCTGGAAAGCATCTCAGATTATTTAGTGGAATTTATCGAGCTCACAGTAAGTGGTTACCTTAACGAAGGCGTTTTAGGTATCGCTACTGATTATGAATTTCATACAGCTGTTGATACTCACCAAAGTTTTATCGCAATCGGATGAACGGTATAGAAACGCATACGACACAAACAAAGAAAGAAACAAACATAAATTTTTTTCATACTGTCAAATAGACTATTCTGTTTATTGAAGTGCTTTTGGATACACAATATTTTTTGTTTTTCTGTCTGGTGCGAATGTGAATAAATCATATGAATAAATCAGAAGGTTTTCCAACGCGTGAGCAGGCCACATACAGCTGTCCATTTGAGAAGCATAGATTTTCCAAATTTAGTCCACACACTTGTAGCGATTGTCCCTGTGCTTTGTGTATGGTAATTGCAAATGCGAGTCGCACCGGATACTGCAAACGTTTGATTTCGAAATACATATTTGTCGGAATCATTGGGATGCGTGGCAACAGTACATCTTCTCCTTTAACTTTTCCATTTAAAAGTGTAGCTTCGATGATATTGTTAATTAACGTTTTCACTTAAAGCCTGGTACCGTTGCAAAGTCGTGGTGGATTTATGTTTCGGAGTAGAATGATAGGTACGCCAATTTTCAATGTTAAAACGTGCGGCGGCATGCCTGGCAAATCAAGTGAATTTAGGAATTCAGTTGGATAATTGACAACTTCGTCTTGATTCATTACTGTATCGATGGACTTATACGTTGTCGCATCGCCTGGTGTTTGTTTTTTAATGCTAAAGTTGATGGCATTAACATCGTTGTTTTTGGCTGCTAATATAGCACGTTCACTGAGCCACTGATGACTTTTGAAATTCTGTGCGATATTTGGGAAAACTTTGTGAATCAATTCGTCTTTGGTTCCTGTAATTTTACAGAAGCTTGCTGGCAACGTGATACATTGTGTGGATTCATCAATTTCCATTTTCCCATTCCAAATATCCAACAATTGTTTTGCGAAATGTTAAGCGGATGCATCCTATTGTAGTTCTACACGCATATTGGTCTTCAAAGTCAATTTCTGCACGTGTCGCCATAAACTGATGGTTTGAGACATGCATATAATTCATCAGCAGCTGTTGAACGTGGTATAACTGGTAGAGTTTGTCCAAAATCACCGGACAATAAAATAAGTGCGCCACCGAAGAGCTGATCATTTCCTCTCAAATCTTTTAGTGTACAGTGAAGCGCTTCCAAAGCCTTTTTGTGCGCCATAGTACATTCGTCCCATATAATGAGTTGATATGATTGGAGTACTTTACCCAATCCAGACTTTGTGTTGATATTGCATGTTGGTGTGTCGGTGATTTGCATATTCAACGGGAATGTAAGTGCTGAATGCGCTGTGCGACCACCATCCAAAAGAGTTGCTGAAATTCCAGATGATGCGATTGCCAGTGCAATATTGTGTCGTGATCGCATAGTTGCCAAAAAAACTCAAATGAGAAAAGTTTTTCCTGTGCCTCCGGGAGCATTTAGGAAATACAATCCACCGCTTTGGCTTGTAATTGCATGCATAATTCTATCATACACTATGCTTTGTTCGGGAACCAATTTCAGAAGATTTGTTTGAACAAATGTACCCAATTTGTCGACATCAAAGTGTGTTTCTCGTTGCAAATCACGATCGAAAAAGTCGTTTTGGAGCAGCCATTCCCAATTGTACCAATGCTTTGTTGGCGATTGCCAAACATATCTCCTCAATCGAAACCAATGCCTCATTATACAGGTTTGGTGTGAATTGAAGGTCCGGATTTTGATTTGTTGTACACAAGCAATGTAAGATGTCTTTACTCATATAGTCTTTGTATTTTTCCCAAAGATCTTTTGGCTTGGATGGGAAGCACCTGTCAATATGATTGCAAAAATCGTGCGTATTTGCTGTGGTTGAGCAGATTTCGATGCATCAGCGAGTGAAGTGTCCCAATGTGCATCGTTTTCGAAAAGATTTAATTCTTGGCGAGCTTCACGATAAGTGTCACATACTTGACCGTTTACTGTTCTCAGTTCTTGGAAGGATGTCGGTCCAAGTGCGTTAATTAACAGTAATCGCAAGTAAAAGCATTCTGCATTGTTTGGGTGAACTGTGTATAGACGGCTTAATGTGTCGGTCGAATATAAATTGGGATGTCCTTCAACTGCTTGACCTTGTTTGCGACGTTGAAAATTTTTCACTGATGAATTCCATGTGTAGTATGTTGTCACTTCAGAGTAAAGTAGCGTCTTTGCAAACATCTCATTGCCGCACAATGAGAAAAATGCAGTTAAAGTTGTTGGTGGTGGTGACAATGCTCTTGCATGTGCATTTTGTGAAGTACAAGCGCTGTCCATTTTCAAGGTGCACTGCCAAATGAACAATTGTTGTATGTCGTTCATGGATTGGAAATGAGAAAATGCGCCATTCTGATTCATTGCTACTAATGTAGCGTCCCATTTGATATTGGTAGATTTCATCGATGGATGCATTTGCATTTCCCACTCCAAAAACTGCCATATCGCTTCCTTTGTTAACATATTTGCAAATGTACTTGATCGATTTCACCGAATTGCAATACTCGACATTGATGTGTGCTTTTTACGTTTTCGAAAGTAACGGTGAATACGGCACAACCCAACGATTATCGACATCAACGTCATTGTTTCGTACTTTTAAAGTTATGGATTTGCCACCATCTTCAGTTGATCGCCGACGATAGAGTGGATATCCGTCGTTACCAATGATAGTCTCGGCAAGTTAGTGTCTTGGGTATCGTTTCGTGCATTTCCCATCAGACATGCATGGTGAATTGTTGTTGAGTAAGCCACATGGACCATGAATCATGTTTTTGGTGACGACTTCAAATAAGTCTTTATCAATATCGACATCTGGTATTTCTGCTGAGATGACTTGATCAATTTGATCTGGTGTGACTTTTTGATGAACCATATCAAAATGTGTGCATGTGGCAAACCTCTTTTTTGACATTCAATGGAATACATCCAACATCGTGTCTGTCCAAAAACATGATGCTTGACAATGAAATCTATTAAAGATTTCAATTTTTGTTTGAACACACGCGCGGAAATATCATGACGATGCGATAATGATTGTCCAGGTAACAAAAGTTTTTGTATTTAATCCTACGTAGGATTGCATGTGAAGGTAATAAAAAAATCTGGGCGGCCATATGCGCGAACATATGTCATTGCATTTTGTGCGTATTTATGCATATGCCGTGGACTCCCTGTAAATGTGGCCGGTAGTATGACCATTTTTCCGAATTCATCGAGATTTACATTGCCATCATTAAAAACTTCGTCACGTAAATGAATGTACTCTTAGGAACGCAACTTGGTTTGATTTAATGGAATGTAGAGGAGTCGTTCGGTTTCGATTTTCGCATACATATCGACAATGTATTGATGGAAAAATTGTCGACATTTTAAGATATGATTTCAGCGTTTTCACGAATCATCAATCGATATGAATAGTAATTCATGGCACTGACTTTCTTATTGGTTTCCTCATTTGTTTGTGGATTTCTCATTAAGATATTGAAATGATATCCATCATCTCCTTGCCCAAATAAAATCGGATATTGCAATCCGACGTATGAGCGATGAGTTTCTGAGACTCGCTGAACATCACCATTTGTGCGATGAAGAATTATATCACGCGAGTTAAATTCTTCGCCAACTATAACGATCGCCACTTCATCAATTGTTGGTGCATTGTACTGTCTTTCGTGTTGGCCGACAGGTATTTTGTCTGCTCTGACTGCAACTTTGTTGTCATCAGTTGGTATTTGTTCAAGGGCAGCTCTAAACAATCGAATTAATTCGTTGTGTTAATCGAATAAAGTTTGTAATGCAGTGACTATTTCTCGTTTAGTGCTCGTATTGAATTGACAACGTTGATCGAGTTGTTTATGAGTGTTTCCCATGAAATAAATTTGAAAAAATTTGTGATCTGCGTTCGGCAGTGGTATTAGTGATCCTGCACGATGATAAATTTGCCCTTGCACTTTAAATGTTGGCATGTAATTTTCGCGCACGATATTTGTTGCACCGAACGATGTCATTTGGAAACATGAATTGTACCTCCGTATGTTTGCCAAGAAATGTTTCAATTGGCTTGTGTCACCTGATACCAACGTTGATAATGATTCAAGTGGTGAATGTAATTCTGGCAATTTCACTTTTCTACCCGCGCAGCACATTCCTGGTGTTTCATTCTTAAATTTGAGGGCATTGCAATATACGCATAATTTATCCATTTTTACAATAAGCACACTTGAATGAAGACTGTAATCATAATTAGCATTGTAATAGAATGCACTAAGATTTAAATCAGCGTACATTGTTCTTCTAGATTGAGCAGTGCGAACTCGAACGGTTTCCAATCTTGCTTCCTGTTGCTCGTCTGTTTCAGATAATCGGGTTTGAGCAGTGCGAGCTCGAACGGTTTCCAATCATGCTTCCTGTTGCTCGTCTGTTTCAGATGATCGGGTTTGAGCAGTGCGGAATCGAACGGTTTGCAATATTGCCTCACGTTGCTCGTCTGTTTCAGATGATCGGGCTTGAACAGTGCGAAGTTGAACGGTTTCCAATCTTGCTTTCCGTTGCTCGTCTGTTTCAGATGATCGGGTTTGAGCAGTGCGAACTCGAGCGGTATCCAATCTTGCTTTCCGTTACTTGTCTGTTTCAGATGATCGGGTTAGAGCAGTGCGAACTCGAACGGTGTCCAATCTTGCTTTCCGTTGCTCGTCTGTTTCAGATGATCGGGTTTGAGCAGTGCGAACTCGAACAGTTTCCAGTCTTGCTTTCCGTTGCTCATCTGTTTCAGATGATCGAGTTTGAGCTGTGCGAACTCCAACGGTTTCCAATCTTGCTTTCCGTTGCTCGTCTGTTAGTAAAGCTCGTGATGCCTTTATCTTTCGTGCTTGAGGTGTAGATCGATAAATAGTTTTTTTTTTAGGTGGCATAATTTATTTGACAGCGAAAGTAATGCTTTGTAACGACTATTACAAATTCACACCGCGATTGTTGATTTACGTCATCATTGTTTCAGCCAATCCAGATCGTTTCGATCACGTGACGTATTTAAGGAGCCCACTGTTCGATCACGTGACAAACAAATTCACAAATTCACGATTGTTTGACGTAATCTAAGGCGCCTACAGTTCACACCGAAGACACGCGAAATTAAGGATCGCTACAGAACGTGTTCGATCACGTGACGTAATTAAGGCGCCTAATGTTCGATCACGTGACTTATCTAAGGAGCCTACAATTCACAGCGAACACGCGGTAAACGTCGCAAAACTATATGAAATACACACATTTGTTAATTGTACAATTTAAATGGTTGTACTAATTCAGTAACCTTCGCGGGCGTGTGCAGAACAACTCACCAAAGTTTTATCGCAATAGGATGAACGATATAGGAACGCATACGACACAAACAAACAAACAATGTTATATGTTGTGACGTCATACACCAAGCACACCCTCTGAGGTTCTAGACCGTTATTTATCGGGATAGATCTTCACACGGGGACTGTGTTTCGTGTTGCCCTTAGGCGTGCTAAGATGTGAAGGCACTTGAGGGGTCTACATGGGGTTGTGTTGTCTTATATATGTAACCTTTGTACTTCTAACGTGTGGAGGCATTTTAGGAGTTCACATGGGGTCTTTCATATATACCTTAGTTAAGATTACATGCATATTTCTAGGCGTAATAAGATGCGAAGGCACCTTAGAGCGAATTGAGATGTCATATATAATTGTAAGAAAAAGGGTCAAAATTTGCCTTATTTTTTAATATTTGATATATGATAATATATTTGATATGTAAATATATTTGATATGAACTTATATCATAAAATTAATTTCAAAAATATAAATGATATGATAAATGCAATTGCAGATTTGAAAAAAAAATACAATTATCAGATAAATTAGATTGTAATCAGATTCGCTCTGATTTTTAATATCTCGATGACAACGCTCAAAAAAATAAATATGTCCTCCCATCCCAATATGCCCATTTTAAACGAATACAACAAGCCGTTAACGAACAATTAGCATATAACAGCGACGTAAATAAATTCGCACCGTTATTTGCCGAAGTCAAACAGATTAGTAGGAACTCGGCCAACAATATGAAATTAAGCGAACTATAAATTCAAGAATAAAAACGATAAAGGAACTTATTTGACTGAACAATACACTGTCATGAAAACACGTAGTTTTTAAAACATAAATATTTTTGAAACATTTAAGTGTTTTTAATACAGGTATGATAAGCGTTATTTTTGCACCTAGTGATTTATCACCGGTAATTTTAGATACAAAAATTATTGTTAAAATTAAATCATATCGTATATATATACATGGTAGGAAAATCATTAACAGCTTGACTAGCTAATGAGCGATTAGACGCAATAAAGAAAAATGTATACCCATAAGGGATTCTGTCAGACAGTAATTGCAAGCGCGTCAATAATCTCAAACTATTATGCAATAGGCACTTAACAATTATTCAAACCTGTTACTACAATCACCAGGGAGGTTATATACGAAAAAGAAGGAGAAGAACGAAAGAGAGGTGTTCTTCCTAACGACAAAATAGCAAAGGAAACTAAATGAACATCAGAACTGCTACAAAATCTTTCTCCAGTCACAAAGTCACCAGTGGCAAAGCTTCAATTTGGTCCGAAAAAACCGGTGAAGAAAAAAATCGAAGAATTACGTGATAGATTTACTGTGGAGGGTTTAACAGCAAATGATAACGTTGATCCAGAAGAACTTCATGCTCTTGGTTTTACGACTTATGAAAAAAGGGAGAAAATGTTGAAACCAGGACATAAACATATATTAGAAATATAAAACGGTGGGCTGATGTATTTTATAATATCAAAACTAACACAAGTAGAATTGATGCAAACAATGTATCGTACATGCGATGATAAATATGAAGAAACTCAAACAAAAACCGCAAAGTTTGCACCCCATAAAACCGTACACAAATATACGAGGTCTTTTAGAGAGATCGTAAAATATAATTACGGATATTTGGGGGAGATCTCTCTCAAGCCTAAGAAAACCCACCGCGGAAATATCTGCAACCAATGATGTAAAAACTAATCAAGGATGAAATATCCGAGATTTTAAACCTCGCAAGTGTAGATCCAAATGAAATAGTCGTATTTCAAGACAAACAAGGAAAATTAAAAACGAGTAATGTTTCCATGAATGATATTCTTGTTAAAATAAATGGAGTAACTGAAAACTCCCTAGCAGTGTTTGATTCCACCGGTAAGATTAAACCAGGAGTTTTTTTTACCAACTGTGATAGATAATATTCTCGACATGAACTCTAATAAAATAACCGCACTGGTTATTGATGTTGTGACGAAAACTATGTAGATTATAAACTAACAACGCTGCACGACGAGTATAAAACCACAGATGGTAAACTAACGACATTGCGAGCTGTTCATGCATGTGCTTTTGCAAACCTTCGTAGCAATTTTTAAAAATCGGATGAATTCATGGATAATTTCTTTGGAACCCCGATGACTGTCCCAAGGAAAGTTAAGCAAACTCAGGACAATATCATTGCTGATTTTCCTGCTATCGCGACCAGACTTGATAAGATCAAGATACGGAATAAACAAAATATCAATACCGTGTACTCGATACATCATAGCTCATTCATCTGGACACCTCAAAATAACATCATTGGAGTGTCTGCAGATGTTAAGGGTATGTATAGATTGACTCTGATTTCACCGTTGCTGTTTAACATATCGACCAACACTTCTACTGGTGTAAATACTGAACGTGCAATAATAGATAAGGGATCCAGTGAAATATTTACAATAACCCCCTTAGTGGTAATTTAGCATCAGCGTCAGTTACGGTTTATGTCAAATTTGTAATTGATGTAAGTAAATAATATAATGAATGTCTAACAGTATCGATATGATCAAGTCCGTGAGTTTCAAACTAAACTAAAAACTCTTATTGACGAGTATACCGAGAAGATAAAAAATACTGCTGTAGATATCTATCAGAGTTCTATAATTACCGTGCTAGGATGGCCTGAAATCCCACCTCGGACATCTTTTCAAAATATACCCGAACCTAAAAAGTCTGATAATGTCACATACAATAAATCAGATCATGATGCAATAATATCGTACGATGGAAATTTCCGAGTTCTGAGATTTTTTCGTGGGTGGATATAACCAGGTGGTAGGTGGTCTCAAGTAATTCCAAGTAGAATTACTGAACATTTCATAAAAATAAATTTTTGTTTTGAAAAATATAGACATATACTAATAAAAAAAATTTCTAAAGAATTCAGCGAGATGAAATCGTCAAATACATAGAATTATGTAACCAAATTATCACTGTCACTAAAGTATTTAACTTATGGATTATTCAAACGGTCTTAAATGATTCAAATCCATAAACAAGAATTGAAGTTGCAAAAGCATATAATATACGTGTAGAATATATTTCAGCATTTAAGTTTCCTGAGTATAATGTAGACCAATTAAAAATCCGTCGGTGATGTCATAGATGAGTATTTCAACAACCACAGACAACTATCCTCAAACATAATAATGACCCAGAAGGGACAGGTAGGCATATTGCTCCTGCTAATGTTAATATATCCTCGGTGATTGGAATAAATCTAGTGCGTGATATTTTAATGGAAGTTACCAAATAAATCTCGAAAGATCCAATCAAGCCCAGCAGAGATATATTTCATATTCGTTTGCAGCAACGGTTCCACCCGGATTTTTAATAATTGAAGAGGCAACAAATTCAGAGAATATGCGATGTCATAATGATTCATTAACGAGAATTAATTTTAAACTCAATGACCAGTCCCATAATTTGATTGACTTAAAGGGTAGAATTATGATTATATTCTTATCGCTTTTTTATATGACATATATGTTTTACATTTTAGATCTTTCAGTATTTATTCTAAAATCTACAGAGTAAATACCTAGGTTATGCAGCTCCATTACATTAGTAATACTATAGTCTGAACGTTTAATGTACATGGTTAACTAATTCATGTGCGCGAATGCACAATATATATGAATGTATAGGTATTTAACCGTGTCATATGTATCACACGGTTTGGTTCTTTAAATGTTAGCTGAACATGGGGTCCGGTGGTGAACGTGGGGTCTGTGGGTGCCCGTGGGGTTTGTTTATGCTGCCCGTGTGTGGTGCCATGTTGTGGTAACCGTGTGTGTGGTCCGTACGTGACAGTGTGTGAGGCTTGTCTATTCTGCTCGTGTTGTAGTGCCGTGTTGTTGTGTCTATGCTGCCCGTGAGGGGTGCCGTGTATGATACCTGGCGTATGCTGCGTTTGCGTCTATATATATATATATATATATATATATATATATATATATATATATATATATATATATATATATATATATACTGGTGACGATGGTTCGGAAAGTGTACTGATGTTCTCAAATCGACGGACCAAGGCGTCGCGACCATCGTGTCTGTGTTGAATGTAATTGCTCTCGAGGGATCCTTCAAACAGACAGGTGGGGTTGAACTATGCGTGGCGACTCCGCCACCATTGACTAGAGAGGGTGAAATCGGATATACATCATAGACGTCAAATGGATGCCATGATAGTTGTAAAATATGTGTTCGAAATTTTTTATATTACCATCTGAACAAATATTTCATATTTATGTATCAGTTTCGTTATATGAACAATTAACTCATATTTTCCCCTTTTCATGGTAGTTGCCTGATATGAACGTTAAATTCATAGTTTTATACATCTCAGTCTCGTTATTTGAATGATAAATTCATAAAATCATAATTTCATATTTACATCGCAGTTTCGTTACATGAACGATAAAGTCATTACATTCATGCCTTTACATTGGTAAGTCGTTATATGAACAATATAACCAAAATTACTGGCATTTACACCTGTTTCATTATACGAGCAATATATATATATATATATATATATATATATATATTTGAAAATTCATACATCTACTTATATTTGTTGATCGCGTGATAAGACGTTATTCACGGCAGTTTCGAATCCCTTTCGTCGAAATCATGTTTTGCGTTTTTGTCATTGAACTACTTTGTATTGATAGTTCCATGTTATGAACATTATAGGACTTTAGTTTTCATAGGCCTTGACTGCGGTAATAGTTTTCAGAGCAGAGGGGGCGAATCCGACAACCTTTTATAGGCGTCTGTTTCGCAAACTGAGACTTCCTCGAAAAGTGAATCCGACAGGCGTCGATTCGGCAAACTGAGGCTTCCTCGAAATCGTAAAAAAAAGCGAACTAATGCTTGCTCAAAGACGCTATTGTCGTTGTCGCCGCCCCCTCTGCTGATATGGGTTAACAATTTTTTAACGATGAAAATCCTTAGGACTTTACAAACAGACTAATTTATAAAACCTCACTTTGTAAATCAATTAGATTATTAGACTGGTCAGTGAGTCTGAAATTCATTTTCGTTAGGGAATTATTATTACATCGCATATAAACTGGATTAGTTGGGTCCTCAACGATTAGAAATCCGGGTGGAGCTGTTGGTGCAAAAGAGCATAAAATATATCCCTGCTGAGCATGATTTGATCGCTCGAGATTTATTTGATAGATGCCTTCGATAACATCACATTCTAAATTCAATGCTATCACTGAGGTTATATTCACGTTGAACGGAGCGATATGCCTGCAGCTTCCGTCTATGTCATTATTATATTTAAGAATTGTTGGTGTTGGTGGTTGCAATTTCTTCCACGCGGCGAGTATTGAGGGAAGGTACTCATCGAGTAGATCATTGGTTGATTTTTTTAGTTCTGGAACATTATACTCAGGAAACTTGAAATCGGGTAAATCAACCTCTGTTATATTGTAACCAGATGGGAATTTTTTTTATCTCCGCTCTTATCATTAATTATTACTTGAATTATTCGTTTGTTGATATATTCCATATCGGATATAAGCTGATTTAATATCCTAATGTGTTTTATGATCTCATCACGTGATTTTGTTATATCAGAGAGATGCTCTTGGAAGCTCCGTCGTAGTTGTTCTAGTTGTGTTTTATGTAATTGATTAATCTCGCTAAAATAATCAATCATGTTAGTTAACGTAAATGTAATTGTAACGGTTGAATCAGGAGTTTTCTTAAAAACAAAATACCATTACATGGTATTATTATCGATAAATGTAAATCTATCGGATAATTTTGCATTTTTTATATCATGTAAATACTCTCGATATGATGGGTTGATTTCATGATATGATTGTACATCCGTGACAAAATAAGATTTTTGTGGTTCGGGTAATTGATAAGCTGTCCGAGGTGGGATTTCAGGCCACCCCAGTATTGTCCTTATAGAACTATGATAGATATCTACGACATAACTAGGTGACTTTATCTCGATTGCTGATGATAACGTCGGCTCGTGGACCATTATAGCGATTTTCGATTCTGCTTCAGTAATGGATTTTATTCTACGCTGGAATTCAGCACTGATTTGTTTGATTTCGTATGACCCAGATGGTATCAAAGCGACGTTCCAGTCTGGAGTTCCATCGGGTTTATTCTTATTTGCAAATCCAAGGAATTATTCGGTTGTTGACCGCCAAATGCTACCGACCTAATATTAGGCCAACTGTGATACACTCGTAGTTTCGCTAACGCTATCTCCTTCACGGGAATCGGAGTGGTAAAATTCACACTGAATTCAGGATTCGTTGAGGTTATTGAGATCATGCTGGTTTGTACTGGGTTTGTGTTCTCTACTAATTGTTGAAGTAGTTCTTGCGATGTTGTCATTGTTATTAAATTAATGTTGTATTTCTAATTTTGACATCGCGGAATCATAAATACTTACCATCGGTGAGAACTCACTATCTGATATAATTGTATCATCGAGCATTTTCAGCTGATTCCGATTGCAATTTCTTGAGTTGACCGGGAGTTAACGCAACACTAATATGACTATATGACATTTTATTAATAACAGATTGATCTAATTGTTACATATTTTCCACTGGCGCATCTATTGCTCTCATTCGTCCGCCAACACCTTCGAGTAGCATTGATTTGTCGCTGAGAATGACAGCAACCGCACTGTAATTAACACCGCCAGGGTTTACACGAGCTCTAAAGTGTATATCAACAACAGATTGCCTTGATAAATCAAGATGTTCCAACGAAAAGTAATACATCGGATATATATTTTTAAAATCATGCTGTGATATTTTCAGACCAGTATCAGCATTTTTTATCGCGTGCCATATATGTCAACAACCTGTGATACACGCGTGCAATATGATTGTTGTTGTAATCAAGTTGTATATCCTCTGATGGTTCCTGTTGGCCATTTATTCTCAGCGAGTCTTCACTAACGCCTAATTTATCAAATATCATATGGCTACGCGTTTGATTGTCTAATCGCGTTCTATCCTGTAGCTCAATAAATATATGACGCAGACTTGAAATGCCTTGTCGCGCTGCCAGGTGCCATGTAAATGTACCAGTAATATCAGAATCTATAATATCTGTGGACATCAATAACCAGATTGTCAGTGATTTTCCTCCTTGGTTCATAAATGATAGTAATTGCTCCTCTGTGGTGATTGATGGAGTCAACACTGGCATCCATAGCGATAGTTTGATAAAATAACTTTACCGGCAGCAAGACCGGTGTCATCACCACGCCAGATTGCATCATTATTAATACCCTTTCGCACTAGTACTACCGTATGCTTTGCTCCATAGATAACTTTTCGGACATTTTTGCAGAATCCAAATATATGATGTAGTGGAATCGCGCATGAGAATTTTCGAAGTTCTCCTTGTAGCATTGCTTTGCGCGTTGCATATCCTAAGGTGCAATCGGGGTTAGCGCTTCCGACAATATCAAACGCAGCAGCTGGTCTTGCTCTGTGTTCATAGGTATCAAGTTGTGGATCAGATGTAGTATCTTATGGTGTCCGTATTTTAATATACGGGAGTGATTAGGGTGATCAGTAATATCCTTCGCAAACATCATAGATGGACCTGACGATCTTGTATAATCGTCAGAATATCTTGCTAACCCTATTATTGTTGTGGCAACATCAACATCATTCTCAATGGTTTCAATTTCTTTTCCATCGCTGAGATATCTAGCGCTAGTAAATAACTCCATGATTCCATTATTGACAAAACCCACTCGGACAAGTGAGTTATTTGCGTATGGTGTATTAGCTACAACATCTGTTACAAGTTCTCCTACTTCGATAAACGCTTCACACGGTAGAAAATATTTACTGGTATCATGAACCTTAAGTTCAATTCTGGATCGAAGATTTGGTTGTAATGCGTGATAGGCTTAAAATTGATAATCGCGTACAGAATCATCCTTGCGTAGTGGGGCGTCCATATCAAACGCTGGATCAGTTGACCGTTTGAACATTTTATTATAATGCTCGTTGGTGTAAATCATCGTCGTCGTCGTGTTTTTTTTAAGCCGCTTCCCGATATCATATTTGCGGTTATATTATCCTGGTCACTTGCTGTTAACGAAGTCGCCAGTGACGCTAGTTTTTGATCCACTGCGTTATTTATTATTTTACTAACGCTCGCGGTCATCTCCGCTGTAGATGGCAGTGGTCCTGGTTTCCTTCGCCGCCGAACTAGCGCTGTTAGTTTATCCTTCGCAGCTGAAAACGCCTTCCCAGCAACATCTCCAACAGCGCTAATACCCTTATCACGAATAACATCAATGGCTTTCATCGATAATTGTTTTGCCAACGGTGCCACTTTTGGAGCCATTCTTGCAAATAACCCTGCAATTGTATCGCCGAGAAAATAACCATAGTACGCTCTATAAACTGGAAATCGTGAGTTTACTACATAGACGCTGGTTGGTTTGTCATGATTGTGGTGTATGATCATTCTTATTTAAATGATATTTATCTAATAAAAAATACAAGGATTTTCAGTCACGGTGATTAATTACTATGATAACCACCATGGTTATTACCATGAAGGTGAAAATCCGTAGGATTTTCCACTAACTCGTCAATGAAATCTCGATATGTTTTGATATTCATGATGCCACCTTGAAATAACCCCATGCAGATATCAGCTGCTTCATTAATTATTTCTGGAGAGTTATTTCTAGCTCGTTTTCCTCCAATGAGTACTTCTAATCGTGCTATATCACCAAGAACATTACCAGGACATTGAATAAGACCACTTCCTGAAATTCCACGGAATCTCTGGAAAATCTTTGATTCTTAGATTTAGAAAATCCCTCCCCGGTTGCACCCTGTGTGTCTGTTTCTTGACTTCGCAATTTTTGCGGTTTTTGTTGTTTTAGTTCTTCATATTGTTTATGCACTGTACCCACCGCATTGATATATCATATGTATGATGTACTTATTGTGTCAACTTGACTTTTGTTAGTTTTGATTTTGTAAAATACATCAGCCCAATGAGTTGTACTTCTAATATACTTATGATGTTCTGGTTTCAAATTTTTTTTTCTGTTTTCATAAGTCGCAACAACAAGCGCAGGAATTTCTGCTGGATCAGTCTTATCAATTGCTGCTAACCCTTCCTCGTTAAATCTTGCGCGTAAATCATCTACTGTTCTTTTTGATTCAGGTGGTTTAGGTAGTTCACTAATATCAATATCACCTAGTCGTTCAATTTCTTGCTGTGCTGATATATCACCGTGGAGTTTTTGTACAGCTTGTTTTGTTTGTTCAGTTTTCACTGCTATTTTTTCAAGTTCACCAATAAGAGGCTTTTCTTTTCTTTCCTCCCCAGTCTCGGGGTCATACCCCCATATAGCTCGCTCTACCCCTTTCGTTGCTTTGGTAATTGGTCAAAATAACTCTTCCGTGTTGTTTGATCAAAGCTGGTATTACAGTTGAGCGCACATACCTTTCCATGGATTGTAACATCTGTCAATGCAGTGGTGTATTTATAGCGAGAATTTTACTAACGCGCTATACATGTCAAATCGTTAGTTATACAACCAGAGGTATCTAAAGGGGGTTTTCATTTTCTTGAATTAATGCTCGTATATTTCTAATCTTCGAATTGACCTCCTTTTTCAATTCATAATATCGTCCCAATTTTTTTCGAATTTCCTCTACGATAGCAAATAGCGGGACAAACACACGTACATCACTACAAAATGCAAGAGAGTCGCGAATAGCATTCTGGATTTTTTTTATCAACGCATATTTCTTTGGCAGCATGTATTTGTTATTTATAATAACGTATTCTATATCTTGAAAGTGGCATCTAATTTGGTCAGGGTTTAAATTATCAGACAATTTAATTTCTTGTTTTTTCAATTTTGAAATCTCGGATATAATCTTACCAATATTTTCAGAATTCATTTTAGATAATTATATATATTTATAATATAAAAATATATATATTTTCAAAAATGAAGCCCGTTCGTGGTAAGTTGTTATATCATCTTACTCACACCAAGGGATATTATGCGATGATATATTATGATATGTGAATCATGTCCGTGGTAAAGTGTATCATTACATTCTACTCACGTCCAGAGATTATGTAATAATATATTTCTATATTTATATAAACCTTTTTGGCGCCTCAGGTGTATTTTCATCGGAGGCTCCCAGGGGTTACATACAAGACAGCACATCTCAGAGGACTCCATCAGGTGTATTTTCATCGGAGGGTGCCCAGAGATTACATATAAGACAGCACATCTCATAGGGTCCAGTCAGGTGTATTTTCATCTAACTGGACCCAGAGGTCATGAAACGTATTCCCCGCGAGTAGGTCTAATTCGCCAAATAGAATAGAAAAAAAGAATCAAATTGTTTGTAAATACTACGCATTTAATTAATTTCCTTACAAAAACAGATAATTGATTATCCCTGCTGGGAATCATGACAGTTAAAAATAAGTCGGAAAAACCCAATAAGAGCCATAACTCTTTCATAAACTGTACATATACCCACAAGAGTTATCTCCCTTGCTGTTATATAAAACACGACTAGACATACGAAAACTGAATCTTGTTTGTAAAACGCCTCGAAAAAGCGGAAATTCGTATTCCCTCTGCTACTCTTCGTACTGAGGGTTCACAAATATCAAAATATCTACCGACTTTATTCATATATTGAAATATAATTTCTTCGCTAGTTGCCGTATTAAATGATTTTATAGGTTTCTTTCCAATTGATTTATAAGTTCCAGTTCTTCCTCGTTTGGAATTCTCATTCTGAGAAATATCTTGGAGATTATTCAAGGAATTGTTCTTAGGATTGGAATCAATATGATCAATAACAAAACCACCTTTGATCAATCCATGGAAACACTCGTATACGATTCTATGATTAAAATAAATTTTCCCTCCAGCGCCAAACTTCAAATACCCCATACCATTGTCCGAACCAACTGATTTCGTCAGTCTTCGGTGTCTAACAATACCGTCACGAGACGCTTCATAATCGCTGATCATGGGATGTGATCGGAATTCTTGGTTCATTTATATAACTATACTATTGTTTGTCTAATTAATTAATTGCTTGAAGTATTACTTTGGAATCTTTAATGTAGTCTTGAGGAATTCTTCCGTTACGAACGCTTTGCATATGATACCCACAGAATTCCTTTCTACATGATTTCTTACACGGGGTTACTGATCCAAACATGAGCCATTTGCAATGATTCATTAAATAATAAATTCTCTATTTAAATACTTGTCTTAATTATAGCATGAAGGAGTTCGAGAGATTATCAAAAATTATGCCTTGGAAAAATGTTAAATTTAATCTCGATAGAGTCTCTGATAAACCAAAGAGTCTAATAGGTGATATAACTATATTGGGTAAAATCCGTTATTGTTTTGAGGAATTCAATCGCGATGGTCAACATTTCGAATTCATGGTAGCATCAACGCTACCATGAATGACGAAAACGCAGCCAAGATAATCTCACATCTTGGGCGAAAAAGGTATTTTTTTAGAATAAAATTCATTATCCGTTCAGAGAAGGGAGACTGGATTATCAGGGATAAATTTGAACCCATCTTGAAAAAAAAAAACTGTCACTGTGAGTCAAGATTCCAAACCAGGAATTCTGACTGGAATTGACAAACCTTACTACGAGATATCCTATCCTGTAACAGCAGTTGTTTATGGAATATATCCGTTAAATGAAAAACCGAATATTAAAAAACTATAGCCCATGCAAATGTCATTGATGACATCGTCAAGGGTGAATTGTGAAGCAGAACGAATAATAGAAGACTTCACAAATGCGCTGCGTGGAAAAAAATTGACTGATCTAAGACGCCAAAAAATAAATGAATGGGAATTACCAGTTAGGAAGAGCTGAGCATCAATTCATGATATAGCCAAAATATAAACATTATTAAGATTCCCAATAATCGTAGCGACGATAACCGGCGAGATATTGCAAGAATCAAGATATAAATCAAATGGAGCTCCAATCAAAATTATTGATCATAACGAACACGCATGGACATCTGCAGTAACAATATTCCCTCGAAATAGAACAATAAAGTATATACCCGTGGAGTTTTCTCCAGAATTCTCTGAGAAAAAATTATTCGATTTTATTTACCAGTTGAGTAAAAACGATCCTATGTCAGTGTGGTTACTTCACAACGCTGAAAAACCCGAGGGTGGATTCGATCAGTTTGTAAGACCCAGTAGAGAATTATACCGTACCGAAGCCCTCCATGACAAGATGAAAAAATAGCTAGTAATTTCTATAAGAATTTTGACGACGAAGAATTATTAACAAATTGCTTTACAATTCCGTCGGTTGTAGCTCATTTTCCGAGAAAGAGAAACTCGTGGAAACCAATGCGAGCTGAATTTTTATCAGACATCAAATCAAGCTGCATTAAATATAACCACGGCGGATTATGGAACACAATATACAACACTAAAACTATCATTTCGGTTGATAAAGTCGCGTGGTATCCCGGGAGTTTTCTCGGGTACGGAGAATGCGCCAAGTACGTTAAACGATTCGGACATCCCACCCATGAGATGGCCCGCGTTGCGATTAATGGACGACTGTCACATTTTGATTTAACCGGATTCGCTCGTGTGGTATCATTTGAATTGGCTAAGGAATTCATCCGTGATGTTATGTCTGGATTGGTAGACACATGTCTAAAAAACATTGGATGCAAATATTGCTGTTACGGTATATAATCGATTGTAGCATGCTGAAGCAATTATATCATATCGAGCACAGACTGAAGTCTGGTTACCACAACCTGATCGAGATAGTGTAATCAGCAAACAACGAAAACATTTCCCTGATCTCGACGAGGAATATATCATGAATTGGTCCAAACTGTTATTTGAAATCAGAAACAAAGACGCAAAAGATCTTGGTAGAAGAATAATTGGTAAGTTCACTCAAGGTGGTAAATACGGCAATACAAGAAATTCTTCACGGTTGATTATGGATAGCATTGAATACGATTTTATAATCGCGGATGTAACATCTAAGGATATATACGTAGCAGCAGAGAGGGTGAACCCTACAACTGATAGAGACGTCGATTCGATGATCTAAGGCTTGTACCAAATAGTAAAAAAATGGCGTCTATTCGATAAAATAAGATTTCCTTACATACGCCAACATCGTTGTCATTCACCCTCTCTGCTGCTACAGGTTAACAAAAATAATAAATGATTTTAACCGAATATTTGATCAAGTCCTTAGGATCTCACAAACAGACTAATCGCTAACACCTCATGCTGCAGATCAATCAAATTATTTGCATGGTCGGTGAGTCTAAAATTAATTCTCGTTAACGAATTATTATGGCATCGCATATAGACAGGATTAACTGGGTTTTCAATAATTAGGAATCCTGGAGGAGCTGTTGGTGCAAACGAATAAAGAATATATCCCTGCTGAGCTTGATTTGATTGCTCTAGATTAATTTGATAGCTTCCTTCAATTGCATCTCATGTTGAATTGAGCGCAATCACCGTTGAAATATTCACATTATGCTGGGCAATATGCCTACCGCCGCCATCTGGGTCATTATTATGTTTGAGGATAATTGAATCTTGTACTTGTAGCGCCTTGATATCGGTTTTAACAATTCTTGCTAGTTCATCAGCGTTGTATTTGGGAAACTTGAAATTACGCAGATTGTCTTCTGTGATATTGTAATCGGTTAGGAATCGTTGTTTACTGTCGCTGTTGTCCTTAATTATTGTTTGAATAATTAGTTCATAGATATATTCCATGTCAGATATAAGTTGATTTATTATTTCAACGTGTTTTTGCGATTTTGTTTTCCGTAGTTGTTCTAGTTGTGTTTCATATAATTGTTTGATTTCATTAAAATAACCACGGATGTCAGTTAGCGTAAATGAAATAGTAACAGATGAGTCGGCTGTTCTTTTAATGATAAAATCCCATTGCAATGTGTCTTTGTTGGTAAATATAAATCTATCGCCGATTTTTCCTTTTCTTATATCAGATAAATTATCTCGATAACTGGGATTGATTTCATGATATGATTTTACGTCCGTGGTTAAGTCGGTGGCGGATTTTTCCGGTGGTTTTTCAGGCCATCCTAACACTGTTCTTAACGAACTGTTATAGATATCTACAATGTATCCCTCTGTGCTTATGTCGATCGACGACGAGAGCGTCGGTTCATGAAGATTAATAGCTATGCTTGATTCTTTTTCAGTAATTGATTTTATTCTACGCTTAATTTCAGCATCGATTTGCTCAATTTGGTACGACCCAGTTGGTAACGAAACAGTTTCCCACGCTGGAGTAGCATCGGGTTTATTCTTATACGAGAACACCAGTGCGTTATTCGGTTGCTGACCGCCAAATGCAACTGATCTGATATTAGGCCAGCTATGATATACTCGTAATTTTGCCAGCGCGATTTCGCGTACTGGAATCGGAGAAGGAAAGTTCACACTAAATTCAGGGTTTGTTGATGTTATTGATATCATGCTTGTTCGTATCGGAGTGGTATTATCCGCGATTCGTTGAAGCAGTTGTAATTCGTTGAATTGTAGTGACATTATTGTTAACGCTGTCTTCAATTTCCAATTTCAACATCGCGGAATTATACAACAGGGTCATCGTGGAAAATTCAACATCAGATATCACTGAATTATCTATCGACAGCGAGATCAACTCGGATAATTTCGAGTACGCGTCAAATACCACCCTGTACCGAACTGTATAATCACTGAGTTTTTTCTGAGAACACGATGATAACTTTTTAGTTATCACGGTGGCGACTGCTGCAATTGTTGTTGCCGCGGAGATAACAATTGGAACTGCAATCGGAGCCATCATGGTCACCGTCGACAAAATAACCCCGGCGCTGGCCATCACACCGGACACCGAATACACGGTGATGTCGATGGCGGTAATTCTTTTGCGGTATCTTTTCATTTTTTCACGAGAACGCTCAGAAAGTGATTTTAAGTTCGCGGAAAATTCTTTCACGGTGTCGAATCGATATTGCGAGGATGGCAAAGTCATTGTTAATGACGAAGTCATCATTATTTTAAACCCGCTAGTGTTTTCAATTATTCATCATCGTCAGGGTCGTAGATCAGGGGGATGTCTACTTCATCTACGAATTCTAAACACCAGGCTATATGTTTTCTAATGGTGTTATCATCCGCGACAATCTCAAATTCTTCTTCCCCCCTCCCCCGCGATAATTACTGTCGCGGTGCCACCAAAGTAGGTTTTACCTTTCACGATGATATCAAACTGCTTGTTAGAGATTAACGTCATCCTGTAGATACCATGGGGCCACTTCACGTTAGTGACTTTCAATTTAGCATTAGAGTTTTTTACCCAATCAAAGGTCCCATGATCAACCGTATACACGATATTTTTAACGCCTATGTTTTTTTACCTTTTCAAAATCTTCTCGTAGTTTAGCAATATCGTCGATGACGTCGAGATAGGTTTTTTTGATTTCGGTATCTTTCATTATCGTTCTATCGCGTCTTTCGAAAAATAAAGTCAAAAGGAGGTCAATTTTCAAATCTTTTTGGGTGGCATAATACCTGCGGAGTTGAGAATATGTCGTCGTGATATTATGGCTTTCAGAACCCTCAAAGAAATTTTTAACAAACTCGTTGGTGAGTTTTTGTTCGTCAAGCACGCGCTTAATTTCAGCGAGAGATATAACCGCGTCAAACGGGAATCCAAAAAATTTATCTACGACGTTCTAGATAAATTTTTGTTCTTCAAGCGCGTACTTAATGTTATTGAGGTTTGGGGTTATCAACGTGTCGAGATCATTCGATCTGATAGGGCCAAAGAACATAACAACGGCATCATTGATTGGTTTTAGTATCAGATCGAATTTAAGGTCTACGTTATAAATATCGTTGATGACGTCGAGATAGGTTTTTACGATTCCGCTTTTTTTTATTATTTTTTTATCACGGCCTATAAAAAATGAATTAACAAGGTCGTTAAATCCAGAATCTGTTTGGACGACATAATGCCCAACGATACGACTATATGTCGTATCGACGCTGTTACTTTCAGAACCCTTAAAGAAATTTTTAACAAACTCGTTGGTGAGTTTTTGTTCGTCAATAGCGCTTTTAATTTCCGCGAGAGTCATGCCTGTCAACGATGTTGTTTCAGATTTGCGTGTTCTCCCCAAAAATTCATCCATGGTGGTATTAAGTGTTGCTTGTCTCACCATAAACCTAATAATATCGTTGAGAGTCATCGTAGATGTAGCTGGGAAACCAAAGAAATTATTAGCGACGTAGGCATTGTGAGTATGCCTGATAATAAACTCGCTAATTTCAGCGAGAGTCGAGTCTGCCACAGGTGGGGATCCAAAAAACTTACTAACGACGTCGCTGGTGGGTTTTTGTACCTTTTCAAGATTTTCTATTAGTTTAGAAATATCATTGTAAATATCGAGATAATTTGCCTTGATTTCATTTTCATTCATCATCCCTCCCGCGTCCTTGTTAGCGAAGAATAGCGTCAGAAGGTTTTTAATTTCAGCGAGAGTCATGCCAACCACAAACGGGGATCCAAAGAACTTACCAACGACAGTTCTGCGAAAAGTATTATAACCTCGTATATAATCATCCAACTCACGACCATGAGCGGCAATCGCGTCGGTGATCGTAGACACAAGTGCACCTGGTTTAAGTCGTCCACCGCTGGAATACAGCGCAATAGAGTTTTCAGCGGCACCGCTCTGCCGTATGAAAATGTCATTCACGGATATATTACTGGTTTTCAATTTACCCTGGCTATCTTGAAATACAACTATTTCGTTCGGGTCAACACTTGTTAAATTTAACGTCTTAGCGATTTCATCTTTAATTATTTTTTTTACATCCTCGATAGAACCCACAGATGTTTTCGCGGTGGGTTTCGACATTGACAGAGATCGTCCCCAAATATCAATCATTATTGTTAGCGCAACTTGGGTTTTCAATTTATTGATTCTCTAAAATTACCCTGCAATTTCCCACTCGTGTATTTTTTTACAACCAGATGAGGTGGTTTCTGTGACGATGAAATTTCCGCGAGGACATTCAATACTTCACGGCCGCATATCGGTGGATCATTTAATTGTTGTGTTGGCAGCGTGGAATAAAAAATCGGAATTGATAGATTCTTTGAATTTATATACCGCATAAACTCGCTCGGTGGTGGTAACCCATATGAATCGAAATAAACAATCTCACGCGGATCAATCGCGTTTGCAACCCAGTGAGTTCCCGATCCGTTACTGTTTCGACGCGTTTAGGTTTTCTCGGTAATTGATCTCTCATAAAAACCCCTCTGAAGTTTTTTAGCAGCATTAATTAAATCAAAATTGGACATAGGGAGAATTGGTTTTTCAACTAATAAACCGTTACTGGTATTCTTAGACCTGATCCGTGAACGGATCTGCCTCTGTACCATGAATACGGGGTTCCTGGTAGTCTTAGACCCTTTCCCTTTTTTTATACCCGCTCACAGTTGCCTTTTTCAATGCCATCCCTGCCGCGGTCCCAACGGCTCCCAACTCCGCCGCTTTCGCCACCGCTGGGACAGCCGCTGAAATCAATGCTGGTATTGCGGCTAACAATGGAAATATACCGCCTGATTTTATCATGTTTGCGATTGCGGCTTTCGAAAAATTAATTTGAACTCCTCGCTTATTTTTCATTGCATCATTGAAATGTTTTATTTGACGATCCGTTAATGATATTTTATGTGCACCGCCGGACATCTGCGCTGGTTTTAACGTTATTGTTGTTCCACATTCTTTAGCAGATTTTGATCGCAATTTCTTGACCTGACCATCAGTCAGCTTGACACTAACAACACTATATGGAATTTTATTGTAAAACACATTTATGCTTTCAATTGATCTAATTGGGGAAATCCTATGGATTTACATTTACATATTTTCCACTGGTGCATCGATAAGTCTCATTCGTCCGCCAACTCCTTCTAACAACATTGATTTATCACTGAGAATGACAGCAACCGCTCTGTAATTAATAATACCACCAGGGCGGGTTACACGGGCTCTAAAGTGTATATCAACGACATATTGTCTTGTTAAATCAAGATGTTCCAGCGAAAAGTAATAAATCGGGTATAAATTCTTAAAATCCAACTGTGATATTTGTAGACCAGTATCAACATTTTGATCACGACCCATATATGACAACATATTGTGATATACACGTGCAATATGGTTGTGATTGTAATCAAGTTGTATATCCTCGGATGGTTCCTGCTGTCCGTTTATTCTCAGCGAGACTTTTCTAACACCTAACTGATCAAATATCATATGGCTGCGTTGTTGATTACCAACTCGCTCATTATTCTGTAACGCTACAAATATATGACGTGGAGCTGAAACGCCTTGTTTTGATGCCAGGTGCCATGTGAATATATCATCGATATTATCCTGTTTAATATCCGTGGTCACTGATAACCAACTCAACAATGATTTGCCGCCTGTTTCCATAAATGATAGTAATCGCCCTTCTGCTGTGATTGATGGAGTTAACACTGGCATCCACAATGATATTTTTGTTAAAATGACTTTACCCTCGGGAACACCAGCATCACGCCAGATTGCATCATTATCAGTACCCTTTCGCACAAGCACTATTGTATGCTTCGCTCCATAAATAACTTTTCGGACGTTTCTACAGAATCCAAATATATGATGCAGTGGAATCACGCATGAAAATTGTCGACGCTGTCCTTGCAACGTTGCTACGCGTGTTGCAAATCCTAGGTTGTAATTTGGAACATTATTTATGACATCAAAGGTACCAGCTGGTCTTGTATATCCGGCTGGTGCTGGATCAACTGCAGTAGCTTGTGTTGCTTTTACTCTAGAATACTGGATGTGTTCAGGATAATCAGTTATATCCTTTGCAAACATCATAGATGGACCAGCTGATCTTGTATAATCATCAGAATATCTCGCTAACCCTATGATTGTTGTGGCAACATCAACTTCACGGTCTATTGATTCAATTTCTTTTCCATCATTGAGATATCTTGCACTTTCAAATAGCGCCATTATGCCATTATTGACAAAACCAACTCGGATAGTTGGGCTAATGTCATATGGTGGATCATTATGAACAGAATCATTTGTTACGAGTTCACCTTCGATTTCGATAAATGCTTCACACGGCAAAAAGTATTTAATGGTATCTTGAACTTGAAGTTCAACTCGCGATGGTAGGTCGGGTTGTATAGCATGATAGGAATAGTATTGATAATCGCGGACGGAATCGTCTTTGCGCACTGGCGCATCCATATCGAACGCGGGATCAGCTGTTCGTTTAAACATTTATAAAATACTAGTGTTTTCAATTGGTGAATTTGCAAAGCAATTTCATCTTTATAATCATCGTCGTTGAAAATTCTTCGAATTTCTTTTTTGTTTCAAACCAATTCCTGCTATCGCGTTCATGATAGCGCTATCTGTTACCGGTGGCGACGGAGTCACCGAAGCAGCCAACTAACGCTAGTTTTTCTTCCACTGTGCTATTTATTGCTTTGCTGATTTTTGCAGGCATTTCCGTTGTAGACGGTAACGGTTTCTTTTTTCGTCTCACTAATGATGTTATTTTATTCTTCGCAGCTGAAAACGCTTTTCCGGCGAGATCTCCAACAGCACCAATACCCTTATCATGAATTACATCAATGGCTTTCATTGATAATTGTTTAGCTAACGGCGCCACCTTGGGAGCCATTCTTGTAAATAACCCCTCAATGGTATTGCCGAAACAATCTCCGTAATATGCTCTATAAACAGGCAATCGTGAGTTCACCACGTAGACGCTTACGGGTTTATCATGGGTGTAGTGTATAATCATCTTGTTAAAACTAGTAATTTTTCAATTAGTGATCAATCGCTAGCGTCCATAGGATTTTCATCATCAATGACGTTGTCATCAATGACGTTGTCATCGTTGTTATTTTCAACTAATTCAGCAATGAATTCCCAATATACATCAATGCCCATGATACCGCCGGCAAATAATCGTCTGCAGATATAAGCTGCTTCATTAATTATTTCCGGTGAGTTGTTTCCGGCTCGCTTCCCCCCGATGAGAACCTCTAACCGTGATATATCACTGAGAATATTACCAGGACAACTACGAAACGTCAAGACGTTTTGACCACTACCTGAAATTACTGGCAATTTCTGAGATTTAGAAAATCCCTCACCACTACTATAATCAGGTGTTCCCTCCAGTTTTTCTACACCCGTACTTTGTAAATAACTACTAAAAGGATCATCATCTCGATCAGATGGTCCAGGCGAAGGTCCAAGCGGTAGTTGTTGTTGAGATTCTTCTTGTTTAGCAGGTGAAAAGGATATCTTTTTTGCAGGTTGTTGTCGCCGCCGCTGCAGTCTTTGTGGTTTTCTTTGTGATTTTTGTTTTTCATATTCATTATACATTGTACCCACTATTCTGAGATATTCAATGTATGACGTATTCCTGTTGTCAATTGTACCCGTTTCAGTTTTAATTTTGTAAAATATATCAACCCAATGTTGTATACCTCTTACATACTTGTTCTGTTCTGGTTTTAACATTTTCTTTCTGTTTTCATACGACGTAACAACAAGTGCAGGAAACTCTGAATGGTCAGTCTTATCAATTGCTGCTAACCCTTCTTCGTTAAATCGCGCGCGTAATTCATCTACTATTTTATCATTGGTCTTTTTCGGACCAGGTGGTTTTTTTTGTAACAACGCTGATGTCTTTTCAGTTTCCGCTGCTATCTTTTCAAGTACACCAAGAACAGGCACTTCTCGTCGCTTGCCTTCCTCAGGAATATCCCCAAATATTGCTCGTTCTGTAGCAGTTTTCACATCGCTGGTCGCACTTGTTATCGGAGTAAACAGTTGTTCACTTGACACAGAAAAGTCAGTCTGCGCTTGTTGTCGTTGTTGAAGTTTTTCGTGAAGTCTGTCTCGAACCGGTATAAACTTTTTAATTGCTGCTAACTGCTCTCGGGCTAATCTAGTTGTAAGCGATTCACCTACCATATATTATTTGTGAGCTGAGTTTTTAAATGTCACAATTAAAAGCTTAGTTATTAAATAACTTAGTTATTAAATAATGTACCATCAAGTTAACGTATCCATCTTCGACAGGGTTAAACTGTACGACGCTATCCGCGAGTGTTTCAGAAATAACATAGCTGGCTGGGGGTTTCAGAATTGTAATATCTGAGAACGGCGATGAACGATTTGTGTTAACGACGCGGCAACAACAACAACTACGTGAAAATGGAGGCGTCGCGGTGATTACTTGCTACCACTACCAGATCATCCAATACGCACATAGCTGCATGGGCAGGTCCAAACTGATGAGTATTCTCTCAGGAGAAAATCCTATGTAGTTACAAAAAACGCTAAAAAAAAAAATTTATTAGAAATTTACTGAAAGCCTATTTTTTTTATAGTAACGCTCACGTGGTTAGGATACTGGCTTTTCCTCGTTTAACATTTTTCTAAGATCACGAACCTTAGAACTAATTTCAGCTCGTTTTTGATACTCTTGGCCGAGCTTTTGACGTATTGCTTCAACGGTGCTAAATAGCGTTATAAATACATCAATATCGTTACCGTACAAACAAGCATAGATGGACTTTTGAATTCCTTTCACGAGCCTGTACATTTTAGGTAAAACATAACGACCCTTACTAGACTGATACTCAATATCTTCATATTCCGAGGTAATCTTGTCACAGTCGAGATCTTTAGATAATACTACCCCGTTATTTTTTAACTTTGAGATTTCGGCAATTATAGCATTTACATCTTTGATATCCATTATTTATATTTTTATATAAATATAGTATACTGTATCTCTAATTATTAAAAAAAAATGCAAAATAAATGATATCAATTATGAGCGGTTAATTCATTCATGAGTCCCTTATTCAGGCCTTTGTGTCTTTGTTAGGGTCTTTTCTTTTGGCTATCCATTCCAAATGCTCTTTTGTGACCCTTTTAGGGTCTTTCCTTTTGGCTATCCATTTGGATGCCCTTTGTGACCCTAACACCGTTTCTATTAGCCGGTAGCCCATTCTGTGCTACCCTGTGGGGTTCCTCATGTGAATGTAGAGCTTTTGCATCAATTTATACCATTTATTTTACATCCAATTACTTTGATAAACACATAATCTCCGGCGAGGAGTCTAACTCAGCAAAGGCTGAATTAGATCTCTCAGAAGGTATATGTTTATTGGATGTTATGTGGCGTGGGCGTGGTAAACCAAACCAACTAGGCAACCCATGAAATTAAATTCATGGTTGCACGAGTTGGAAAAAACACCAACCCACGCTACCGTGAATGCGATAGCATGAGTTACAATGTTGGTTTGGCTAAGGGGGTCCGCCCCTTCCCAATTAATAGAAAAAACATCTACCGTTTCGCCATCAAATAATGTATCTGGTATGGGGACCGAACACGTAGTAGTTGATAGATCTTTGTTTACAAGACAAACACGCTACCATTACACCACGGAGCCGTCATATAAAATAGAGATTGTTAATATATATATATATATCTGATTAAGAGATTTTTAAAATAGACAATTTTACTGTCGTATTTAAGAAAACGAATAATAATTTAACTGTTGTAACCATCCAGAAAACAGTGAAAACAGCATTAAATTACAACGTGTAAGGTGCTTAGAGAAAACATAAAATCGGAGCAGTTTAAAATATAATATAACTATCAGTCACGCATGACTGCGTCAGTGACTAGACAAAATACATTATCGATTAGATCACAAAGAGCTGTATACAGGAATTTTAACCACGCCCACCTACTTCAATGAATGGAAACCACTCGCGATGTATACATATGGTTCTTGATATGAAAGGATGCACATTTGCTTTTATTTTCCGCGCGTGGTTTATCCTGCACTCAGTGTAGCCAAGCGACAATAAAACGTTTTAGAAATTGCTAAAAAATAAAATTCTACCGAAACTATGTACAGTCACGTGCGCGCCTAGTTAACAGACGACAAATTCCTTTGACGTCATAATATTGAGTTGCGGCGGATTTGTCCATGGGGATTTATCTCCCTTGAATAGTTTCAGGTGTATACGAATTTTATTTTATGACTATTTTTTTTCGACAGAGCAGTTTTTATTATATTTTCTGCAACAAATCGTATTGAAGTCCCACAAATGTCAAAGTATCTACTGGCTTCATTTATCGACTGAAAGCTTCTCTATTGATTATTTTCTAAATCAAACGATTTGATCCCCCTAGGGCGTTTTGCATGTTTGCCAGTTCCACCTAATTTTGCATTCCGACTTTGTGAGACGGCTTGAAGATTCACAAGACATATATCAGTCTTTACGCCATTTATGTGATCAATCACAAGGCCGTCTTCGATTAATCCGTAAAATGCTTCATAGATAGCTCTGTGACAGAGATACTTCTTCCTCCCAGCTGAAAACATCAAATACCCCATATTATTCAGATATCCAACCGGTTCTTTTAGTCTGCGGTGCCTGACAACACCATCACGGGATGCTTCGTAATTAACAAGCACTGGATGAGGTCTGAAATCTTGGCTCATTTGTATAATAATACTACTTGTCTAATTTATTATTTGCTTTAATTATAAGTCTATCAATGTAGTCTTGAGGGGTTTTGATGATTTTATCCTTGATTTTATCAAGGAGAACGGAGTCATTGTTGGGGTCAATGATTCGTTTGTCATAATAGCGTTTTAGTTCCCTGTATCGTTTACCGCCGCAACTGAGACACAACTGCGATTTTCCCCTTACCCCAACCCCACATTGGAGGCATGGGAGTGGACCAAAACTTCCTCGCCGAACGCTTTGTAAATGATGTCCACAGAATTCGCTTCTGCATGATATGTTACACGGGGTTGTTGATCCAATCATTAGCCACTTGCAGTGATTCATTATACTATATTTTTCTATTTAAATACTTGTTTTAATTATAACATGGAGGAGTTCAAGAGATTATCAAAAATCAAACCTTGGAGAAATACTAAATTCAATCTCGATAGAGTCTCTGATACACCAAAATGTCTAATCAGTGACAGAACTATACGAAGCAAAATCAAGGAGTGTTTTAATGAATTCTACCGAGACGGTGGAGCATACTGTTGGTCGACATTTCGAATTATACACGAGGATGTCAATGTACCTAACATCGATGCTACTATGAACGATGAAAGAGCAGCTGAGATAATTTCACACCTTGGTGTAGCATCCAAAGGGGAAATTCGAAGAATTTTATTAGGGAAAATCAAAGATGGAAATCTAAAGGATTTCAAACAAAGCAATTCCCAACAGAAGTATTTTTTCAGAATAAAATTCATTATCGAAGTCGAAGGCAAATGGATTATCAAGGATAAATTTGAACCAATCCTCAAAGATAAAAAACTGTCGTTGTAAGTAGAGATTCCAAACCAGGAATTCTAACTGGAATTGACAAGATCTTTTCCCGTAACAGCAATTGTTTATGGGTTATATCCGTTAAATGATAAACCCGTTATCGCAAAACTAGCTCCTATGAAATATTCACCGTTGACTTCGTCAAGGCTCTATTGTGTAGCAACACGGGTAATGGAACACTTCACAAATGCATCCCGAGGAAATAAACTAACTGATCTGCGACGTAGGAAAATAACCGAATGGGAACTGACAGTGAAACAGCACGGTGCAAAGATTTCTGATATAGCTAAATTAGAAACATCATTAAGATTCCCAATATCAGTAATGACGATAACCGGAGAAGTTTTATACGAACCGAAATATAAAAAAAAATGGAGCGCCTATACAAATTATTGATCATAACGAACACGTGTGGACACCTGCAGTAACAATATTTCCACGAGAACGAATCGTAAGATATATCCCCGAAGAATTTTCCGAAGATGTTTTTTATAATGAGAAATTATTCGATGCTATTCATGCGTTGTGTAAAGATGATCCTGTGTCAGTGTGGTTACTTAGAAGTGATGAAGATCCCGAAATAGGATTTGATCAATTTGTAAGAGCAAATGGTGAATTATATCGCGTTGAATAATTAGATAACAGAATGAGAAAAATCGCTAGTGATTTTTCACCTGAGAGTTTCCATGAAAAACTACTCACGGATAGTTTTACTATTCCATCAGTGGTAGCTCACTTCGCAAGAGAAAAAAACTCATGGCGTCCAACACGAAGTGATTTTCTCGAAGATGTTAAATTGAGTTACGTCGAATTTAGTCATGGAGGACTGTGGAATACAAAATACTCACGTGATGGTATGATTTCAATTGATATAGCTGCGTGTTATCCAGGGAGTTTTCTAGGATATGGAGAAGCCGCTGAGTACTTTAAACGATTTGGACACCTCACACATGAAATGACTCGTGTTGCGATTAATGGGCCATTACCTGATTTTGATTTAACCGGATTCGCTCGTGTGATATCATTTGAACTCGCTACAGGGTTACATCCGTGTAGTTATGTTTGGCTTGGTAGACATATATCTGAAAAGGCCTGGATGCCAATAGTGCTATTGAGATATATGATCGATTGTGAGATGTTACAATCGTTGATTGTCGGTGAAGCTATTATATGCTATCGAGCTCAGAAAGAAGTTTGGCTACCACAATCCGATCTAGATCGTATAATTAGCGAACAGCGAAAACAGTTTCCAGATTTCAGCGAGGAAGAAGTCATGAATTGGTCTAAGAAGTTATTTGAAATTAAAAAAGAACAAGCTAAAGATTTTGGACGAAGAATAATCGGTAAATTTACCCAGGGCGGAAGATACGACAATGCAAAATATTCCTCGCGCTTGATCATAGACGTCGCTGAATACGATTTTATTGTAACGGATTTAACGAAACAGGGAAAACTTGTAAATCGTAAAGACGCTTTCCTATCCGATGGAAGACGATTAGGTACAATTGTTACCTATTGTGATGGATATATTAAACAATATACGCATTTGAGAAGTTCTATGCTAGCTTATGCTTCTATCAATTTATTTTCGATGATAAATAGATTTCCTAATAACGCAGTTAGAGTAGCTACTGATTCTATTTATATCCACGAGAAATACAAATCAGATGTAGCTAAATTAACAGATCCCGAGGAAAATTGGGGATGTTGGAGATTTAAAAAGGAAAAACTACATGAGTATTGTGAATCGGCAGATGTTACCATGGATGAAAAGTACTTAAAGTGTGATAAGATTCAATCAGAATTTTCAAATGCACCACCGGTATCTGATCCAATATGTAGATACAAGACAGTTTATTTAAACGGTTGTGGTGGGTCAGGAAAGACAACTCGTGCAATTGAATTATATCGTCGGTCAAACATGATTGTGTTAACACCGACTCACAGACTCGCCAGAGAGATGATACAGCGAGGGGTAAATGCCTGTACAGTTTCTTTCGATGGAAAGGCGATGAATGGACCCCTGATCGAATGGGCGATAAATTCATTCCTGAAATCATAATCTGGGATGAAATATGCACGGTATCGTTGAGAGTATTACAAACATTTCTCGAATGGTTGTTAAACAAAAACACAAAAGTCGTCATGTGCGGTGATCACGGCCAACCACCACCATTTGTCGGGGCATCTCCACATGAATGGCTAAAGGGTTTTGTAGACTACAATGAAGAAATTACTACTGATTATAGATCACTTGATGAACAATTACGCGAGTTCAATGCAATGATTAGATAACAGCCGGATAAAATCCAATGTGAAATAGCGCGTGAAATAATTTCAGAAACTCCCATGAATGATTTTTGGGAAACGTGGAGACCAAACGAATTGATAATTGCAAGTAGAAAGATAGTCAGAGACACACTTCAGATGAAGTTATTTGAATTGCATAAAGAAAAATTTGCAACACTTCCAGTACCGTTGTGTTATAGGCCTTCGGATACACGAAAGCAGAATATAGAAGTTGATATTCCAGGCCCAAAATCCGAAGGATTTCAAAAACAAATTCTCGTATTAAATGATATTGTGCTGGTTGATATCAGCGTCGTTGAAGATGCATTGCGTGCTAATAAATCCCCGTGGACGCTAGGATACGCAGCGACGATACATTCTTCACAGGGATTGACTATATCGGATATAATTGTTTGGATGGTAGATAATCGCATCGAATGGTCGAATTTAGTCTATCTTGCAGTATCCAGAGGGAGGAGATTAAATCAACTTCGAAGAGTTGTCCTGACAGAGTCAGGTGGCGATGATGAAATCATTGGTGACGATGATGACACCACAATGGATGATGCTAGCATCGTTGATGTTAAAACTATTGATAAAAAACTATCCGGTTAAAAACAACAAGACAAAAAAAAACAACGACAATTTGATATTGATGCTGAATTAATAATTACGCTGAAACAACAACAGAATAATCACTGCGCGACTTGCAATTGTATAATGCGTTGGCAGTATTCGGATAAAGATCCTCGCCAATTTACCGTAGACAGAAAGAATAGCAACATTGGTCATATCAGAGATAACGTTATGCTGTCTTGTCTTGAGTGTAATAGACGCCGGGGTGGCAGCACCTTCGGCGCTAGTTAAGACCATGAGGTGGCAATTGAGTATCGTCAGGAATCACTTGTAATTGTTCGCGTGTAAAAACCCGCTGAGGGGCAGTTGAATCCAGTTTATAGATTGGAGGTCTACCAGTTGATCGTGTTATAGTAGATATCTTGTGTGCAGTAACACTCCAAATAGAATCAGTAGCCCTTTTTCTGCCACCTTCAAGCTCTCCTGGTTCGTATAAATATCTAACAGTGACATTACTACCAAGAATTGGTTCTTTGAAATCTTTTTGTGAAATTCCTTGGATTTCCATTTTTGGTATAGACGCTTTCTTAATCGCGTTGACAGGTTTCATGTTAATTGTTCGAGTAATCTCGTTATTGAGCGCGGAAATCACAGCTGTTAATCTCTTAACCCATTCACGGGATCTTTTATCCTGAATAAACTCCTTCGCGTATTGATATCCAAATAACCGCTCAGCAAGAGTCCGATTAAATCATTCAACGATTGCATGATCGCGATGTAGTGCAGTATGTCCTCGTCTGATGGTTACATTATGACGTTTCATCGCTGATAACACTGCACCCTGAAATTCCTTGCCAGGATCAACTTGTAACAGATTCGGCCAACGCAGAGGACCCTTTCGATAAATCTTTTCAAATGCAGAAGCTACTTCAGGTGATGACTTTGTTTTTAGCGGTTCTGCTTGTTTGTATCGACTCGCAATGTCAACTACGGTTAGCGCGTATTTGTAACCGTTGTCATGTGGTAAAAACAATAAATCAGCTTGATGAACTTCATTGGGTCCGGTAACATCAAAATGCGAAAAATTGATTTGTTTAGGCGGTGGTAGATAAATCTGCCATAGTGCCTGTTTGGATAACCAATTAGCCGCAGTAGCCTTTTTCACTTTTGCGGCTTTGGCGAGTTTATTGATTGAAGCGTTACCCCTCCAGTATCCTTTTGGAGAATAATAAATAGATTCCATATTATTAATTACCAGCACCCATCATCAATTTGCCTTTCATAGCTGATTTTACCAACCACGAAGCCAATTTTTCTTTGAAAGATTTATCAGGAATAGCATTTGACGCATGAATTAATTTCACATCTGCGAGATGCCTGTGTTGCAGATTGCTGCTTTTATATGCAACATCATGAAGTTGACACGCCTTATCAATAGCGTTTATCGGATACTCGCCGGATCTGGGTTGATTTTGATCATCAAGTCTGATATCTAATCGTGTTTCGGGACCACAGTAGCTATATCCTGGAAAGTGCTTTTCTCCGGGGTACTTTGCCCATTGGGTTCCAGGGAGTTTTGCCAATTTGGCTGCGATATCACCTCCTCTTTTTTTTTAAATCCTTGATTTTTTCAAGGGAAATAAATCTAAATTTTTTTATACCACATGTTGCACATCTACCAGTTAGTGCTGATCTGTTATTTTTAGTTGTAATTGTCGCCACATCATTTGTGCCAGTACGCGTTTTACACTTCACACAATATAGATCCATAATTTATGTATAGAGATATGGATATAATTGATTTTTCAGCGACTAAAACAAGAGAACCAGTTAAGCATCATGCAGCGCTACCAAACTCTATCCGGATGATTATAATCGGGCCATCTGGATCCGGCAAGACGCAATTGTTACTCAATTTAATAATGAGATGGATGAAGTGGGATAAGTTGTATTTAGTTGCCCCTAGCGTAGATGATCAACGATGTTATGAAGTGTTAAAGGATTTTAACGAGAATGCATCAGAAATTAAGGGTGAAAACGCCATTGAATTTATAACTGATATTGACGAGGCACCATCCGTGGATGACCTTGATGGGAACATTAATAATTTAGTCGTATACGACGATGTGATGTTAGACAATCAAAAAAATCCTGCTAGGATCTTTTCCAGAGGCAGGCATAAAAACACTGACGTGATATATGTCACTCAACGCTACACACAGATTCCAAAAGTGATTAGAGATAACTGTAATATTCTTGCTGTATTCAACGGCGTTGATACTCATACGCTACGAAATATTTGGCAGACATGGTGTTCTGATATGGACTTCAATCAATTTAGAATTTTCTTTAGTAACGCTCAGTCAACCCCGTACGGATTTGTAACAATAAATTTACATGATCCTCGAACACGATATCGTATCGGAGTGGATCAAATATTTGGTTAACCCAGAACTGAAAGCTTTAGCAGCAGAGAGGGTGAATGACAACGATGTTGGCGTATGTAAGGAAATCTTATTTTATCGAATAGACGCCATTTTTTTACTATTTGGTACAAGCCTTAGATCATCGAATCGACGTCTCTATAAGTTGTAGGGTTCACCCTCTCTGCTGCTTACGTCAATCGTAAAGACGCTTTCTTGTCCGATGGAACCAAATTAGGTACAGTTGTTACTTACAGCGATGGACACAGTCTTCAGTATACACCTTTGAGGGCATCTATGCTAGCTTATGCTTCTATCAATTTATTTTCGATGATAAATAGATTTTCTGACGCCGCAGTTAGAGTCGCCACTGATTCATTTTACATAGACATGAAACACAGCAACGCAATAGCTGAATTCACTAATTCCGACGAGAGTTGGGGATCATGGAGAATTAAGCGGGAAATACCGTGTGATTATTCCGAATCAACAGATATTACGATTGAAGATAAATACTTGAAAGGCAATCAGTGTTCAGAACTATCTAATGCACCGCAGATATCTGATACATAGGTAGATACAAAACCAGTTACCTAAACGGCTGTGGCGGGTCAGGAAAGACGACTCGTGCGATTGAGTTATTTCGTGGGAAATCAAATATGATTGTACTAATACCAACACACAAACTTGCCAGAGACATGAAACAACGAGGAATTAATGCTTGTACTTATCATAGTTTCTTTCGATGGAAAGGTGACGAATGGACTCCTGATCGAATGGGTGGGAAATGTATTCCTGAAGTCATAATTTGGTATGAGATATGCACGGTGTCATTAGATGTATTACTAAGATTTCTCGATTGGTTATTGCACGTTAACACAAAAGTAATAATATTTGACGATCACGGCCAACCACATCCATTTGTCGGTTTATCCCCACATGATTGGCTGAAAAATATTGTAGATTATTATGAAGAAATTAACACCGATCATAGAGCACTTGATGAACAATTACGCGAGTTCAAGAAACTAATCAGATTACAACCGGATAAAGTCCAATGTGAGATAGCGCATGAAATAATTTCGGAAACTCCCATGAATGACTTTTGGGAAACGTGGAGATCAAACGATTTGATAATCGCAAGTAGAAATATAATAAGGGACACACTTCAGATGAAGTTATTTGAAACGGATAAAGAAAACTTTACATCACTTCCAGTACCGTTGTGTTATAGGCTTTCGGATACACGAAAAGAGAATATTGAAGTTGATATTCCAGGACATCGTGAAAAGGAGAATTTAGTGTTAAATGATATTGTGCTGGTTGATATCAGCCTCGTCGAAAATGCATTGCGCGCTGATAAATCCCCATGAACACTATGATATGCAGCGACGATACATGCTTCACAGGGATCGACTATATCAGATACAGTTGTTTGAATAGTGGATAATCACATCGAATGGTCGAATTTAGTTTATCTCGCAGTATCCAGAGAACGAGAACTAAATCAGCTTCGAAGAATTGTTTCAGATGATAATGACACTACAATCAATGATATTGTCAGTGTCAAGGACATAATCAGAAGAACAATCAATGATATTGTCAGTGTCAAGGACATAATCAGAAGAAATTGGCTGGTTATAAACAACAGGATAAAAAAAATAACAGAGAATTTGATATTGTTACTGAATTAATAATTACACTAAAACAACAACAGAATAATCACTGCGCTAGTTGCAATTGTATAATGAGTTAGTGTTGGTCGGATCCTCGCCAATTTACCGTGGATGGAAGAGATAGCAGCGTAGGTCACACTAGAGATAATGTGATGCTGACTTGTCTTGAGTGCAACAGACGCAGGGGTGCTAGTTAAGACCACGCGGTGGTAATTGAGTATCCTCGGGTATCACTTGTAGTTGTTGTCGAGTGAATCTTCGCTGAGGAGCAGTTGAATCCATTCTATAGATTGCTGGTCTACCCGTGGATCGTGTTATGCCGGATATTTATGCGCGGTGACACTCCAAATAGGATCATTATCTCTTTTTTACCACCTTCGAGCTCTCCTGGTTCGTATAAATACCTCACAGTAACATTACCGAGAATTGATTGTTTTGAAAAATCTTTTTTTGCGGTTGTTCAGGTATATACTTCTTTCTAATGGCGTTGATGGGTTTCATGTTGATTGTTCTAGTAATCTCGTTATTCAGCGCGGTAATGACACCCGGTAATCTCTTGACCCATTCAGGAGATCGCTTATGTTGAATAAATTCCTTCGCGTATTGATATCCAGATAACCGCTTAGCATGTGTGCGATTAAATCGTTCAACAATTTCCTGATCACGATGTAGTGCAGTATGCCCTCGTCGTAACGCGGTATTATGACTCTTCATCGTTGATAGAACCGCACCCTGGAATTCCTTGCCAGGATCAACAAGTAATAGATATGGCCAGCGCAGAGGACGCCTTCGACAAATCCTTTCAAACGCAGTAGCCACTTCAGTTGATGATTTTGTTTTTAACGGTTCTGCTTGTTTGTATCGACTCGCAACATCAACTATGGTTAGCACGTATTTGTAACCACCATCATGCGGCTGAAATAATATATCAGCTTGATGAACTTCATTAGGAACGGTCTCATCAAAATGCGAGAAGTTAATTTGTTTAGTCTGCGGTAGATAAATTTGCTATATCGCCTGTTTGGATAACCAATTAGCCGCTGTGGTATATTTCACTTTCGCGGCGCTAGCGAGTTTACCGATTGCTGCTTTGCCCCTCCAGTATCCTTTTGGAGAATAATAAATAGATTCCATGTTGTTATTAATTTCCAGCACCTAACATCAATTTACCATTCATCGCTGATTTTGCTAACCATGAAGCCAACTTTTCTTTGAAGGATTTATCAGTGATAGAATTCAACGCATGAATTAATTTCACATCTGCGATATGTCTGTGTAGCAGATTACTGCTTTTATAAGCAACATAATGAGAATGAGACGCTTTATCGATGGTGTTTATTGGATATTCACCGGGTCTCATATCAGATCTCATAGAAACAAATCTAAATTTCTTTGCACTGCATTGTACGCATTTACCAGAAAGTGCTGATTGGTTATTTATAGTTGTAATCGTCGTCAAGTCGTTTGTGCCAGTACGTGCCTTACACTTCACACAATATAGATCCATAATTTATATATAATAACATAAATGTAATTGATTATTCAGCTACCCGACGACGAGAACCTATTAAACACCATGCAATGTTACCGAATTCTATTCGCGTGATTAGAATCCGACCATCTGGAAGTGGCAAGACACAACTGCTACTTAATTTGTTGACGAGATGGATGAAATGGAAGAAGTTGTATTTGGTCGCTCTGAGTGTAGACGATCAGTGATGTTACGAAGTGTTAAAGGATTTTAACGAGAAAGCAAAATTGGAAATCGATGAAGATATTATTGAGTTTATAACCGATATCGAGGAAGCACCGAGCATTTATTCCATCGACGGAAGCATTAACAATTTAGTCGTATATGATGATGTGATTTTAGACAATCAAAAAAATCCTGCTAGGATATTTTCCAGAGGCAGGCATAAAAACACCGACGTGATATATGTCACTCAACGGTACACTCAAATTCCGAAGGTGATCAGAGATAACTGCAATTTATTATGTGTGTTTAACGGATTTGATACTCATACACTACGAAATATTTGGCAAACTTGGTGCGGTGGTGATATGAATCATAATCGATTTAGAAATTTCTTTAGTCACGCTCAGTCAATCCCACACGGATTTGTGACGATAAATTTATCAGACCCTCGGACGCGATATCGTATCGGACTTGATAAAATATTCGGTTAACCCATAGCAGCAGAGGGGGCGGCGACAACGACAATGGCGTGTTCGATCAAGCGTTAGTTCGCTTTTTTCATGATTTCGAGGAAGCCTCAGTTTGCCGAATCGAGGCCTGTCGGATTCAGTTTTCGAGGAACTCTCAGTTTGCCTAACAGACGCCTATTAAAGGTTATCGGATTCGCTCCCTCTGCTGCTGCGGGTGAGTCAATACCTCACTCATATTCAGTTTTTATATATACATATATACATATTGGATACATTTGGAGAAGGAATATACGATTTGTTTTCGTTATCCTTAGGTTTATGTATTATGTGATTGTGCATTTAGGATTGGTTATCTTATCAACAGTATTTATCATGTCGTCACTCAAAGATCTAGTGGAGTTGGGGAATCAGTTTGGGTATGAAGGGAGGCCAATACGAAAATTTATTCAGGAGGAGCAGGCTCGGGAAAGGGATCAAAGGGTAAAGGAAAGAGATATAGAGATGGCAAAGGCAGAATTAAAAATAGACTTTGAAAGAAAAAAGATAGTATCAGAGAGGAAAAAGTCGGAATCAAATATAGCATTTGAAATGGAGAAGATGGCATTTAAGTAAATGAATATAGAGTTAAAGAAACAGGCAGAAAAGGAAAGGATAGGGTGGGAAAGGGAAGCAGAATTGGAACGAAACGAGCAGGTAAAATAATTTGAAGAAAGAAAGATAAAGTTAGAAACCATTGAATTAGATAACAGGAACATGTAGGAAAAACATAAAAGGAATTTGAACTTAATGAGACTGATGGACAAACTGATGTTGATTTTAAAACAGTTCAACAGCTGACTATGTTATATATAAATACTTTTACATATCTAAATAGTACAAGGGTCTAGATAATGTGTGTATGCCCGTTTAAAGGTGTTAGTATTTGATTTGATTTTCGTTTGATAAGTCATTTGTCAAAAGAATTGTTTTCGAGTAGAAAGACCTTCCGATATCTTTGCCTGTCGTGATTTTCGAACACAAGTGTTTAATGTTCCTTTGAGTAACAAGCCAAGTAAAGATTCATGTCCAAAGATTTTAGAATCCTTGTTTTCAGTCACATAATCTATTAACTGAATCTCTCCCTTGTTAGCAACAGGGAAGAAGAAAAGTATTACCCTGTAAGTCTTAAATATTGTCAAAAATTGTGACATACAAAAAGTATTTTTCTGGACTATTTTGGTAACCTTTCTATGTTGTGAGCCAAAATCATTTACGTGCAAGTAGGACAAGCGCAGTTTAAAGATTAGATGAGTTACTTGGCCATGCCTTTGAGTCGCATGCCTAAAACATTTGGAATGCCAGAAATAGCCAAATGTTATTTCCCGCACTTTTTCAATACCGAAGCCAATCAACGTGGCGTTCTTTCCCATTTGCCTGAGGCTCACTACTATGACCCCGACAACATGTGTACCAAACAAACGAGAAGCTTTTTACGCTTGGTACCAGATACACGCCTCGGACCCCTTCGACTTTTAGGAAGAAATGTTAAAGTATTGTCATTCTGACGTGAACATTTTTACGACGTTGTTGTGTAAAATTTCGATAATTATTATTGGAGCTCGTAGGGACCGATCCTTTGAGAGAAGATTGTACCATCGCCAAAGCGTGTACCTTAGTGTACCGAAAACGATTTATGCCTGAAACTATAATGACTGTTATCAGTCCTCAAACGTCAATACTCGTTCAAAGCCCTACGCTGGCTGCATTACTTGTACCACAAGGAAGACAAATAGATCCAACACGTCCGCAATGGAGGAGGCGAAAAGGCCATCGGAACGTATTTGGGAGACGGTTTGGACTTAGAAAACCCTCAAATTGTGTACGAGTTTACGGATGCTTATTTCACGGATATCCTATGTGCTACCCCGACAGTGACACCAACAATCAGGTTTTACAACAGGCTATGGAACACTTGTACCATGCTACATGTCAGAGGCGATTGAAGTTAGAATAGCAAAGATACCAGGTGGTGGAAATGTGGAAACACGAGGACGATCACCGTTTGAAAACCGATCTCGAGTTTAAACTCATTTCGGAAAGTTACGAGTTAGTGGATGCCCTTAACCCACGGGATAGTTTGTACGAAAGACTTACGAATGCCACCTGTTTGTTGTACCAAGTGAAAAAAAAAAGAAGGGAGATGAAATCAAATACTTGGACGTGTGTTCGCTGTATCCTTACGTTTGCAAATATCGTCACGTTCCCGTAGGGCACCCACAATTAATGCGGGAAAACATTGACCTGGACAATATTCGACAGTACGAAGGATTGATCAAGTGCAAAGTCTTGCCTTCTACGGATTTGTACCATTCCATTTTACCTCACCATTGCCAAGATAAACTAATGTTCTCTTTGTGTCCCTCTTTGTGCCGAAACGTGCAACCAAGACCAACCTTGTTAGCACACCAATCAAGAAGAACGCGTCTTAACTGGAACGTGGGCTAGCGTAGAATTGTTTAAAGCATTGGACCGGGGAAACCAACTGTTATAAGTATACGAAATTTACCACTTTCCCAAGACACAACAATACTACAAGGGTGACGAGACACAGAAAGATAGTTTTTCAGACTATGCCTTCTTGAAATTAAAACAAGAAGTCAGCGGCTATCCTTCCTGGTGTCATACTACTGAAGACCGAAATAAATTCAAAGACAAATACTGGAAGCAGAAAGGTATCACTTTAGACCACGTTGAGAAAATTGAAAAAAAGGCGATCGTTTGCCAAAGTGATGCTAAATTGCTTGTGGGTTTAAAATTGCACAACGACCAACTTTATCCAAGATTGAGTATTTTATCTACTATAGTTCCCGTTACTTCCAGATGATCTGCGACAAAATGAAATACAAGAAACACGTGGACGTCATTCGTGAGGACTTGATTTTAGTCAATTACGAAGAAGAACTAGACTTTGTAAAAGCTGGCAAATTTGAAATGTCATCATTGTGGCTTACGTGTTCGCGTCCTGTTTTTTGACATGGACAGTTGCATCTACATCCACTAACCAAACCAGTGTTACCCTGACATCGAAGGAGGTCGTTCAGGAGCCTAGACAGATGAACATCCCGTCGAGAAGGTTCTAAGTTTTGCAAGTGGCGGTCCTAAACATTACGACTACGAATACCGAGACCCGCAAGGAGAAATGCACACCTAATGTAAAGAGAAAGGATTGGTATCGCGCCAGTCGCATGGTGCACTTTGACGTGCTGGAAAAAGCCTGACAGTCGGAACTGTATGAAACTTTGAAAGTAACCACCCAAGAACAACACAAGATTGTTCGTTTACCAACACACCAAATCGTCAGCCGAACTTTGGACAAAGGGTATCTAATTGTGTACAAGAAGAGAGTGAGGTTTCCCAATCATTTCACTCTACCGTACGGTCACGTCGATATCGGGCAAAATATAAAAAGAGGTACTGTCGAAGACCAATAGTTCATTTCTAACTAAACAGCCATGCGAAACAAGATGAATCGGTTGAAACAGACATCATTTAGATTTGGAGATTCTCACGTGGAGTGCGATGTAATTCCTTGCGATTGTAGTGATGCTATACGCTGTGACCTCAGCGATTCAGCAGGACATCGTGGGAACTTTTCAATGACTACTACCACTAAACCTAACATGTAAAGTGATGCTGTGCGTGTCAAACCAAAGGGATGCGAAGGCGGTGACACACGTTATCGTGGACTGCTGAGAATTTCACCGTACCTGAATCGAACTCAAGTTATGAGTGTCCAGTATTCTTTCCCTACGTGCTTGCCTGAATACCGTAACTTTAAAAGTCGATTCAAATCTTCAATAAGAAATGACCAACATATCTACCTGGACCAACTCCTGAAGTATTAGCCACAGCCGGATTTTTCTACTTGGGCGAAGGGGATAAAGTCAAGTGCTTCATTTGTGGTGTGTCAATTTACGTGTGGGAACAGAACGATTGCGCTGACCTGGAACATGCTTGATGGTATCCGAATTGACACTAGCTTCTTTTCGTGGTACCTTAGTTATTATCGTTTAAGAAACCAGTTTGGCTAGGAGTCAAACCTAGACAAGTATATGAACCTTCTCTAAAAAATAATATTCAAGGATTACCTTACGAATTGCAAGATAACATCTACAAGAAAATTTGGCAGTGACTTGCTAAAGCAAAATATCAATTGGTGACTGTAGAACGTTTGTGTAGTGAAATTCACAACAGGAAAGTGACAAAAGTAAACCAACGTGTCAGAATTCCCTGGATCAAGTGTGTCTTTTTCCACAGATTCCAATTTAGACCGTTTACATATGAAGATTTTGTTACCATTCTTGACCGTTACCCTGAATGGCAGTGGTCCGAACTTACACACCATGTTACTCACTTTCGCTTTTGGAGAAGATTTTAAATACTTCAGTGAAAAATGTACACATATTGCCTTTGATTTATAGAAGTATAAAATAGACTATTATTATGCCACAACCTTTATCACTTGTGATAAAACAGATTCCGTGGAAGGATATCAATGAGGATATTCAAAACGGTGGAGGATTACGAACACTTATTACGAGAATTGTGTCTCATCCATTAGGGTCGACGTGTTGTGTGTGTTTAATTGACTAGCCTTCTGGGATTTCGTTTACCCGTATATTCATTGCGGACACTATACGAACAATAACCTACAAATGCAGTATGGTGACTCCTATAAAGGTCCACGAGAGACACATTCTGGTAAAAGCCTTACTCTTTCATCTTGATACGTCTCGATCTCCACATGAGAAAAAGATTCGTCAACTTTTAGATACGGAAGAGGTGTACGACGATGTGTGTGTAGCTTGTGATTTACACCCTCATTGGACAGATGTATGTGACTGGAAATGTTGGGGTTTTGAGGCTTGGACAAAATAAGCATCCCATTATGCTCTAGCTTTGTGATCGTAAAATCCATCGTCCAGTGAACAAAGTCACTTTTAAACCTGTTTTGGTGACAGTGATAGAATAAAAAGAAGAATCTGTCACCGAAGATAATCACTCCTCTCAGAACAGGACTGTCATGGAAATTCCCGAAAGTCCATTTCGAGAGGACAACTATGTGACTATACCCAATGCAGAGACTATAAGAACATTTCATACTACCTCTAGGACAGCTTGGTTACCAAAACGATGTTGTAAAGAGACTTGTTTATATGCCACTTTGAATGTTACCATGTGTTCTTTTTATTTCTGTACTTATCCATTTGGCTTTTATGCTATTTTGTCTTTCGTGTTGTTCCAGTTTAAACATGAATTGAAATAAACGTGTCCTGATAAAAGTATAAAATCCTCTTGTCTTGTTTGTGTTTGTGTTAATAGTGTCATACCCTACACTACTATGGCTACCTCTGTTATTTCTACTCCTTCCTTCTCAACATTCAAAGTCATTGATAAACACTTAGATCATGCCAGCCAGAGACCTTGTATCCTCGTTCTCCTTTTAACATGTTAATGGCTGGACCAAGTGGTTTAGGCAAAACCGAATTTGGCAAACGTTTGATCGAACATAAACATCATTTCATCGATCGTTCACCTCAACGCATCGTGTGGTGTTACAAAGAGTGGCAATCGGCATAAAGTCTAATGCAAGAAAGTCAAGGTGATTTCATGTGTTTGTGGAAGACATTCCTAGCGAAGACAATGGGATCGTGTTTGACCCCAATCAAACTCATTTTGTCATTTTCGATGACAATTTAGGAGAAGACGAAGAAGAAATTAAACTGGTTACGCGTAAAGTGTATCATTGTTATGCCAGTGTCATTTGGATCGCACAAACTTGGTTTCTTCAAAGTAAAGCCCATCGTACCATTAGTCTCATTGCTTAGTACGTAGTCTTGTTTGAAAGCTCTAGAGATAAATCGCGAGTGCGAGTCTTAAAAAAACCCAGCTAGGAACACATTGGCTGACTCATGCGTACGATGATGCCACTCAAATCCCATACGTCTATTTACTAGTGGATTTGAAAACCACCACGCCCCGATTTTTAGCGATTTCGCGCCCATTTGTTTGACGACTGGTGACAAGACGGAGGAACTGTCGTATACACGTCCTCGTCGTCCACATAACAACAACAACAACTAAAACATCTATAAAAACCTCTTTCACTTTGACCTTGTCTCATGCAACGTGACGTCCCTTCAGTCTCATCTTCCCGTCAAACTGATTCGTGCCTTGTACGGTATCAAGACCATATCCACAAATACGTGCTCTCAAAGAAGTCTTACGATGGTTTACGGTGACAGCACGATAATTACTGCAAGGCTTCATTCACATTCCACATCAAACCAAACGCTTTTTTGACAGTAACAAAGATGCCTTGACGCAACTGGCCAATCCTCGCATTGACACTCAAACCAAACAGCAAATCATTTTGAAACCTGTAATTAGCGGTTTTGTAGGAGGTGTCATCATTCGTTCCCTCTTAAAATGAGATCCCATTGCTAGCAAAGATCACCCCAAGAAAAGAGCCAAAATGAACCCCAAAGTAAAATAACAATGATGTCAAGACCAAAGGGCAAAAAATGAAAAGTCCACAGAAAAGAGCTGTTACCCGCAAAAGAGGCACTTCGGCCAGGACGCAACCTTACCTTCGTAAATCTTGACCTGCATCACCAGTGACTGGGTTTCCATTAGCCTCATGTCTTTCCACTTATCCGTTGTTGGTGATGCCATCCAAATCCAATTTGACACCCATTCTTCCTAATTTGATGAAACATTGGAAACCGTAACCCCAGAATTACCCAAGTAAGAAGAGACCAATGATATCTTTCGAACACACACTGCCACTCCCATTCCTAGTAAGATAGCAATTTCCTTGTCGACCCCTTCTCCCACTCCCCAACAATAAGAACTCAACATTTGGGTTCAAACATGATGGCCACTCCTCCTTGGAAAGAAGTGAAAACGAAAGAAAGGAAACCAGAAGTGAGAATAGAAAAGAAGACCAAAGCTATCCCTTTACCTCCACCACCACTACCACCAGTACCCTCGACGTTTACTCTTGTGGCACATAGGACACGTAACACTGTTTCCAAACAACCATCATATCGCCCCACCCTAAGCAGTATCATCGACGAGTGGATACCTTATTAGCAAAACCATGGAGAAGGTGTCAGTCAGCATTTAATACGATTCAGCCCACCCTCAGGTTACGGAGGCGTTCAGAAATTTTATCGTGCTGCTAAAACTCGCCTAAAAATATTCCATTTACCTGAAGTTCAACGATGGTTACAAGAAATAGCTACGTACACTTTACACAAACCCATTCGGCAAAAATTTTACAAACGTCGCACTCAAGTGGAAGGCATCGATGATCAATGGCAAGCCTATTTAGCCGATGTCTCTCATTTAGCCACCTACAATCGTGGCTACAAATATTTGTTTTTGTAATCGACGTCTTTTCTAAATTTGCCTTTGTCGTACCATTGATTTCCAAATCGAGCTGAGAGTTAGTTCGAGCCCTGCAATCGGTGTTGAAACAAAGTGGTCATCACCCTCTTTGATGGCAAACTGACAAAGATACATAATTTCTGAACAAGCTTTCCAACGTGAATTACAGAAACGTGAAATTCATTTTTGTACCACCGAAAATCTTGAAACCAAAGCCAGTGTCGTGTAACGTTTTCAACGTACCTCGAAAGAATGCATGTATGAATATTTTACGCATTAACACCCAACACTCTCAAGTACATCGACGTCTTACCGCATTTAGTCCAAGCCTACAACCAATCTTTCTACAAAAGCATTGGACGTGGCCCACAAGATGTTACACCTGACAACGAAGTGATTGTTTTTGAGCGACTGTTTGGTTCGTCCCAGACGATGGCTGTCCCCAATAAAGGCTAAGTGTTAACGACTGGAAATTGGGTTTGCATTGGCAAAACCTAACGCACTTTCAACAAAGGTTACTTACCCAACTGGACGACCGAATTGTTTCGTGTTACTGGACGAGTGCGTGATCATCATCCTACCGTCTATAAATTGGAAGACATGAACGAAGAAGTATTAAAAGGAACGTTTTTCTTGCCTGAGTTAAAACGTGTCACCAAAAGAGAAGACAAAGTGTACGACATTGAAAGCATTTTCGAACGAAGAACCCGTAAAGTAAAACGCCGTGTCAACCAAGTCAAATCATATCCTCTTAGTTTGTTTTCTTGGAATGACGCTTTGCAAGTCATGGACTATAAAAAGAAGTGACCATCATGCTCTTCAACACAACCTCAGCATACCACAGTGACAACTTCTTCTCCCAGTACTTCTCTGCAAGATTGACAAAAGCAACCATTGTGGAAGTGGTATGGAAAACGTGTACCTAATACTCTATCAAATCTTTGTGGTGTATTGTGTCATCGATGCAGCCATTGCTAATTTGAGTTTGCAACAAGGAGACAAACAATTGTGGAACATTTTACTCAGATGTTTTATCGATTAACTTCTTCCCAATCCTTACCTGAAATACTCTTACAACGAGAACAACAGTAACAATATTGGGAGTCTTGAGCCCAACGTCAGTCATTCTCCTAACAGTCACCCCTCCAATCACAATCCTCTTTTAGACACTCCTTAAACCTCGAGTGACTCATCGGACAGAAGAACTTTGGAATTATGAACAACAACATTAACCCATTTTACTTAACGTTACCCAGTGACAGTACCATGGAGTGTTTCCTAACAATACTTGGTGCTGTTCCACGAATAAATTACCTCAAGCCATTAATTTGGATCAAGATGCCAATTGGGAAGTGGATTTAGTGGAAATGATACATCCGACACAAATTTAAAAAATCGTCGAAAATCAAAACAGTTTTAAAGTAGAAGTGTATCAAGACCAATTGCAACAACACTTAGACGAACGCATCACCGTCAGTCACCCGATGAAAACACAGTACCCCACATCTAAACGGTCTACCTATCTGTTAACCATTCCTGTAGGCAATTAATTTAGTGGTGAAAATTGAGTACAATAAAATGGTTCGTCTCCTAATGATCAAATGAACAGTGAATAAAATTATGGCCATTACCTTTTGTCCTGAATTGTATGATATGTTGGGTGGAGACTTCAGGTTGGTCAAGAAAAGAAAAACATATATGACCAGTAACTTGGATTTTGCGAAATATACTCGAAATATACTCGATTCCCTGTGCAAATGAACCAAGGATTCAACTTGATTTTTTGTGTACTCCGATGTGGTGGAGTAGCAGGAAAGGTGAATCGGACATCTCTAATTGGGTTAGATTTCAAGCAAACAATTTTAGAGATCTGATTGTCAAATTAAGGTTTTTCAATTTTAAAGCTGTTTATTAAATTAAGGCTTATAATTTTAGAGCTCTGTTACTCAAATTAAGGCTTTTTCAACCCCCCCCCCCCCCAAAGAATATATTGTCCAAAAACAACACAAAGGCATGTTACGAAACCGAAACACAGACGCCTATTTTGTTGTCCTGGTTTTGTTAGTTGTTATGAATTAAATCATATGATATAGCAAAAATGGAAGGAGAATCGTTAACAACTAGACAAGCTCGAGAGCCATTAGAAGCAACAAAAAAAATTATTCCCGTGAGAGATTCTGTCAAACAAAAACTTCAACAACGACAGGAAGCTCAAGTCGATTTTGCAATATGTGCTGAACAATTATTCAAACCTGTTACTACAACCACTTGTTACGTGCTTAGGCTCGAATAAATAGTAGCATAGAAAGAGTGAAAATAACAAGCTTGTAAAAACTTAATACACAATTTATTGAGCACAAATATTTTCCAGAAACGAAAAATAAACTTACGGTTTTAAGAATAAATTCCAAAATTAATCCAAAAATAATTCAAAATAGTATCCACTAGATAAATTGGAAAAGTCCTGGTAATAAAATGTCTAAATAATTCTAAGTTTGAATTTCAGCGATTAGAAATTTTCATGGGGGTAAACGAGCTGGACATAACTCACCAGTAATAAGTAATGAAGCCGCTGATATCTGCCGACAACTGTTTGAAGGTGATATGATGGATATTGGTGTATTTCAAGAATGTATCGATGAACTCGTTATGATTACCACAATGACTAATGTCACCAGTGATTGATTGTCTCCCGATTGATAAATAATAATTAGATAAGATAATCATACACTGCAACCACAGCAAACCAGCCATGACATACGTTTTCAATTCACGATTGCCCCATTATAATATGTATCATGGAGATGGTCACGGTGATCTTGTTCAAGAGCTATTTGCAAGGATGGCTCCAAAAATAGCACCAATCGAAAACAATTATCGATAAACGTTATTGATATTATTCGTGATAAGGGTATTAGCTCTGTTGGTGATGTTGCCAGTAAAACATTTGCCGCGGCCAAGGTAAAACTAATCACGCTGATTCGACGACGAAAACAACCACCATCGGGAAAACTACCATTTACGGAGATTATGCCTGAAAGTGTTAGTACAATAATAAACAAAGCAATGGATCAAAAAATATCAGAGAGAATAAATTAAGGATTTGATACTCAGGTGAATATTACTGCAAATATAATAGCGGAAAGTGGTTTGAAATCCCGAACGAGATCTCGATTTAGACCGAGAAATATATTATAAAATGTTCGAACCTTCACCCGACCAAGCATTAGATATGGATGCTCCTGCGCGCAAAGATAATTCTTTAAAAAATGATCAGTTTTATCCGTATAACGCAATACACCCAAATGAACGAGGGAGAAGCGAATTTCAGGTTCATGATACAAGTAAATATTATCTACCGCATTTATTAAGTAGAAGGAGAACATGTAACACATTTTGATGCTAATACACCATATGACGCAAATACCTGAGTTGGTTTCTTCAATAATGGTATTATGGCATTATTTAGTGGCGATACTTATATGATTGTTAATGGACAGATTGACTCTATTAATAAGGATGTTCATATTGCCACAACAATAGTTGGATTAGCAAGATATTCTGATGATTATACAATATCAGCAGGTCCCTCTATGATGTTCGTCCAGTATATTACTAATACTGCTGATCATAATTAGTATATTATCAGATAACCGAGAAATCATGCTGATATTGTTAATGTTAATGACAAGGGTATGATTATTAACATTAATCCTAATTACAACTTAGGGTTTTTAACACGTGTATCAATGTTGCGGGGTGCGTAGGTTATTTTCATGCGCGATTCCACTGCATCATATATTTGGATTTTGTAGAAATGTTAGAAAAGTTATCTTTGGAGCTAAACACACATTTGTTCTTGTGCGAAAATGTGATGATACTGATGCAATCTGGTCAGATGCTGCTGCTGTTGCTGCTGGTAAAGTAAATATAACAAAACTTACATTATGGATGCCATCAATGACCCCATCAATCGTCGCAAAAAAAAATTGCTATCATTTATGAACACAGGTGGTAAATCATTGTTGTCATGGCTAACAGTATCAACAGCTAGTCTGCTGAGTCGCATTAATGGAGATTTTTCATGACATGTTACATCAAACAGGGAAATTTCTGAGCCACGACAACTATTTATTGCATTCCAGGATTATCAGTGATTAAATTGTTAGGAGCACTACCATATGACATTTGATCAATTGGGTGTTAACAAAATTTCGTTAAGTATAAACGGTCAACAGGAACCATCTGTGAATATTTTACTTAATTACATCCAAAATGAAAGAGCGCGCGCATATCATCGTTTGCTGACATTTATGGCACCTACTCAGAACGTAGATACTGGTCTACAAATATGACAATTATATTTTAGAAACATATGTCCGATTAATTACTTTTCACTGGCACATCTTGACTTAACTATACAATCCGTCGTTGACGTATACTTCGACGCTCGTGTAACCAATCCTCCTGACATTCTAGGTCCACACGTCGTTCGCGGTTCTTACAGATCAATTGCCGTCATTCTCAGTGGCAAATTAATGCTACTGGAAGGTGTTGGTGGACGAATGAGTATAGTTGGTGTGCCAATAGAAAACATGTAGTGTTTTCCAAAAACATGTAGGCAATTAGATAAATCTCGTATTAAATAAAATTTCATGTTAGTGTTACTCTGACACCTGGTCAGATTAAAAATTGCAATCGAATTCAGCTAACAAAATGTGGAACTACGATATCGTTATAATACAATTAGATGTCTGGTGGTCAGAATAAACTATCACTGACATATCGTCAGATTAAGCATTTCAATGATGATAGCAAAGATAAAAAAGGCTTTTAATTTACTCTTTCTGGGACCACGATCAAAGATATGATATAAGTAGGTGGTATATTTACACTTCTCGCTATTTTACCATCACTGATTGCCGCCGCCTCCCGCCGTTAGGATGGCATTAAATAAAGTTACCAGACAAGGATAAAAAAAAAAGAAATGATCCGTAAAGGGAAAGGGTCTAAGACTACCAGGAACTCCTTATTCATGGTACAGCGGAAACGGCCTGAGTCTACCAGGGAAGGTTTACTAGCACCATTGTCAAATTTCGATTTACTCGATGTTGCGAAAGAATTGGAATAAAAAATGTCAGAGTTGTTTTTACGCGGGATCAATTACCACAACAACAAAATTGCGCTGAAACCGGTATCATTAATCTCGATAACAGCACTGGACCTGGAACTCACTGGGTTGCATTTGCGATTGATCTACGTGTAATTGTTTATTTTTATTCATATGGGTTAGCACCACCGAAATAATTTATGCTTTATATTTAAATCAATTAACATTCCCTCACAAAGTAAGGCTCTGGTGTTCAACGCTACCAACACAGAAAATGACAGACCCACCAATATGCGGCCAAGAAGTAATAAATGTACTTAACGCTATATCATCATCAACTAAACAACCCCATAAAACGTACACGAATATACGATTAATCGCTTTCTAGAGAGATCTTAAAGTATAATGGTTGATCGCGGAATGATTGATATTTGGAGAAGATCTCTCTCAAGTCTGAAAAATCCCATATGGGGAATATCTGCCACTAAAGATTTAAAAAAAATAATCGAAGATGAAATATTCGATATATTAAACCTCGCTAGTGTGCATCCAAAATAAATAGTCGTATTTCAAGACAAACGGGAAATTAAAAACAGGTAATGTTTCATGGAACGATATTCTAGTTTAAATTAATTGAGTAACCGAAAATTCCCAAGCGATGTTTGATTCCACCGGTAAGATTAAACCAGGAGTTCTTTTAACAACTGTGATAAATAGTATTAGCAATCGAATACAAATATCCGGTGACACAATGACAGGAGTTCTCGACATGAACTCAACTTAAATAACCGCACTTGGTAATCCATCATTGGTCACTGGTGCTGTCACAAAAAATATGTAGATGTGTTAGACAATAAACTAACGAAGCTATATGGCAAGCATAAAACCACAGATGATAAACTGACAACGCTGCGAGCAGAGTATGATGTTCATGTAGGCGCCTTTGGAAATCTTCGTAGGAATTTTAGAAAAATTGATGAGACTGCAAGTAATATCTTTGGAAAACGACCTAACGATCCCCATAAAACGTTCTAATGTTAAAACAACTATTGATATGTTTCAACAAACAAAGGACAATATTATTGCTGATTTTCTTGCTATCGCGACCAGCTTGATAAAATCAAGATACCACATAAATAAAATATCAATACCGTGTACTCGATAAGATATGGGTCTTTCACCTGGACAACTCAAAATAACTCTATTTGAGTGTCTGCAGAGGTCAAGGGTATCTATAAATTAGCTCTGAATTTACCTTTACAATTTAACATAGCATCGAGTACATCTATTGGTGTTAATACTGTAAGTGCAATAATAGGAAAAGAATCCGCTGAACATTTGCTATAACGACCATTGACGGTAGTTTAGCATCAGCGTCAATCACATGATATGTAGAATTTGTATTTGATTTAGGTAAATTTAAATAATGAATGTCCAACAATATCGATATGATCAAGTCTGTGAGTTTCAAACTAAACTAAAATATCTTTTCACGAGTATAACGCGAAGATAAAAAAAAATACCGCAGGTAAATTACCACAGTTGACATAATCATGTATTCGGTTTCAAGTGTAATTTCTGGAACGGGTATACTGTTATCAAGTGTAACAATGCTGGCCCCTGTAGTTATCACAATTTGTGTTTCAACTGCGACCACAATTACAGGGATTCTTAGCATCATCACAAAACAAATATCCAAATGGAGTCAGAAAAAACTAGGCAAGTATATTAAGCTACATATCGCGGAGGATGCATATTCTCAATTGTCGTCGCTGATATCAACGAATTCTCCGCGATAATGAACATCTACGTCACAGCAACATCAAAATTAGAAAACCGACACAATAATAACAACAAAAGTGACAACAATGACATCAACATCAAGAACGGAATAACTTCAGCATGTAGCCACAAACACACAACCACTAAAGACGACCATGATATCAATAATCTCTACCAGGCCTGAATTCAGTGTGAATTTTCCCACTGCGTTACCAGTATATGAGATCGCGCAAGCAAAATTACGAGTATAATGCAGTTGGCCAAATATTAGATCGAAATTATTTGGAGGGCAGCAACCGAATAATTTTCTGATTTTTGCGAGTAAAAATGATAGCGACGGAAAGCCGGAATGGAATATTGTTTCTTTACTATATGGGAATTACCAACTCGAACATATCAACAATAAATTCCAACGTAGAATAAATTCCATCACAGGGAAAGACTCAAAAATCGATATAACAGTTCATGAACCAACACTATCAGCCGCGATTGAGAAAACCTCGCCTGGGTATTTGTTAGATATATAGTAGAGTTCTATAAGAACTGTGCTAGGATGGCCTGAAATCCCACCACCCAAATATTAAATGCCGCAATAACCAACCCTAAATGATTGTATCACAGATGTGAAAACATTTATAGCAGAACCAGAGTACAGAGAACCCATTTGGTAAAAGGAATTATTCACAATTCTATCTAATGGTGAAAAAATATCCACTAATATTAATAACCTATTTTTTTTTATAACGGATACAATTAAATTAATTGTAAATGATGATTATTTTGATAGTTTCCGAGAAATAATAAACCCAGAACTCACTCTGGCATTTGATAAATTAAGGAATGCATTTTTTAGTGCTACACAAAATCATTCTGATGACTTAAAACAACAAATCATCAGAATAATTCAGCATAAAAATATAAAAAAGACAATAATGAGTACATTAATCTACGAATTCGTGACAGATTAATAAAGTTTACAGCTACTATGTCATATGATAATAAGGTATTTTATCTCTCAGATAAGGTATTTCTTGATCACTATAAAATAACTAAAGAACAATTACCGACATTTGTAATACCCGAACATGCAACCGAACAACTAAAGAAAACACTCAGTGATCTTATCAATTCAAAATTTTTTCTGATACTCACTACATGGAAAAATTACCCTCGCTGGGCATCCTCAAACATAAAAATGACCCAGACAATGGTGGGCGGTATATTGCTCCTGCTAATGTTAATATATCCGCGGTGATTGCAATAAATCTAGTATGTGATGTTTTTAATGAAAGTTACCAATTAAATTTAGAACATAGAAATCAAGCCCGGGAAGGATACATTTTATATTTGTTTGCACCAACCGTTCCACCTTGATTTTTATTCATACAGGAACCGGTCAACTCATGGATATATGCGATGTCACAAGGATTCATTAACGAGAATCAATTTTAAATTCATTGACTAATCCAATAATTTTTGGGATTTACGTGGTTAGATTTTACAAATTGGTCTGTATGTAAAATCCTTATCGATTTTCATCGTAAACAGTTTCCATTGTAACATTTCCCATCCTAAGACTTCCCATCTTGAGATTTCAGTGTTACTTTACTTCCGAGATACGCGGTGCAAAAAATAGTAATAACTTTGATCCAGACGGGAGACTTCAAATTATCGTGATGAATAGAAAGTCTTAAGCGAACGTATTCTTTCGCTTGACATTGCTGTTTCAGTGCAGTTAGCATAGAATCCCACAACTATGTACTTAACCCTTCTGAATTCTCCAAAGGAACATTGGACTTGAAATCTTTAAACTTTACTGCTTACATGTAGGCCGTAGTTCTACATTTTTGAGAGGAACGCTTTTTAGTCTCTCAAATGTGATCGTAATTTTTAAGGTTTACTAAGGTTAGTGAACTTTGCTTAGACGTCATGTCATCTTCAAAATCACTGGCATGAATTTGAGCCAAGACGTCAACTACCGTGCGAGGCTATACATCACGTTTCTGTTTCTTTTGGTCTTTTCCTTTCTCTACAAAATGATGCGATCTTTTCATTTTGTCTACGAAAAGTCAAATTACTACATTTTAAAGACCATAACCCCTATATATTTATGTTAGATCAGTGTATATATAAAGGGTCAGTGTCTAACCTTCGAGTATTCATTTCACTATCACATTGACCTGAACGATGGAAGTGCCTACACAAGTTGAACTTCTGATCAGAGCTTTGCGTGGTGTCATAAGAAAGGTTTCTTCAGACAGGCTGACGGACGACTCCCACTCCTTTCGAGATAAAAATCAATATACTTGCTATATTTGTAAAAAGAAAGGGCATTGGGCTACAGAATGTTCAGATCGTAGAAAACACAAAACAGGTGTTAGAAAAGACAAAAGGCAAGATACATGCTATTATTGTAACGAGAAAGGACATTGGTCTCCAAACAGTCCTAAAACAGCAGGAGCAGGAGGAGGGAGAGAGAATTCTGAACAGGAGGAGGAGAAAGAAGTACCCTCCCCAAAAGAAGAAGCTCGACAGGTTAACAAAAAGAAGAAAAGAAGACGAAAAGAAAGTGAAGAGGAAGAAGAAAAAAAAAACCTGTGACAGTAAAGAAATTAAAAAAACAGAAAGAGTGAACAGAAGAAGTCTTTGAACTTTTTAAAGTGGTATTGGGTTATGTTATGTTGTGAAGTTGGATTGTAACATTTGTACCAGAATATACCAGACGGAAAAAAACGTAAGTGTCTCTTGGTTTTCATTTTTATAGAATAATAGCCTACACTTATACGCTCAGACGTACATCATGGGTTAAAAAAGTACTTTCGAGTTTTCATTGAATTAAGCAATTTAAATAGGATTTCTTTTCGAAAGATTTGATTGCCCCTGAAAAGGACCGTTGGGTATTTGTTGGATTAAAACAAAACAAACTCAGAAATGGGACGAAACCATCTATCTTAAGCATTTGCCACGGCCAAGGCCTACTTCTGGACTGGTTCCTGTCAATGATTTGGTATAAATCACTAAAGGTGGTTTGGCAGATGTAGTCACAATTAAATTGGGTTGTTTAGTTCGAGAAGGTCTTTTTCTCTTGGGTCGTAATAAAAAAAGTCTGATACATTTGTTTCAGAATCCTTAACTCTGCTAAAATGTCTAACAGTACTGTGACCGTTTGATTTTCACTATTCTCTTTCTGTTCTTGGTCTTCTTTCTTCTCTGCTGCTGCTGTTTCTTCCTGGTGTTTTCTACTTGATTCTTCTTCTTCCCGCTGTTAAAGGAGAAACACTTGTTTTGCTTCTTTTTGTTGTTGTAAAAATAGTTCCGTTTCTTCTTTCTGTCTCTGCTGAAAATCATCAACTTGTAAACAAGAAGGAAAAGGTGACGATGGTTCCGGAACAAATTCTTGTGAATTTAGAAAATCCACAATATCCCAGTTAAAATCAACTTTTCTACATGTAAATTTGTGTTGACTTTGATAGACACTGATATACCATTACTTGCTGTCTCCACTACTGGTTCACCCCAATTCATCGTTATCTTAGTTTCCGACATGACTGACAACTCTGTCGCATCGAATGACTGCGCACACAGACGCCATAACTTCTATATAGGAAATGTGACGTCACAGACTACTCTCTTCCGATTGGAAAACTTTGACTGACTTTTGTAACGCGTGTTTGGATTGGTGGATAAACTCAACCCGTTTCGATCCGCTCTCAACTTATAAATAACCGAAGTACACGGCATTCGCGTCACCCGTTCTGATCACACGATGTGTACCAACGTAGAATCCTCTAACCTTGTTTCATCCATGCTCTTTCACCCGGACTATCCTATGTATGTCAGCTCATCATGGGCTATCACTCATAAGACTGATACAGCCCTTTGGAAAAGAAGAATCTATGTGGAGAGGCAACGTCGTTTAAAGAGAATTCTCCTCTATAGACCAGAAGTGAGAAGAAGTGTAAGGAGAAGAAGAAAATTCATGAGATGTCCTCTGTGTTAACAATATAATGTTAAACAAAAAAGTCTAAAGGCCCTTTTCAGGGCCACTCATTCACCTCGAAAAGATATTTGCTTTCTTTGCCTCAATTTCCCTTGTCGCTAGACAGGCCCAAATAAAAATAATATTCCCCATGTTAAATTTCCCTTGTCGCTAGATTGTCCCACTATGTTAAATTCCCTTTGTCGCCAGAGTATCCAAAGCCCTTTTTGTAATCAATTTGAAGTTAGCGAGCGATTTATTAGAAGGCATGATAGAGGAGGACGCCAACACATTAAGAAGACTTATTAAAATAAATTTTGTAAGAGTAGAAATATTGAAGGAGGCACTTGATAGTGTCATCAAGGTCAGGTGCTTTCTAGAAGAAACATTATATTGGATAGAGTGGGCATATGTGAAGCGGGGACTAGACCAACTAAAGAAAGCGGAAGCAATGACGAGAAAGGTGATGGGAGAAGAGGTGATCACGATTAAAGATAACTGGACAAAGCAGTGAAAGGAACAAGACAACAAAACGAAGAAAGAGGACTTTGATCAACTAAATCCGAGATGGATTAAAGTTCAGGAAATGTTTAGAGCTATTGGACATCCTGACTGAATTCCCGAGGACGAAAAGAAGGAAACAAATGAATCATCCTTAAACTCAAAAGGTGGTAGAACAACGGCAGAAAATAAAATAAAAGGTACCCAAAGGCTCTTTTCGGGGCCACTCATATACCTCGAAAAGATTTTTCCTTTCTTTGCCTCAATTTCCCTTGTCGCTAGACAGACCCAAATAAAAATAATATTCCACTATGTTCAATTCCCCTTGTCGCCAGAGTATACCTATCCCTTTTTGGCTGGATTTTCCAATGTCTCTAGATCGTCTCCTATTACCACTGTTGTGTTCTAAACTGTATTTGTCTCCTTTAAATATGCATATCAGCTAGAACATGAATAACGAAACCTCTCCGGTTGCTTTAATCATGTAAACAAATTGAATTGTATGACTCGTCTTGCTGAGTTAACAAACGTCGTCTTATCAAAATACCAAGTCGACGTCAGCTTTATATATCCCTATATATTGGACACTCAAAGTTATAAATCTTAGATACAGATTGCTTGGCGGTACTATCTTTTATCCCGACGTACGAAACCCTCTAAATTGTAAAATATAGTCTATAAGTATATGTCATTTAATTATGTTTTTACCTTTTGAGCATGAAATATAAAGTGTAATAAGGTCGAGACACAGATCAGTCAGTATTGTATGTAACGGTATATCTGCGTAGTTGGATGTGCCGTACACATAAGTAAATACTTAAAGAATTTAATCATTTTTTTAAGGAACCATAAGCTACAGATTACATTGTTAACGCATTACATAGATATGAACACAAGTCTAGATATTAAAAACTCACTGCACATATTTCCCATTCCGTTTGATGTGGTGGGTAATTTTTCACCGGAAAAATTACACATTTGCAGTAAAGTATACTTTCACATGAAAGATGCAACAAAACGCAACCAATTAGTATAATGGAGAGCACGAAGGACAAAAAATTAAATGTTCAGTTCATGCTTATACAAATAGTAGCAATATATACACTTCATGCTTCTTTTGTAGCAAAAGGTGCTCGTTTTCTCAATTCTACCCTGCCTGCCAATCAACCTATCTAACTATGGACCAACATACCAACTATCGATCTACATGCCCTCTCTCCATACATCAATATATCTTCCAAACAAAAACTGTATTTATTTATTAAGACAAATATTTGATGACACGATATCTATTAAAAGCGAAAATAGCTAAAATTAGACGTACTTTGTTTTTATTTGTTTCGCTTTTACTCCAATACATTTAAGATTGTAAAAAAGAACTACAGCAATAATAAATCCAAACTCAAATAATCGATCAAGCAATTTACCGTTTTCGAAACCGTTTTCAATCATGTCTTTTCCATTCCTCTGCCAAATCTTGTTTGTAGATTTCCACTTTTCCATAGGAGTCAAGATTTCCGCATGAAGTTTGTTTTGGTGTTTATGAATGTAAGTTGTCATAATAAGCGTTTAATATCAAAATGATGGGAAAGTATTTAACTATTTTGTATTTGCACTGTTATCAATTATACAGATAATACAAACACGCAAACACACACACACATACACGTATCTATAATGTGTGTGTGTACGTGTGTGGAGAGAGAGAGAGAGAGAGAGAGAGAGAGAGAGAGAGAGAGAGAGAGAGAGAGAGAGAGAGAGAGAGAGAGAGAGAGAAGCTAGGACTTGCTTGGCACGTGATAAAGGTTGCTGAAAGTTCATGTCGTTGTATAAATATACAAGCAGCAATAATACCTGCTTGTACAGAGACATATGCATATACACATGTATCTAAAAACTTCTTGAGGTTCAAAATGTAACTTATCAATGTTATCGGATGTTTTTCATGTCGTAAATTAAATCTCTTAAATCGCGCTAGAATAAAATAGCCATACTATTGAATTACCCATCTCTTGTGAAGTGTTTCCTGTGTTTATACATCGTGGTAGTCGCCCGGAAATACATCGATTTTTTTGTGTTTGTACACTTATGAAACACATCATACAGGTATAGTTAATGTAACGATATCATTTGTCAGATAGTAATTCACACTCAGATAGAAAAACAGACACATTTTATTGTTCGTATATGGTAAAGTCCGGATAGCATGTAAAACGCAAACCATGCTGTGTTTGTATACTTGTAAGAACTAATGAAAAGCCCATCCGCTTATATCCAGAAAAAGAGGCTCCAAAACATATCAAGCCATCTCAAACCAAGAGAATGACAGAGCAATAAGAAATAAAAATATCAGAGACATGAACTCTCTAATCAGGAAACAATACATGACACTGTGTATTAACTATTTAAAGCTCAACACAAGAAAAGGTACATTGTACAGATGCATTAGGAGTAAAATTACTTTCTCACTAAATCAACCGCCATTTGGCTGATTTGGGAAAATTTTTGGCAGGATTTACACTTAGGAGTCCTAGTTTCCTCATGACACAATCCTCCATCTGCTGAAAAGCACGAACACGGACACAGAAACACAAATGTAACATCGATCCATACATACGTACGTACGTACATACATACATACATATATACATACATACATACATACATACATACATACATACATACATACATACATACATACATACATACATACATACGTACGTACGCCATCCAGGTCTTCCAATATTCCCTCATTTTTTTGTAGGAAATTTATCTTTTTTTCTTCCAGTTTAATCCAGTCTGGATACCCCTTTCTCCTATACATTGTCGTTGACCTTCTTCCAGTTTTCATTTAGTCTCTCAATGTCTGCAATTGTTTTCTTCTTTGTTATTTTTCGTTCCTTTTTTTCTTCTTAAGGGTGAAGAAGATCCCTCACGCAAAACATATTACATTTTAAAGAGACCTAAACTGAACTATTTTCATTTTGTTTACAAGCACAAATAATACAACAAATAATACAAATAAACACTTACTTGAGAAGGACAAACGTTTTTAGAAACAAACATATAAATCATACACTTTCACCAGGCCAGTTTAATAACTGTTTATAGACACGCCACTGTACTCTCATAAAATCATCCTTTGGAGAAGAAGAAAGAATCTTTTGTTTGTGATAAAAGAGAAAATATATACTAAATGTTGGGAAATTGACCAGTCTCTTTTCTAAAACTCTTTTGGGCTGTGTCAAATTTACAACATTGGCTCACACGTGATTACATTGCATCATTTGAAAAATTGTTTTTGCTAATTATTTTCTAATATTTTAAACGTTATTGTTTTCAATCAACGGTTTGCTACATTTGGCGACTGTGTATGGTATCGCGTTCCAATAAATGACTTTTCTACCAGTGTATGCCACAATTTAATGGTTAAACGTTTCTCAAGCTGTTTCTGGAGTCATATAAAGTTATTGATAAAAGAACTGAGTAGTGCATAGATAAAATACACTCCCTTTGCACAGTAGTAGTCATGTATTATGTTATTATACTCGGTCAACATATGCATTAAAACAAGTGACTTCGAAGTTTGGAGACTTCAACCTGCGTGACTTTGTTCCAACTAATCCGATTGCATATATCATCTCGAGAGGATATATGCAGAGGATATTATACATTTCGACAGACCCGTCTGTTATTTGTGGTGACTGGAGAAAATGGAAATGGAAATTGAGCGTGAGTTCTATAGTATTTTAGACTTCAGAACTTCAACAGCAAGCAATTCATGACATCCAAATGAACTTTCCATACTGGATCCATTAAATCCAACCATTCCTAATAGCAGATTATTTACTTTGCGAATGGCAACATAGTAGAATAGACGACTTTTTTTCTCGGAGGACATGTTTTGAAATTAAATAAACTTATCTATTTTTCCCGTCTAAAGAACAGATAAGTCAGCAATAATACAAACATTGTTGCTATTGATATATATTTAAAAACCCATTTCAAGTGAAATTAATGATTAATTGTTCTTGTTCATTTCAGGCATCCATGCTGATTTAAATGATTTTGTCTTGGTATTATGATTGTACGGTAATATTTTAAATCAAACGAGCAGCAGAGGGGGCGAATCAGACAACTTTTTTTTGTTTTTATTTTTGATTATACCCCCTCCAAAATAACACTAGACCCTTCTCGCGAAAAAATAAGTCTCTGACCCTTGTCTGAAAACATTCGCGTCGCAACGTCGTTGTCACTCACCCCCTCTGCTGCTAGAACTTTCAGTTCTAGGTTAACCGAATATTTGATCAAGTCCTTAGGACGAAAATCATTTATGATTTCACAAATAGACTAATTTGTAAAACCTCCTCTTGTAAATCAATCAGATTATTAGACTGATCTGTGAGTTTGAAATTAATTCTGGTTAATGAATTATTATGACATCGCATATAGACTGGATTCACCGGGGACTCAATTATTAAAAATCCTGGAGGGGCTGTTGGTGCAAATGAATACAAAATATATCCTTGCTGAGCTTGATTTGATCGTTCTAAATTTATTTGATAGCTTCCTTCGATCACATCACATACTAAATTGAGCGCAATCACCGTTGAAATATTCACATTGAACGGAGCAATATGCCTGCCACCACCATCTGGGTCATTATTATGTTTGAGGATAGTTGTTTGTGGTTGTGGTTGTGTTTTTTTCCACGTATCATGGATTTTTTTGAAACCTTCATCGATGGCATCACTGAGAGATTTTTGTAATTCTGAGATATTATATCCTGGTAGTTTGAATGTGGGGATATCTTTGACGCGTATATTATACTTCGTTGCAAATGTTGTTCTCGTTTGGGGGTTATTGTGATCTAATATATCCTGAATAATTTTTAGGTTAAATGTTTCCATGTCATTGATGATTTTGTTACATGTTTCTACAACGCTGATAAATTCATCTCGAGTGAGAGTACCGGATTTAAGGAGTATTAACAACAATGAAAAATCTTTATTCATTGCTGTGAAATTGTCAATGATTTTAGGTTCGTTAACAAAAAAATGATGATGCTCCTTTACTTCCTCCTCTTCTCCAATTGGTCGATATACTAACCTAAAAAACTCTATAGTAAATCTATGATCTTTATAACTCTTTACTGGATTATCAGATTTTGTCCTGTCGGTGATATTATCAGTTTTTTGTGGTTCTGGTAATTTAACGGTTTTTCCACCGGGTGGTAATTCAGGCCATCCCAGTACGGTTCTAATAGAACTTTGATAGATATCTACGACATAACCCTCTGTGCTTATTTCAATGGCAGATGATAGTGTTGGCTCATGAACTGTTATAGCGATTTTTGACTCTACTCCAGTAATCGATTTTATTCTACGCGCGAATTCGTTATTGATTTGTTCGATTTGGTATGATCCGGTTGGTATGGAAACAACGTTCCAGTCTGGGGTACCGTCGGGTTTATTCTTATTTGCAAATACCAGGGAATTATTCGGTTGTTGACCACCAAATGATTTTGACCTAATATTTGGCCAACTGTGGTATACTCGTAATTTTGCTAGCGCTATCTCCTTCACTGGGACCGGAGAGGGGAAATTCACACTGAATTCTGGATTCGTTGAGGTTATTGAGATCATGCTTGTTTGTACTGGGTTTGTGTTCTCCACTATTTGTTGAAGTAATTCCATCTGTGTTGTCATTGTTATTATACTCATGTTGTATTTCTAATTTTGACATCGCAGAATCATATATATCTACCATCGCTGAAAACTCACTCTCTGATATAATTGTATCATCGAGCGATGACGATATCAATGAGGATAATTGCGAGTATGCAGTGGACACAACATGAAATTGAATTATGTAGTCTTGTAGTTTCCGTTGGCTGCATGAGGATATTTTTTTTGTGATTATTGAAATTATTCCAGCGATTGTTGTTGCCGCAGAAATGCAAATTGGAACAGCTATCGGAGCCATCATTGTCGCTGAAGACAGTATAATACCAGCTCCGGTGATTACACCACTCACAGCGTACACAGTAACATCAATTGCGGTAATTCTCCTGCGATATTTTTTAATTTTCAATTCATACTCCTCAGACAAGGTTTTGAGTCTAGTTTGATACTCTCTGACCTGATCATAGCGATATTGCGATGATGAAATCATTTTTTATTTTAAATACGCTAGCGTTTTCAATTGAAACCGTTAGTGAAATTGCTTTGCAATTTTCAACTTAAATCCGCTACGAATTCCACATACCACGTTGTTGTAACCCTAACCAAATTTTTATCAGTAGCTATTAACGTGAACTGTTCAGTTGTATCCTTGTCGATGATCGTTGAAATCGTATTATTGACCCCGGATGAACTGGACGATGAAATATTAAATTGAGTCGTTCTCACTATTGTTAATCGATAAATACCCTTAACTGTTGCAGTGATGTCTAATTTGTTGTTTTCAGGTGTCCACTCAAATGATCCGTGTTGGATTGTGTATACCACGTTGTTGGTTTTCTCATGAGGAATTTTTGTCTTTTCAATAACTGTTATCATCCTCGAAAGATCACCTTTGACGGCTTCGATGAAGTTTTTCGTCTCATCGATGGATTTTTTAATATCAGGGAGTTTTAGTTCAATTTTATCGAATGTAGTTCCAATAAATTTATCAATGATATTTCTACGAAATGCGGTAAACTGTTTTATGTGTTCTTCGGTTTTAGATTGAAGTGTTGCTAGTTCTAACGCAGAATCGTTAAGAGTTTTAAATCGATCTGTAATCGTCGAAAAAAGTACACCCGGTTTGAGTTTACCCTGATTGGAAAATAACGCAATAGTATCCTCGATTGCGTTTTGTTGTTTAACCAAAATATCATCCAGAGAAATATTACTGGTTTTCAATTTACCCTGATCGGAAAATAACGCAACGGTGTTCTCGATTGCCTTTTGTTGTTTAACCAAAATATCATCTAGAGAAATATTACTGGATTTCAATTTACCCTGATCGGAAAATAACGCGATAGTATCCTCGATTGCATTTTGTTGTTTAACTAAAATATCATCCAGAGAAATATTACTGGTTTTCAATTTACCCTGATCGGAAAATAACGCAACGGTGTTCTCGATTGCGTTTTGTTGTTTAACCAAAATATCATCCAGAGAAATATTACTGGATTTCAATTTACCCTGTTTGTCTTGAAATACAACTATTTCATTCGGGTCAACACTTGTTAAGTTCAACGTCTCAGCGATTTCATCTTTAATTTTTTTTTTTATATCCTTGATAGAATCAGGAGTTGCAGTGTCATCGGGTTTGGGTTTCAGAGGTCTCCCCCAAATATCAATCATGATATTTTATATATCTCTCTCTAAAAAGCGATTACTAGTGTAGTCATTTACGACAATGTGTGGTGATTTTCTAGATGCTGAAATAGCGTCAAGGACATTTAATACTTCACTGCCGCATATTGGTGGGTCATTGATTTGTTGTGTTGGTAGCGTAGAATACCAAGTCTTCATTGGAAGGGTTTTTATATAACGCATAAACTCTTTTGGTGGGGCTAATACATATGAATCAAAATAGACAATCCCACGTGGATCAATAGCGTATGCAACCCAGTGAGTTCCAGGTCCGGTGCTGTTATCGAGATTAATAATACCGGTTTCAGTTTTGTTTGGTTGATGTGGTAATTGATCTTTCATAAAAACACCTCTGAAATTTTTAATCACTAATTTTTTAGCAGCATCCATTAAATCAAAATTGGACATTGGAACCATAGATTTCTGAATTAATAAACCGTTCCTGGTAGTCTCAGGCCTGATCCGTGAACGGATCTTCCGCTGTACCATGAATACGGGGTTCCTGGTAGTCTTAGACCCTTTCCGCTGTACCATGAATACGGGGTTCCTGGTAGTCTTAGACCCTTTCCCTTTTTTTTATACCCTTGACCTTTCTTCGGTTCATATGATTCAGCAATGCTCTGTACCGCTTTTGTTCCCAAGCCTCCAACTACCCCCAATGCGGCCGCTTTTGCTACTGCTGGGGCTGCTGCCGCAACCAATGCTGGTATTGCAGCAAACAACGGAAATATACCACCTGTTTTTATCATATGTTTGATAGCAGCCGCAGAAAGAGTAATCTGAACACCTTTTTTATCCTTGAAAGCATCATTGAAATGTTTCACTTGACGAGTTGTCAGCGATAATTTTTTTGCCCCGCCATACATTTGATTAGGTTTCAACGTGATTGTGGTTCCACATTGTTTAGCGGATTTTGATTGCAATTTTTTTAATTGACCAGGTGTCAATGACACATTGATATTACTATATGACATTATACAAATACAGATTGATTCTAAATCGTAAAACGATTCAATGGAAATATCCTTCGGATTTTCAATTACATATTTTCCACTGGTGCATCTACCACTCTCATTCTTCCACCAACACCTTCAAGTAGCATTGATTTATCACTGAGAATGACAGCAACCGCTCTATAATTCGGGATAAGGATAGGAGGTACCCCACCAACTGGTGGACCAGTCGGACGGGTTACACGGGCTCTAAAGTGTATATCAACGACAGATTGTCTCATCAAATCAAGATGTTCCAATGAAAAGTAATAAATCGGATAGAGGCTTTTAAAATCCAATTGTGATATTTGCAAACCGGTATCCACATTTTGATCACGTGCCATAAATGACAACAGGTTATGATAGACACGTGCAATATGATTCTGACCGTAATCAAGTTGTATATCCTCGGATGGTTCCTGCTGTCCGTTTATTCTGAGCGAGACTTCATTAACACCTAACTGATCAAATATCATATGACTTCGTTCTTGATTACCAACTCGCGCAGCATTCTGTAACGCAATAAATATATGACGTGGAGCTGAAACCCCTTGTTTTGATGCCAGGTGCCATGTGAATGTACCATCAACACTGTCTTGTTTAATATCCGTAGTCACTGATAACCAACTCAACAACGACTTTCCTCCTTGATCCATAAATGATAGTAGTCGCTGTTCTTCTGTGATTGATGGAGTTAACACTGGCATCCACAATGATAGTTTTGTTAAAATAACTTTACCGGCAGCAACCCCAGTATTACGCCAGATTGCATCATCATCAGGACCCTTTCGTACAAGTGCTACTGTGTGTTTGGCTCCATAAATAACTTTTCGGACGTTTCTACAGAATCCAAATATGTGATGTAGTGGAATCGCACATGAAAATCGTCGACGCTGCCCATGCAACGCTGCTACACGTGTTGCAAATCCTAAATTGAGATTACCATTAACGCCTCCGAGAATATCAAACGCAGCTCCGGGTCTAGTTCGACGTTCTGGATTAGCTGCTTCTTGTTGATTGTTTTCTGCAGTACCCTGTGCTGTTAACACTTTAATGAATTGAAGGTGATCAGCGTTATCAGTAGTATCCTTTGCAAACATCATAGATGGACCCGCTGATCTTGTATAATCATCAGAATATCTTGCTAACCCTATGATTGTTGTGGCCATATCAACTTCACGGTCAATGGATTCAATTTCTTTTCCATCAATGAGATATCTAGCGCTTTCAAATAACGCCATGATGCCGTTATTAACAAAACCAACTCGGACATTTGAGTTATTGTCATATGGGGTATCAGCTGCAACATTTGTTACAAGTTCTCCTTCTACTTCAATAAATGCCTCACACGGTAGAAAATATTTACTGGTATCATGAACTTGAAGTTCAATTCGCGATCGGAGATCTGGTTGTACTGCGTGATAAGAATAAAATTGAAAATCGCGTACAGAATCATCTTTACGCACTGGGGCATCCATATCAAATGCTGGATCAGATGACCTTTTGAACATTTTATTCTATTTATCAGAGTCTAAATCGTGAAATCCTACGGATTTTCATCGTAAACGATTTTTCCATTTTCATCGTCGTAGTTTTCTAAAGCCACTTCCCGCTATCATATTTGCAATATTGCTTTGGTCTCCTTGATTTACCATCGACGCTAGTTTTTCATCTACTGCGTTATTTATAATTTTACTAACACTTGCAGGCATTTCTTCTGTAGACGGTAACGGTTTCTTTCTTCGACTCACTAATGATGTTATTTTATCCTTCGCAGTTGAAAACGCTTTCCCGGCAAGATCTCCAACAGTACTAATACCCTTATCACGAATAACATCAATGGCTTTCATTCCTAGTTGTTTAGCTAACGGCATCACTTTTGGGGCTGTTCTTGAAAAGAATCCTAAAATGGTCTTGCCGAGGCCATCTCCGTAGTATGCTCTATAAACTGGAAACCGTGAATTAACTACATAGACGAGGGTTGGTTTATCATGATTGTAGTGTATAATCATTATTATAAAAACAATAGTGTTTTCAATTGTTATTTAATCGCTATGATACCCATTTGCTAACTCGTCAATGAAATCTCGATATGTTTTGATATCCATTATACCGCCGGCAAATAACCGTTTACAGATATCAGCTGCTTCATTAATTATTTCTGGAGAGTTATTTCCAGCTCGTTTTCCTCCGATGAGAACATCTAATCGTGATATATCATTGATAACACTATCAGGACAAGTGTTTCCAATCCTTGGATTTCCTAATCCACTTCCGCTATAACCAGCTGTTTCATCTAGTTTGTCTGTATCCGTGGTTTGTAAATAATCAAGAGTATCATCATCATCATCAGGTGGTAGTTGTTGTTTTTTAGGTGAAAAAGATATTTTCTTTGCAGGTTGCTGTCGCTTTCTTTGCAATCTTGGCGGTTTTTGTTGTTGTTTAAACTCTTCGTATTGATTATACACGTGATCCACCATCCTGATATATTCAATGTATGATGCACTATCTGTCTTTTTTTGACTTTTTCCAGTTTTGATTTTATAGAATATATCAGCCCAGTGAGTGAAATTCTTAACAAACTTATGATGTTCTGGTTTCAACATTTTTTTTCTGTCTTCATAGGACGTAACAACAAGCGTAGGAATTTCTGTTGGATCAGTCTCATCAATTGCTGCTAACCCTTCTTCGTTAAATCTCATGCGTAAATCCTCTACTGTTCTCTTTGATTCTATTTGTTTTGTTTGTTCAGTTTTCGCTGCTAGTTTTTCAAGTTCACCAATAACAGATTTCCCCGTCTCGGGACTATCTCCCAGTAAAGCACGCTCTACTCCTTTCGTTGCTGTGGTTACTGGTTTAAACAACTCTTCAGACCCCAGAGCAAAATCAGTTTGTAAACTCTGTCGTTGTTGCAGTTTATTTCTTACAGAGTCACGAATTGGTATAAATTTCTTAATTGCATCCAGTCGTTCACGAGCCAATCGGGTCGTTAATGCTTCATTGACCATTATTTGAAATCAGAAACCATTTTTCAATTGTAAAACAATTTTTCCCATCGATGATTCCATCCTTAACGGTCCAATTTTTTATTGCTGTGAAATATTTTTATTTTCGCAGTGTGAAATATTTTCACTGATTCAATCAAAAATGACAAAAAAAAAAAGAAAATCTCAAGGAGATTTTACTGTCTGACAAAATCTTTTGAGGGGCCGGTCAATCAAAATAGTTCATTTTCTTGAATTAACGCTCGTAAGTTTCTAATTTTAGAATTAACTTCCTTTTTCAATTCATATTCGTTACCCAATTCTTTTCGTATTCCTTCCACGATAGTATATAACGGAACAAACACATCTACTTCACTGGAAAATGCAAGAGAGTCTCGAATAGAATTTTGAATTTTTTTGATGAGTGCATATTTCTTTGGCAACATATACTTGTTAGTGCTAACTCCGTATTCTATATCCTGAAAATCCGACTTGATTTGATCAGGATTTAACCCATCTGACAATTTAATATTCTGATTTTTCAATTTTGCAATTTCAACTATGATGCTATTCATAATTTCAGAATTCATATATGATAATACATATTTCTAATTCATTTTTCAAAAATAAATGAGCCGTTAATATTTTAAAAATTCAGTCTGTATATATAAATATATTTTTTAAAAATTCAGTCTGTATATATAAATATATTTTTTAAAAATTCAGTCTGTATATATAACTATCTTTTTTAAAAATTCAGTCTGTATATATAACTATCTTTTTTAAAAATTCAGTCTGTATATATAAATATATTTTTTAAAATTAATTCTGTATATATAAATATATTTTTTAAAAATTCAGTCTGTATATATAACTATCTTTTTTAAAAATTAATTCTGTATATATAAATATATTTTTTAAAATTAATTCTGTATATATAAATATCTTTTTTAAAAATTCAGTCTGTATATATAAATATATTTTTTAAAATTAATTCTGTATATATAAATATATTTTTTAAAATTAATTCTGTATATATAACTATCTTTTTTTAAAATTCAGTCTGTATATATAACTATCTTTTTTAAAAATTCAGTCTGTATATATAACTATCTTTTTTAAAAATTCAGTCTGTATATATAAATATATTTTTTAAAAATTCAGTCTGTATATATAAATATAAATGCAGACAAAAATAAATATCAACCATGATGAGCGATTATCAGTCATTTGGCCCCCTTGATATAGGCCGTTGTGGTTCTATTTGCATTGATTGGGTCCCTTATTAGGCCTTTGTGTCTTTCATAGGGTTCCTTTGTTAGAGCATTTTTCTGTTTCTGTTTTATATCAGAATGTTTTTGCTCTTTGAGATATGACCCTATGACCGTTTCTTTTAGCCTATAATTCATTCTGGGTTTACCCAATGTGCATCCACGTTTTGGCCGGTAATTCATTTTTGAACACCATACGGGGTAACCCAAATGTGATGGAGAGCTAATTACATCCATGGATGGTATTTATTTTAGGCCATTTATATTTACATTCACCGGAAACATATTCCCCTAAGAGTGAATCTAACTCGTCAAATAACGGGTTATAATCACAAGAGGGTATGTTTACGTGAAATGACCTAGAGGTTACATATATACGACAACACATCTTTGGAACTCCTTGGTTGCCTTCACATCCAAGTAAGCCCAAGGGAAACCCGAAACATACATCTCCGAAAGGGGAGGCCTAACGTGGCAAACGCCATCTTAGACCGCCCAGAAGATATGCTTGGGGTGACGTCACAACATATACTTAATTAAGGACAGCACAAATACCGTATATATCTCCACTCGACTGTTGTGGCAAATTGTAGGTATACATATACTTAATTAACTTAATTAAGGACAGCACAAATACCGTATATATCTCCATTCAGATTGTAGGTATACATATACTTAATTAACTTAATTAAGGATGGATTATAATTCAATGATGATGTAATGATGATGGGACGGCACAGACATCACAAACATGAAACGACGGGGCTGATTTTCAAAGGCCAATTCGACCAATCAAAGCAACCCATGAAATTAAACCCGGTTGCATGATTGAGTTAAAGTCAACCACGCACACGTGTCAATGGCGTGGGTTATTTTTTGACTGGTCGAATTGGCCTTGAAAGCCCCAGCTTTAAACCTTTCATTTAGTATATAAGGCGACTAATACAGCAGCGTCAATCCACAGAGTGTGTTATTTTATTTTCTTGAATTACTTGTTAATGGTGCTTCACAGTATTAAAATGAGACAGAATATTTGCATAAAGCACTAAAAAAAAAGAATATAATCGTTTGAAAACATTTTATATTTGATTTCTTTTCTAATTAATTATATCCCAAGCCGCTGAATCACAATTTAGGGGCAAATAACCCACGCCATACTGTAATGTAATTTTTATAGATGTAGCATTTGTACATCTTTTATAGGTGCCATGTCGGCATCCTCTTTTTTTTAAAATCTTTATTCAATATTTACATATTAAATTATACAAATGATAGTCAACATACAGACGTTTAAAAACACTTATATTTACACATACTAGTAGAAACATATAAGAGTAGGTGGGAGGGGTTGTTATTCCCTCCCTTATCATCTCGACACCATCTAAGGGAGAGAGTATATAAAGGGAATTAATACATCAATCCGCAAGGTATGCTATTTTATTTTCTTGAATTACTTATTAATGGTGTTTCACAGTATTTAAATGAGACAGCATATTTGACTTAAACACTAAAACAAAGAATATAATTGTTTGAAAACATTTATTTTCTTACAAAACAATGCCCACCGCTGAATCACAATACCCATTAAACAAGTTAACACAATCTAAGGGAGAAAGTATACACGTGTGTTATCCTGTAACGCCTGCATCTCCGGATCACATCCTATGTTTATGAAATACGCATTAATTGCACATGAGACAGAATATTTGACTTAAACACTAAAAAAAAAGAAAATATTTCTTTTCCTATAAAACAATGCTCAGAAGCTAAATCACAATGATAACTCCCTTGGTTATATCATTTAAGAGTGGCCTCCCTTGGTGTTATAGACGTACGCGTGTACTGTATTTTGACACGCGAAAATCGAATTTTCTGATAATACCATTACGGAATGCTTCATAATTAACAAGCACGGAGGGGTGCGGGCTGAATTCTTGGTTCATTTGTATAATAACACTATTTTTCTAATTCATTGTTTGGTTTAATTATAAGTCTCTGTATATAATCTTGAGCAGTCTTTATTATTTTGTCATCGTTGGGGTCAATGGCAGTATTTTTTATTCTTTTATCATAATAGCGTTTTAGTTCCCTGTATCGTCTGCCTCCACACATAACGCATAATTGCGACCTCCCCCTGACCCCAACCCCACATTGAATACAGGGTAACGGACCAAGGCTTCCACGACGAAAGCTTTGCATATGATACCAACAGAATTCATTTCTGCATGATTTGTTACACGGTGTCACTGATCCAATCATAAGCCATTTGCAATGATTCATTATACTTAAATCTTTCATTTAAATACTTGTTTTAATTATAGTATGGAGGAGTTCGAGAGATTATCGAAAATTAAGCCCTGGAAAAGTGTTCAATTCAATCTTGATAGAGTTTCTGATACACCAAAGAATAAAATTCTTGATAGAACCTTGATTAGTAAAATCAGAGACTGTTTTAATGAATTCAAGCGTGATGGGGCAGCTCATTGTTGGTCAACATTTCGAATTGATGGTGTTGTTGACGCTACCATGAATGATGAAAAAGCAGCAGTGATAATCTCACGTCTTGGGGAAGAAAGAAATTTTTTTCGAATAAAATTCCTTATCCGTGATAATGGAAAATGGATCATTAGGGACAAATACGAGCCTATTCTTAAGGACGAAAAAACTGTCACTGTGACTCAGGATTCAAAACCAGGAATTTTGACTGGACTTGATAAACCCTACTACGAAAGATCTTATCCTGTCACAGTAGTTGTTTACGGGATATATCCGCTCAATGAAAAACCTGATATTTCAAAACTAGCACCCATGAAATATTCGACAGGGCTCAATTGTGTAGCAACACGAATAATAGAACACTTCACAAATGCGTCCCGGGGAAATAAACTAACTGATCTAAGACGAAAAAAAATAACCAAGTGGGAACTGACAGTGAAAAAGGATGGGGCAACAATTCAAGATATAGCCAAATTAGAAACATCATTGAGATTTCCAATATCGGTAAGGACAATCACCGGAGAAGTATTATACGAATCGAAATATAAATCACAGGGGGCTCCCATTGAAATTATTGATCATAACGCACACGCGTGGTCATCTGCAGTAACAATATTCCCACGGGATAGAACCGTAAAATATCTGTTTGGAACCGAAGAGTTTTTTTCAGAGCAGAAATTATTTGATGCTATTTACCATTTGAGTAAAAACGATTCTGTGTCAGTGTGGCTATTTCATAGTACTTCAGACGAAGAATGTAGATTTGATCAGTTTGTAAGGCCCAACGGAGAATTGTACCGTACTGAAGAGCTGCATAATCAAATGAAACAACTAGCTAGTGAATTTTCTCCCCAGAGTTCTGGGGGGGAAGACAACGATCAATTATTAGCAAACTGTTTTACACTTCCATCAGTTGTAGCACATTTTGCTAGGAAGAAAAACGCGTGGAAACCAACCCGAAGTGAGTTCTTATCAGATGTCAAATTGTCCTGTCTTGAATACAGCCATGGAGGATTATGGAACACAAAATACACCGCTGATACCGTTATTTCAGTTGATATGATTGCATGTTATCCAGGAAGTTTTCTTGGGTATGGAGAGTGTGAGAAATATTTCAAACGATTTGGACACCCTACACACGAAATGACCCGTGTTGCTATTAATGGACCACTGCCACATTTCGATTTAACCGGATTCGCTTGTGTAGTATCATTTGAAATGGCTGAAGGGCTTCATCCGTGTAGTTATCTTTAGATTGGTAAACACATGTCTGAAAAACACTGGATGCCAATAGTGTTATTACGGTATATGCTTGATTGTAAGATGTTAAAATCATTAATTGTCAGTGAAGCAATTATATCCTATCGAGCACAGAAATCAGTCTGGTTACCACAACCTGATCTAGAAAAAATAATTAGCGAAGAGCGAAAACTGTTTCCTGATTTTAATGAACAACAAATCATGGATTGGTCCAGACAGTTATTTGAAATCAGAAACAATGAAGCAAAAGATCTTGGACGAAGAATAATCGGTAAATTTACCCAAGGTGGCAAAGATGATAATACGAGATATTCTTCACGATTGATTATAGACAATGCTGAATACGATTTTGTAATCAAAGATTTAACGAATAGGGGCTTATATGTCAATCGTAAGGACGCATTTATGTCCGATGGAACCAAATTGGGTACAATTGTTACTTACACTGATGGATACCATCCGCAGTACACATATTTGAGAGCTTCTATGCTTGGTTATGCTTCTATCAATCTGTTTTCAATGATCAATAGATTTCCTACCACCGCAGTTAGAGTTGCTACTGACTCATTTTACATAAATAGCAAAATGGCTGATTTTAAGGCTACTGGCAACGAGAATTGGGGGTCATGGAGAATTAAGAAGGAAATGCTTCATGATTATATTCCATCAGCAGATGTTACCATTGAAAATAATTACTTAGAAAGCAATCAGTGTTCAGAATTTTCTAGTGCACCACCGATTTCTGATCCAATCTGTAGATATAAAACAGTTTATTTAAACGGCTGTGGTGGGTCAGGAAAAACAACCCGGGCAATTGAGTTATTCCGTCGTGGAAACGCTAGCGTTTCTAACATGATTGTGCTAACACCGACTCACAGACTCGCCAGAGAGATGAAACAACGAGGGGTAAATGCCTGCACTTATCATAGTTTCTTTAGATGGAAGGGAGATAAATGGACTCCTGAGCGCATGGGAGAGAAATTTATTCCTGAAATTATCATTTGGGATGAAATAGACACAGTGTCCGAAGATGTCTTAAAAATATTTCTTGAGTGGTTGTTATTGAAGAATACAAAAGTCGTCATGTGCGGTGATCACGGCCAACCTCCACCATTTGTCGGTGCATCTCCCCATGAATGGCTAAAGGGTTTTGTAGACTATTATGAAGAAATTGATACCGATCATAGATCACTTGATAATGAATTAAAAGAATTTAAGAAACTAATTAGATTACAACCGGATAGAATCCAGTGTGAAATAACCCGTGAAATAATTTCGGAAACTCCCATGAATGAGTTTTGGGAAGCGTGGAGACCAAATGATTTAATCATTGCAAGTAGAAAAATAGTCAGGGATACACTTCAGATGAAGTTATTTGAATTGCATAAACAAAAATTTGCAACACTTCCAGTACCGTTATGTTATAGGCCATCGGATACACGAAAACAGAACATCGAAGTTGATATTCCAGGACCAAAATCCGAAGGATTTCAAAGACAGATTCTCGTATTAAATGATATTGTGCTGGTTGATATCAATGTCGTTGAAGATGCATTGCGTGCTAATAAATCCCCATGGACGCTAGGTTATGCAGCAACAATACACTCTTCACAGGGATTGACTATATCGGATACAACTGTTTGGATGGTAGATAATCGCATAGAATGGTCGAATTTAGTCTATCTCGCAGTGTCTAGAGTACGAAAAATAAATCAACTTCGAAGAATTGTCTTCGATGATGAAATCATTGGTGGCGATGATAATGACACCACAATAGATGATATTATTGATAAAAAACTCTCCGGTTACAAACAACAAGACAAAAAAAAAACAACGAGAATTTGATATTGATGCTGAATTAATAATTACTCTGAAGCAACAACAGAATAATCACTGCGCGAGTTGCAATTGTATAATGCGTTGGCAGTATTCGGATAAGGATCCTCGCCAATTCACCGTGGACAGAAAAAATAACAATCTCGGTCATGTCAGAAATAATGTGAAGTTGACTTGTCTTGAGTGCAATAGACGCAAGGGTGCTAGTTAAGCCCATGTGGTGGTAATTGAGTATCCTCAGGTATCACTTGTAATTGTTGTCTAGTAAAACCCCGTTGAGGGGCAGTTGAATCCAGTTTATAGATTGGAAGTCTACCCGTAGATCGTGTTATACTAGATATCTTATGTGCAGTAACACTCCAAATATGATCAGTAGCCCTTTTTGTGCCACCCTCAAGCTCTCCTGGTTCGTATAAGTACCTCACAATGACATTACTACCAAGAATTGGTTGGGAAACGCTAAAATCTTTTTGAATTTCCATTTCAGGTATTGACTTCTTTTTAATCGCATTGATAGGTTTCATGTTGATGGTTCTAGTAATCTCGTTATTCAGTGCAGTAATCACAGCTGGTAACCTTTTAACCCATTCACGGGATCTTTTTTCTTGGATGAATTCTTTTGCGTATTGATATCCAAATAACCGCTCAGCAAGGGTTTTATTAAACCGTTCTACAATGGCCTGATCACGATGTAGCGCAGTATGTCCTCGTCTGATAGTGACTTTATGATTTTTCATTATTGATAACACTGCACCCTGAAATTCCTTGCCCGGATCAACTTGTAACAGATTTGGCCAGTGCAGAGGACTCCTTCGATAAATCCTTTCAAATGCAGAAGCTACTTCAGTGGCTGATTTTGTTTTTAACGGTTCTGCTTCTTTGTATCGACTTGCAATATCAACTACGGTTAATGCGTTTTTGTAACCACGATCATGTGGCAGAAATAATAGATCAGCCTGATGAACTTCATTGGGTCCGGTCACATCAAAATGCGAGAAATTGATTTGTTTAGGCGGTGGTAGATAAATTTGCCATAGTGCCTGTTTGGATAACCAATGAGCCGCAGTGGTTTTTTTCACTTTTGCAGCACTAGCGAGTTTATGGATTGCTGATTTACCCCTCCAGTATCCTCTTGGGGAATAATAAATAGATTCCATGTTGTTATTAATTACCAGCCCATAACATCAATTTACTTTTCATAGCCGATTTTATCAAAAAGGAAGCCAATTTTTCTTTGAAAGATTTATCAGAAATAGCATTTAACGCATGAATTAATTTCACATCTGCTAGATGCCTGTGCTGCAGATTACTGCTTTTATAAGATACATCATGAAGGTGACAGGCCTTATCAATAGCGTTTATTGGTTCCTCACCGGGTCGGGGCTGATTTTGATCATTGAGTCTGATATCAAGTCTTGTTCCCGGTCCACAGTAGCTATATCCTGGAAGGTGTTTTTCTCCGGGGTATTTTGCCCATGGGGTTCCAGGGAGTTTTGCTAATTTGGCTGCGATATCACCTCCTCTTTTTTTTTTTAAAGGTTCCTTGAGTTCCTTGGGTTTAGAAACAAATCTAAATTTCTTTATACTACATTGTACGCATTTACCAGAAAGCGCTGATCGGTTATTTTTAGTTGTAATCGTCGTCAAGTCATCTGTGCCAGTACGTTTTTTACACTTCACACAATATAGATCCATAATTTATATATAACGGCATGAATATAATTGATTATTCAGCTACCCGACGACGGGAACCTATTAAACATCATGAAATGTTGCCGAATTCAATTAGAATGATTATAATCGGACCATCTGGAAGCGGAAAGACACAACTGCTACTTAATTTGATAACGAGATGGATGAAATGGAACAAATTGTATTTAATAGCCCCGAGTGTAGACGATCAGCGATGCTATGAAGTGCTAAAGGATTTTAACGAGAAAGCAAAAGAATTTCAAATCGATGAAGATTTTATTGAGTTTATTACTGATATAGAGGAAGCCCCTTCCGTGGAAGACATCGATGGAAGTATTAACAATTTAGTGGTATACGATGATATCATGTTAGATAATCAAAAAAATCCTGCTAGAATATTTTCCCGAGGCAGGCATAAAAACACTGATGTGATCTATGTCACTCAACGATACACACAAATACCAAAAGTGATCAGAGATAATTGCAATGTGTTGTGTGTATTTAACGGCGTTGATACTCATACGCTACGAAATATTCATCAAACTTGGTGCAGCGGTGATATGAATCATAATCAGTTTAGAAATTTCTTTAGTCACGCTCAGTCAAAACCACACGGATTTGTGACAATAAATTTAGCAGACCCTAGGACACGATATCGTATCGGACTGGATCAAATATTCGGTTAACCTAGAACTGAAAGTTCTAGCAGCAGAGGGGGTGAGTGACAACGACGTTGCGACGCGAATGATTTCAGACAAGGGTCAGAGACTTATTTTTTCGCGAGAAGGGTCTAGTGTTATTTTGGAGGGGGTATAATCAAAAATAAAAACAAAAAAAGTTGTTTGATTCGCCCCCTCTGCTGCTAAACGATATGTGGATTTTAATAAAATGTAATTTTCATGAACAAATATGTAAAAGAACGTAATGTGCACTAGTCACTTCCAAAGCTTATATTACTGGCAGCGGACCAAAATTATTCGAAGAAATGGAATGAAGCAAAACGACGCCTGCGCCTTAATGGAAAAATGAATTAATAAATTTTGGACTTTACCTAAACTCATGTTTTGGTTATTGCAGCTGTTTTAATTTCTCCACCCCAACTAGTTGAGTATTGTATTAATTCCTTTGTCCAGGTAAAAGCTGTAAAGAGTTAAAGAACAGGTACGGTGGCCTAAGTGTATAGAGAGTCCGCCTTGGACGCATGATATCTCGTTTTGCCACAATGCAGACATTACAGCGATATGGTTGAACATTTGTTAAAGCTACGTTAAACATCCAAATCACACACTCACGCACACACGCACGCACACACACTCACGCACACAGACACACACGCACGTAGAGAAGCTTTGTTGGAAGCGGATTGTATAGTATTAACCTGTTTTTAATTTGGGTGTTTAACGTAGCTTTAACAATTGTTCAGCCTCTCACAGAATTAGGAAAAATATAACTTTGTTATGCCTTAGAAATATTTGATTTTGTTTCGTTGTACATGCATTTAACCTTATCTAGGGTGAATAAGTTTTTTTTCCAGTTAAGCGACGCTACTAACTTGTATCTCGCCGAAAATTACTTGCGATGAGGGATATAAAGAGCATTGTATGCACCGGTATTTTACCCTGACTATTACTCCCTCTCCCATAGATTTAAAGAAGATCAATTTATAACCGACACACCGGTCGTTTTGGATGTTGTCCAGGTGTGTAAGCTCTCCATTGTGTTATTCAGCCTTAGGGGTAATTGTTAAATTTATATTTCACCTGATACGCGAAGCTGATTCAGTTTGTAATGGTATGTAGTGTAATGATTCATTTATTTACAACGCAGAGTTGAAACGTTGGGAACTTTGAATTACAAGTTGCTATTAGAGTTTAATATATATCTAGAAATGTTTCAGAACTCATTATTAGTACCAGTTTGGTTGTATTGTAGCTGACGCGTAGAACTGTCTAGAGCTGTCTTAATGTATATACGTATGTTTGTACATGTGGTGGAGTAACGAATGTAGACGTAGCTAATTCAAAGATGCTGTATGTTGTCTGTACGTGCGTATACGTATGACTGTACATGTGGTGATCCTTGAAGGGTGGAAGGGGCCGATACAATTGTAGTCCAAACCAAGGACTCGGTGAAACTGTGCGGTTTATCAGTTTGTGAATCGTACGACTGTACAAGGGTCGATATCTTTGTTCTAACTGTTGTGTCAAATGGGTACATTTTTATTTACATAAGATCATTTTGAATCTTAGTTGTGTACCAGGAGATTGTAAATCTCACAGTGCATAACATTATTTGAAACATATTTGAAGACAATGGGATTGTTTGAATAATAATCCTAGTACGTACATGAGATTTTGTGAATCTCTCTTACAGTGCTTGCTATTATTTATTATCTGCAGTCCACGAGGATTTTTGAATCTGGATTTCATATTGATATTATATTTTCAGTTTATTTTCATGCGTGAATGTTTGCATAAAGTGATTGGATCAATAATATGTTGAAAGCGTCTGAGAATCATTATATTTATACACCATATATTTTTTTTAAAATAATTTTTTTCATAAATTCCCATCTTTCACACATTGTGTTTGTGTTATTCATTTAATACAAAACCCACTCGGTTTCAATTCTGGAACAATGATGTCTGAAGTGTGATTCTTGGATTAAGTAAACCATCATCATCTTGTTTTTGAAAGCCTATATTTATGGTCTATATTCGTGTGTGACCTTCCTAATTTTGTTATATTACTGTCCGTCATATTATCCCTTAAGGACTTGGTAACCTTAGGCAAAGAATTTGGGTATGAGGGAAAAAGTTTAAGGAAACTTATTCAAGAAGAACAAACCCGGGAGAGGGACAAAATATAAAGAGTGAAGGAAAGCGAAAGGGAGAAAGTGGAGATAGAAGGGAAAACCAAGAAGGAGCTGATATAATAAGAAAAGCATGCCGAAAAGGAAAGGACAGAGTGGGAAAGGGATTCAGAGAGGGAGAAGATAGAAAGGGAAATACAAACAAAGTTGGAAGCTTTAGAGATAAAAGAAAGATTAAGGAGACGAGATCGTGAACGTTAGGTAGAGTTAGCAACAGCTACAAAAAGAAAACACGATTATACCTCTAGAAAATTATAGGGTTCTCAATTGCCCCTCTTTGACGATGAAAAAGATAACGTAGATAGTTATCTTCATCAGTTTGAGCGATATGCCTATAACCAAAGGTTGTGTCGAAATGACTGGCCACTGCATCTCATTGCTTTTATAAAAGTTAAAGCGCTGGATGTGTACTCACGACTTTCTAGAGGCGATGCATTAAATCACAACGTACTGAAGAAAGTAGTTATAGAAATGTAAGAGCTCACTGAACAGGTTTCCGTGAAAGGGTCAGGTATAGCAAGCCCGAGAAGGGAGTAACCCTTTGGTCAGTTCATCGTTATAATAGCGAACTATTTTCAGCGGTGGATTTAATGCGACAAAGTGGTGAAAACATTTGAAGGGTTGATTGATTTCTTGCTCAGAGATCAATTGTTGAACACAGTTGGTTTGGAACTAAGTCAGTTTCTGAAAGAGAAAGTCTATTCAAACGTACAGTATATGATTAAGCAGATCGATTTCTTTGCCGATACTCATGGGGGAACCAAAAGTCTGGAAACCAGTCTCTGAGATCGATGCCTAGGGAGGTTGTGAAATCAGCTGAGGCAAGTAGGTCAGTTAGGGATACTGCTCGTTAGGGCATAAAATGTTACTTGTATTAGGAATGGCGTCATGTTCAAGCAAAATGTCTTTAACGAAAGGAACTTATACCTAAGGTAGCCGTGGCTATACAGAGTAAATGTATATCTGAAAATCTTGTGCAGGTAGAACCAAGTATTCATTCACTGGGCACGTGTCTTTATCCCGAAGCGCGAGTGTCAGCCGCGAGAGGTTTCGTGAACGGTCGAGAAGTCGTAGCATTACGTCAGACCATTTGCACGGGTGTAGTGATCAAACGTAGTATCGTGCAGAATAACCAAATGCTCGAGTGGGAGTCCCCATGTATGTTTTTACTCGATCAGACGATCGGTCGCGTTCCCGTAGCAAGGATAACGGTAGAAACACCCTTTGCTACTCGGAACTGTTGATGCCCTTTTATGGAAAACCATATTTACGATCTGACGATCGGAATTGTTGAAAATTCCCGACTTCCAAACATGGCCGATTTCATGATACCTTTGGTTCCGGTAGTCAAAACGCGAGTGCAAACCCGACGAGAGAAAAACGAGTTTCAGAAATTAATAGTCTCTCAATCGATCTCAAGAATTTTGCGAGACGAGTTCAAAAGAGAACAAGAACGTTACGAATCTATCAAAACTATTGTTGAGAAAATTGCGTCTGACGCAATTGAACACTACAAGGGTAGGGGCATATTGAGATTAGTTAGGAGGAACGGGCTAATGCAAAATTAGATTATCACTCCAGAGGGGACGAGGTATTGGCAAGTGGTCGATCCCCAGAGACACAGATCTCAAGTACATAGGGTGGCACATGAGTCTAGCATGGCAGGGCAACTAGGTAAGGCAACGACCACCAGCAGAGTATTCGCTGAATTCTACTCGCCTGGTGTTAATGGCGATGTCACATGGTTCTGTAGGTCTTGTGACGTATGTCAGAAAACCGTATCTAAAGTAAGGGTCACAATGATGCCCTTATGACAGATACCGTTAATAGATACAACTTTTAAAAAGAGTGGCGGTGGATATTGTAGGACCAATGCAAACAGTACCCGAAAAGAAAAGCCGGTAAATTCTTATTCGTGTCGATTACGCAACCAGATAACAGGGTGGCGGAAGCATTGGTTGACATCTTAAGTAGGATAGGGATGCCAGAAGAAATCCTTACGGATTGTGGTGCCGAAATCACCTCTGACCTCATGGGTGAAATAAGTAGACTGTTCATCAAACCGCTAAACACTAACCCATACCATCCGATGCGCAATGTAATGGTAGAGAAGTTTAATGGTACCCTGAAACGCAAAATGTGCGCAGAACGTCTGCAAGACTGGGATCGCTATTTAAATACGGTTCTGTTCGTGTACCGCAAAGTACCGCAAGAACGGTTGGAGTTTTGACCCTTCGAGTTGTGTTACTGAAGAACAGTTCGAGGTTCAATGCGGTTATCTACCAGTACGTGTTAGATCTGCGAGGTAAACTAGAAAATAGATGACACGTGATGAATTAATGAAATAGGGACGCTGGTATGTTAAGTATTATATCCACAAAGCGCAAACTAGGAAATTTCTTGTGGGAGATTTGGTTATATTGCTTCTTCCCACTAGCACAAATAACTTACTAGTCAAGTGGAAAGGTCCCTATGAAGTTAAAGAGGTCAAGGATGACATGGACTATACAATTGACGTAAACGGTAATTTAAAGACATTCCATACTTACATGCTTTAGTTGTACATAAAGAGACAGAGCGACAATGTGGAAAAAGGGGTCTTAAATGTCGTTTGTACGGTAGTCATTGACGACTTAATAGCCTCAGAAATCGCGGTTTCCATTGAGTGTCCAATTGCGAGGGAAGGGGTAGATACAATCAGTTTCAGTGCGGGTCTTGCTTAAATACTCGAACATATTCACTGATATACCAGGTTCTACAACCTTGGTAGACCTCAAAATCAAACTGAATACATCTGTCCCCATTAGAATCAAAAGTTATCCGGTACTCTACAACGCACATAAAGCTGTGGACGAAGAGGTGAGTAAACGTTTAGATCTGGAGGTGATTAAACCCTCCAACTCTCATCTTGTAATGACAGGCAGAATGAAAGATGGGACGAACCGATTCTGTATTGACTTATGACAGTGAAATTAAATCACGGTGTTCGATGCAGAACCCATGCCAGATATGGATGGTATTTTTGCGAAGTTATCGGGTAACCAATGAATATCAAAACTGGATGTGTCCAAGGGATATTGGCAGGAACCTTTTGTTCAAGAGTCCTGTGCATTGACAGCATTTACGACCCAGAAAGGATTATATCAGTTCAAGGTAATGCCATTCGGGTTAGTAGGTGCTAGCGTCACCTATTGTCGCTGATGTGCAAGCTGCTAAAAGGTTTAGCAATCGTTAATAGCATTGTAAACGAAATATCGTGTATACGAATACTTGGAGTGAACACATGACCGATTTGGGACTCTTTGTTATACTTCGCAATGGGAACAGTGAGACTTACTAAATGCAGTATTGGCTATACAAATTTAGATTGTTTGGGTCATAGGGTCAGTGGTTCGAGTTAGTTGAAACCTCACCCCAAGCAAGTGGAAGCGATTAGAAAAGTTCGTTCATTTCTAGATCTGGTAGGGGTTTATAGAAAGTTTATACCAATCTTTGCAGCCATTGCTAGCCCACTGTCTGTTATGACTAAGAAGAGGCAACAAAACAAAATAGAGTGGAGACCGCCAGAAGATAAAGCTATTTGCGCACTGAAAGAGAAACTAATCATTGCACCTCTATTAAAATTGCCAGATGTTAGCAAACCCTTGATTTTAAGAACAGATACCTTTGAAACTTGTTTGGGAGCAGTTTTACTTCAAGAGCAAGATAGCAATAAGTTACCCGTAGCTTACTCAGGTAGGGAATTGCTACCCAGGGAGAAAAACTATTCAGTTTTGAGAAACTGTGCTTGACCGTAGTGTGGGGAATTGGGAAGTATTATGCGTATTTGTTTTGGGAGAGATTTCGTTCTCGAGACTGATCATACCATCCCATGCGCAATGTAATGGTAGAGAAGTTTAATAGTACCCTGAAACACATGCTAAGCAAAATGTGCGCAGAACGTCTGCAAGACTGGGATTGCTATTTAAACACGGTTCTGTTCGTGTACCGCGAAGTACCGCAAGAAAGGTTGAAGTTTTGACCCTTCGAGTTGTTTTTCTGAAGAACAGTTCGAGGTTCGATGCGGTTACCTACCAGTACGTGTTAGATCTGCGAGGGAAACTAGAAAATATATGCCAGACGACACGTGATGAATTAATGAAATATGGACGCTAGTTTGTTAAGTATTATATCCACAAAGCGCAAACTAGGAAATTTCTTGTGGGAGATTGGGTTATATTGCTTCTTCCCACTAGCACAAATAACTTACTAGTCAAGTGGAAAGGTCCCTATGAAGTTAACGAGGTCAAGGATGACATGGACTATACAATTGACGTAAACGGTAATTTAAAGACATTCCATTCTAACATGCTTCAGTTTTACATAAAGAGACAGAGCGACAATGTGGAAAAAGGGGTCTTAAATGTCGTTTGTACGGTAGTCATTGACGACTTAATAGCCTCAGAAATCGTGGTTTCCATTGAGTGTCCCATTGCGAGGGAAGGGGTAGATACAATCAGTTTCAGTGCGGGTCTTGCTTAAATACTCGAACGTATTTACTGACATAAAGGTTCTACAACCTTGGTAGACCTCAAAAGTTAACTGAATACATCTGTCCCCATTAGAATCAAAAGTTATCTGGTACCCTACAACGCACATAAAGCTGTGGACGAAGAGGTGAGTAAAAGTTTAGATCTGGGGAAGATTGAACCCTCCAACTCTTATCTTGTAATGCCAGTCAGAATGAAAGATGGGACGAACCGATTCTGTATTGACTTATGACAGTGAAATTAAATCACGGTGTTCGATGCAGAACCCATGCCAGATATGGATGGTCTTTTTGCGAAGTTATCGGGTAACCAATGGATATCAAAATTCGATGTGTCCAAGGGATATTGGCAGGAACCTATTGTTCAAGAGTCCTGTGCATCGACAGCATTTACGACCCAGAAAGGATTATATCAGTTCAAGGTAATGCCATTCGGGTTAGTAGGTGCTAGCGCCACCTATTGTCGCTGATGTGCAAGCTGCTAAAAGGTTTAGCAATCGTTGATAGCATTGTAAACGAAATATCGTGTATACGAATACTTGGAGTGAACACATGACCGATTTGGGACTCTTTGTTATACTTCGCAATGGGAACAGTGAGACTTACTAAATGCAGTATTGGCTATACAAATTTAGATTGTTTGGGTCATAGGGTCAGTGGTTCGAGTTAGTTGAAACCTCACCCCAAGCAAGTGGAAGCGGTTAGAAAAGTTCGTTCATTTCTAGATCTGGTAGGGTTTTATAGAAAGTTTATACCAATCTTTGCAGCCATTGCAAGCCCACTGTCTGTTATGACAAAGAAGAGGCAACAAAACAAAATAGAGTGGAGACCGCCAAAAGATAGAGCTTTTTGCGCACTGAAAGAGAAACTAATCATTGCACCTATATTAAAATTGCCAGATGTTAGCAAACAATTGATTTTAAGAACAGATACCTTTGAAATTTAGTCGGGAGCAGTTTTACTTCAAGAGCGAGATAGCAATAAGTTACCCGTAGCTTACTCAGGTAGGGAATTGCTACCCAGGGATAAAACTATTCAGTTTTTGAGAAACTGTGCTTGACCGTAGTTTGGGGAATTGGGAAGTATTATGCGTATTTGTTATGGGAGAGATTTTGTTCTCGAGACTGATCACCATCATCTTATTTTATTTAACCATTGCCATGGTCGCTAACGGTCGATTGATGTGTTGGGCGCGAACACTACAACCTTATTGCTTCCGTGTAGAGGCAAAAGGAGGAGTTGAAAATGAGTAGGGTATAACTTGGATAACTTTTACACAGTATAGAAATTCCAGGCTGCACAAATCAGTGTAACTATTGTAACGTATGAATAGTAGTAATTTTGTTTATTATTTTGTGAAAATTCTTGTTTAAAAAAAAATGTGTTCATTTTTCTTTATCAAGGGGAGGTATTGTCACAGAATTAGGAAAAAATAAAATGCTATGTCTTAGAACTATTGGACTATTTTTCGTTGTACATGCGTACAACTTTATCTAGGGTGAATAAGTGTTTTTTTCCAGGTAAGTGACGTTACTAACCTGTATCTCGTCGGAAATGACTTGCGACAAGGGACATCAAGAGCATGATATGCACGGGTGTTTTACCATGAGTATTACTCCCTCTCCTAGGCGGACTCTCTATCTATGACAAAAAAACTACAACACTGTTGCAGTATAATGTTAGAATTTATTGATCATGACCTCATAAGAACTAAAATACAAAAACAACACAGTAAACATTAGATTTTGTTCAGAAAGCTAGAGTGTGCAGTCGATGCAGATGAACTAATCAACCCTAGGTTTTTAAAACCATTTGCAAATGACATTGAAGTAGAATGATAGATTTTCTCGTATTATTAGTATCTCAAGTCAGTGTTTAAAATCGAGAATAGCGATGATGAGAATGCACTTTTGTGACAAGATATTACGAAGTGTTTTCGGGTAGAATCTGTGAAATGGTTTCACATCTTCAAAAACCTTTGATCTCCGTTCTAAAATTACAAGAAAACGATTGATGCAGATTCGATACCAACATTGATGATCTTATTAACTTTCTAAAACTAATCTAAATTATGTTTCTATGCAGATCACGTATAACATCAAACATGCTAAATGACATATATTAAAAAGAATTCGATTGACGATCTTAAACGCTGGAAAAATGTGTAACCATATTGAACCAAAGAATCTTTGTGAACCTTTGGTGCATGATTTGTTTCATTTAAAAAAAATATTAGCTGTTATGTCACTCGAAAATTTTAAAACGTGTTTGTTCCTGTATAAAATATTTGTAAATATATGTGTCTGCGCTAGGTTAGGGTTAGGGTTAAGGGTTATGGTTAGGGTTAGGGTTAGGTTAGGGTTCGGATTAGGGTTGGGGTTAGGGTTAGGATTAGGGTTAGTAATAATGCCAAAAAACACAAAAGTCGTGTGCAAACAAATATCCGTAAGAAACAAAGGACAGTATAAACATGGCAACGGAGACAGTTCAAACATTGATAGCAAGATTTGAATTTAGACCAACAGCAATTCAAAAATGTATGACAGCATGAGTCCAATTTACTTGGACAGCATTTAAAACAACCAGAACAACATTTATCACATGTATTGAAGAAGCAACATTTGGGAATACAGCATATACAAATTTTGCGCATAGTATTTCTTCTACAACTCTCCGACCAGACATTACAAAGCTCAGTTATAAACCAGAACAATAAGGCTACAACGGTTAAACAAACTGAAATACATTTTCTATCATCCTCAGTCTTTAATTTTTGAATTAACAATATTTCATCAACGATTATCTCAGTCACTGAGATCAAAATAAATATAAGCCCCATAAGAAAATTTCTCGACGAACTCTTCCGGCATATCAGGCACATCTGTTTTTGTTCGTACTGAAATTGTGACGATACAAATTGTTTTACTAACAAATAAAAATAAACAGTTAACGCAAAAGATTGTATGCTTACTATCCATTCATTGTTATCAAAATAAAACTCATCAAAGACGGTTGAGATAATGACGAGAACTAACCGCAATAATCTCGGAAAACAGCCAAACACTGACTGAACACAACATTTATCTAAGGTGTCAACCTGTATACTCTTCTCCTCCCCAGTAACACATCCTCTGCATATATGTTCGCAATTATTTAGGAATACATGATACGGAATGCCCTTACCCTTCAGATTCAAAACATTTTCGGTGACCTTTTCACCTTCAAATTTTGGATAATTATAGACAATCTTGTAAATATCCATTTCATTATAATTCAGAATCTCCGTCACCGAATCGATCTTTGCTTTGCCTACGTCTGATACCGAATAACCAATAACGTCAAGTACCACATCTCCGTTTTCAAATATTTTTTCTTTTGATATCTTTGCTTCTAATATTGCATGGTGAAAACAACAATGCATATATCCACAGCAACATTTTACAGGCCTGCTAATATGATCTCCCTTTTCCAATTGACTAATCGAGTTGACGTCATCCAAACGAATATCTTCGTGACAGATACAGGTAAAATCTGGAAAAAATAAAAAGCAACATACAATCTATGATATATTTTATGTTCCTCAGTAAAATCTCTTTAAATTTTACTTTTCAAAATATAATCCGATATGACGACTGCGATATATTTACTAAGATATTAACGTCAGTTTGGGATTGTCTTAGTCATCTTTGAGTAGTACTTCATCTATTGACTAAGAATGGGATAAAGCTATTTGATTACTGTCGAAAATTCCAAGGGAGCTAAATATTAGAAATATCCTGAGTGCAAACAGATCGATGACGATTGACAACTACTACTAATTTACCGCTCCCAAGATATATATATATATATATATATATATATATATATATATATATATATATATATATATATATATATATATATATATATATATATATATATATATATATATATATAATCTTCTTTATGACTAAACACACATCACCAAATTTGATAGATGCTAATGAGATGGTGTAATGTGTACTCGTGCGTAGCAAGCACACTCGCATGGCGACCGAATAACTGATTCTCCTCCAGCTACACAGTCATGCCAGATTCATATAAAGAAAAGCAAGGTATATCGGATCAGTTATAGAGAATTTTAAATATACCTTGATTTATGTCATAGGTACCCATAGTGACTGTGTAGATAAATGGGAATCATGTGACAGGTCGCCATGCGAGTGTGTCTACTATAGGTGTGTGTTTATGTTTTATTTACCTTTCAGAATGCGACTAATTTACTAAGACGTGCGTGTCTATGCTCTATCTGACTAAATGTTGATTCAGGAGAAATTCTTCTTCATTGAAGAAAGAATACATTTAATAGTTATTAGAAATTACACTAGTGTTTTGGTCTGGATGTGTATTTCCATTTTTGACCACTTTCACTTTGAAGTACATCTAACTGCTATTCTTATCGATATACTTTTCACTTTGATTTCCCACTGGATATGGGTGAAATTAGTAAGTTAGGACACTGAATGAAAATTTACACACGGACCTTATTCTGTCCTAACTCTTGTAACTGGCATCGGAAACGTATCGAACTCTGCATCCACTTACAAGAATGTCTATGTCTCATCTTTGCTTTTTAAGGTCTTTGCAATAAAAACTGTCTAGTTCGATTGTGTTACTCCCCTTGTTCTAGCCGCTTCTCGTCAATGCTTCTAGCTGGATTTAGGCACAATGCTTTGCTTCAAGTGTGATAATTTGTTTTGTTTCTCTGCGTCGAAAAATTCCCCATGTGCATATCCTGTGCACAATGAATGCAAACAATATAATAGACTCAAGGACTGTTTGATAAAGAATAATTTTAATGTGATATTTCCTCTGACGAATATAATATTTTGTCTGAAATGTCCTTTATCGTTACTATTTATGTCAAAATGTGTTGTGCTTGAATAATACTTATTAACGGAATTCATTCTCAAAAACGGGGATTTGTTTTTCTCTCACCGAGCAGTAATATACTGCAACGTTCCATTCCATTCGGGAAGAATATGAAAACCGTTGCTGTCTATGCTGCTCAACATCTTCTGCGATTTAAGTAATATGCTTCCATGTTATTATGGGGTTGTAATTGTTATCTGTGCATGTTAGATACTGCAATAGAGCTCTTCAGTGTAGCCTTTTGCAATGTGTAGCACTTATCTGTTATATAGTTTTGCGTTTTGTGATGTATAACATTCGAGAACATTAGCTCTGGTTTCAGGGTTAGGGTAGTAGTAATTCTTGAAAGTGTGGCATTATGGGCGCTGTTGGTTGTGGGTTGTGTGAGTTTTATCAAATATGTATAAGGCGTTGTGTGGTGTCAGCGATCAGCAATATGACTAGACATATCACGGTTATTGTGGGTTTTATTTATTTTTTAAAATTATGTCATGAGTTATGTAACATTGGATAATATTGCGGAGAGTAAACGTTTTCTTTAAAGTTTATGTTAGCAAATAACAATAAATAGGAAATTTTGTTCTTAATTTCTCTTTTTCTTTCAAATGTATGTATTCTAGTCATTTTTAATTTATCTTTACAAGCAAACGATATATTGTTAAATATTTCTATTTGAAACTCAGTTATATGGACAAGTGAATGTTATATTGACAGACCAATACCATTATTTATTTGTGCATTTATGTATTAATGTTCTTCATTTATAAAGCATTATGAAGCTCAAGGAATACAGATAAGTTACTTTACACTACAAATATGATTTTTTTTCTTAAATTATAGGTCCAAAAATGTTCTTATGGAAATAAAACTTGATTAATCTAGCAATTTATATAAAAGACTTATTTCTGTTTCTTTCTAATAATTTACTAGTTGTCTAAGTCCTGAGTGATATCCACACCGACTTCATAGCCGATTCTAATTATATCAATTCAAGTAAGTATTATGCTATAGTTAAAGTGTTACGTCAATCAAGTGTTCTTGCAGATTTAAAATTTCACATATATAATCAAATCAGACCCTTTTATTCTCTAGTTAACTTTATTACAACTAAATCCAAATGTGGTAAATCTTATATAAGTTTAATTCATCTAAATGGAGTAATAATACAATGAATTAATAGTTTTGAGAAAATAAATACCCTGACATTGTGTTAAATTAGCCTATTCCAAACTGATCTCCCCTTGGTCAAGTGGTTAGAGCGTCCGCTCCGGATGCGAGAGGTGGCGAGTTAGAACTGCGGCAGAGTCATGCCAAAGACTTTCAAAAAATGTCATAACAGCTGCATTGCTTGGCGCTCAGCTTTGAAAGGTTAATATTATGACTTTTCGGCCTGCTGTCAGGATAACGTTACTGGGTGGGACATCGTGATTTCATGTCTGCGGCATAATGCCACAGCAGTGCCTGACATCACAATAAGCTGCCACACTGCAGACATCCTGGCTATGTGACTGAGAAACTATTGATGTCACGACAAAAATCACGCACCTCTATAAAATACTAAACCGCATGACACGTTTTCCTTTGACACAGAATGCACTCAGTACTTGTTGATAATTATACATTGTGTCTGAATTATCAACATGTTATATTATCTCTGAATTTTCACTTGTAGGGGACATACTTATGTGCTACGAAAGTGATAAATGCCATATTATTTAATTGTGAAATCAAGTGCATTTTTGTTGTAGGATGTCGCTGAAACACGGTTGAGGCGTGATGTCAAACAAGTAATGCAGGATCTCAATGACTGCCTTGAGTAAATTTGACTTCAACGGGCCGGGTACAAACATTTTTTTATTTATTTTTCTTATATCATCTTCACGGAGTGCTGCTCTGGTGACGATCAAATGACGAGATAGTTTGTTAACTGTCCCTCGAACACACAATACTGGATTTGGATCAGCACTTCTACCATAAGTTACTTGGCCATGGTTCTAGGCAAGGGTTGGCAGATCTCGTTTCCTACACTGGATAAAAGTTCTGCACATTTCATTCACATTCTGTCCTATACTGTGTTAGTCGTCAAATAGGTAATATTAGCCATAAGATGAAACAATGTACCAGCGTGAGACGTACATCTATTCCGGTCGACAAATACTTGCCATGCAGATACAAGTCCAAGCTAGCAATTCGCATCAATTCCATATTACAAGTTTGCATTATGGTAAAAGATCGCAATTGTGTGGGTCTCTTAATGTTTCAATGTATTCTGAGTAGCCTGCATCACTCAACGTTTTAATGTTGAACTTACTTATCCCTTTAGGCATCAACACCACACAGATATAATAATGGTATCTTGTTGTTTTCTTTTCCATACGTACGTAAATTATGCATAACAATAAACGGTAGCTGTTCGTGTCTATGTTGTTGCTGACAAGGCTTTTGTTCCTGAATTACCGCTTCAGTGAACAAAGAATGCATGGAGTTGTTCACGGAAGTCCCGTTAGTATTTTGGTTCGAATACGTAATTATCGTTTTTGATCATTTTTACATTTAGTTACAGGTAGCTGTTACTTCGTTCGATACATTCTTCAGTTTGCCCTTTGATTCCACATTGAATATGAGCTGAAATTGTAATTTAGGACAGTGAAGTAAATTTGAGCGCAGACATTATTTCGTCCCCTTTTTTTAGCAAGCATAAAACATCTATAGAGTTTTGTGCGAACTTCTTGCAAGATTATAAATGCTAACTATCTGCCTTTGTCAAAGTCACTTACGATTTTGTGTCTCCTCATCACGTCTTGTCCTGTCTGTTAAGTAAGCATGATGTTTTCCCTATTACAGATGCAGCAAAGCATCGTGCTTACTTAACACCAAGATCATGACGTAATGAGCGGACGCAAATTTATATTTTCGGTGAGATGTGTTTCACAATATTTCCAACATTTTTGTTTGTGACTCCTGTAGAGTTGATAATTAGAAACGTGGCCATAATTGTACGAACGTTTACATGCATTATATCTATCATTTTAAACAATGTCCTACAAAGATGCCATCCAAGAGTCAAAACGAAGCAAATATTACCGTCCGTTATAATGTCAAAACAATAAACTTATAATCAGGTATGAATTTACTTTACAAAAACATTTAATAAGACAATGATGTGTAAGTTATTGCTAAATGAAAGCAAGATGTTGATGCATACATGAAAACCGTGAAATATCAATTTCCTGAAGGGAATATAATTTTTAATTTGGTGACAGACACTGGAGACAATCAGCAATGGTTTTTGATACCATATGAAACTAACGACTTTCTAAGCATTACATTGCTGCAGAAAAAAATATTCCATCAAATTCTGGCCAGAAAACATTGTCAAAATAAATAGATGTATAATTAATACGCTCTATATGTTCTGTATGTTTATGTAGAGACAACACTTCTTGTGTTAGGATGATGGTCAGTTAGCTTACAAAAGATAGTTACATAAATAAAGAAAACAAAAAACAAATACTATCTTTAGAGCTAGAGACGACACACTGAGGATGCATTGAACTTAAAATGTATTGCATTATTATTTAACAACATTTGACATAAAATGTTCAATGTTCATTTAAAAATGTTCGATAATTCGTGGTTTTGGATTCAGGTATTGTCGTTTAATCGATGACCGTATATACTTTCATTGATTCTGTCCGTTTGCAGACGATCTCGACTACTGTGTTCAAAAGCATTAAACAGTTATCGTGCCAAAAAGGAAAACGTTTTTTTATTAGATGTCCAACGCACATCACAACCCAACTTTGATTCACTTTACATCTATTATGTGTGTCTAAACGTGCACGTAAATTATTGTTGCATCCATCGTGCTACATAAATGTGACGTACAATTTCAGTTTTACGTTTAAAGCATAAAGCACGTTTTGATGTCCTTCGTAACCATATTTGCCTAAAATAAGTCCATTGTGATCATGTGAACTAATTTGTGTCACCTTTCTTCGTTTCTTTACAGGTGTTTTTGTTCGTGCCTTTACTTTCCCGATGATACGCAGAAGATGTCGAAGATATTAAAATAACTTGTATGATACTGGTAGAAATTATATCAGCATCAGGTAGATATCCACACTTAAATATCTTGTAACACTTAAATGAATATAAACGTTGTTGCAATATTGTTTCTGTTGCTTGCTTCATCTGGCAGGTCTTCACTGTTGTTTTGTTTCAAGCATCAATTCGCCCTTTGTTCCTCACAACAACGTTATTCATTGGAAACATCGATAGTATTATGAAATTTATTTTGCATTTAAAGAGCATTGATTAATCTCAGTTCTTAGTCGAAGGACATGCTAAGGGCGACAGGGGGTGGGTAGGGCAGAGCAGACCAAATATTTGAGACCTTGAGCAGCTGGGGGGGGGGGGGAGGGGGGAGGCGAATCGGACAACTTTTTTCGACTTTGTTGATTAAAGCGTCAAAACGGCAAATAGATCCTTCCTGCGAAATCTCATATTTTAACCAAAAAAAAAAGAAAGTCTCCATTTAGCAAAGGGAGACTTTGCGATTTTTCAATCATCCGGGGTCGTAACGATCTTGTCATTGCCCCCCCCCCCCCCCTGCTGCTACAGGTTAACGAAAATAATAAATGATTTCAACCGAATATTTGATCAAGTCCGATACGATATCGTGTTCGGCGATCATGTAAATGTATTGTTATAAATCCGTGTGGGGTTGACTGAGCGTTACTAAAGAAGTTTCTAAATTGATTGAAGTCCATATTGGAACACCATGTCTGCCAAATATTTCGTAGCGTATGTGTATCAACGCCGTTGAATACAGCAAGAATATTACAGTTATCTCTAAACACTTTTGGAATATGAGTGTATCGTTGAGTTACATATATCACGTCAGTGTTTTATGCCTGCCTCGGGAAAATATTCTAGCTGTTGTTTTTTGATTGTCTAACATCACATCATCGTATACGACTAAATTGTTAATGCTTCCATCAAGGTCATCCACGGATGGTGCCTCGTCAATATCAGTTATAAAATCAACGACGTTCTCACCTTTAATTTCTGATGCATTCTCGTTAAAATCCTTTTACACTTCATAGCATCGTTGATCATCTACGCTAGGGGCAATTAAATACAACTTATCCCACTTCATCCATCTCATTATTAAATTGAGCAACAATTGCGTCTTGCCTGATCCAGATGGCCCGATTATAATTGCGCGGATAGAGTTTGGTAGCGCTGCATGATGCTTAACTTGTTCTCTTGTTTTAGTCGCTGAAAAATTAATTATATTCATATCTCTATACATAATTATGGATCTATATTGTGTGAAGTGTAAAACGCGTACTAGCACAAATGATGTGACGACGATTACAGCTAGAAATAACAGATCGGCACTTACTGGTAGATGCGCAACATGTGGTATAAAAAAGGTTTGATTTGTTTCCCTTGATAAAATCAAGGATTTAAAAAAAAACGAGGAGGTGATATTGCAGCCAAATTGGCAAAGCTCCCTGGAACCCCATGGGCAAAGTACCCCGGAGAAAAGCACCTACCAGGATATAGCTACTGGAGCCCCGGAACACGATTCGATATCAGACTTGATGATCAAAATCAACCTCAACGTGGTGTAGAACCAATAAACGCCATTGATAAGGCGTGTCATGCTCATGATGTTGCATATAAAAGCAGCAATTTGCAACACAGGCATCTCGCGGATGTGAAATTAATTCATGCGTTAAATGCTATTCCTGATAAATCTTTCAAAGAAAAATTGGCTTCGTGGTTGGTAAAATCAGCTATGAAAGGCAAATTGATGATGGGCGCTGGTAATTAATAATATGGAATCTATTTATTATTCTCCGAGGGGATACTGGAGGGGTAACGCTGCAATCAATAAACTCGTCAACGCCGCAACAGTGAAAAAGGCTACTGTGGCTAATTGGTTATCCAAACAGACTATATGGCAAATCTATCTACCGCGTCCTAAACAAATCAATTTCTCGCATTTTGATGTTACCGGACCCAATGAAGCTCATCAAGCTAATTTATTGTTTTTACCACATGACAACGGCTACAAATACACGCTAACCGTAGTTGATGTTGCGAGTCGATACAAACAAGCAGAACCGCTAAAAACAAAGTCGGCCACTGAAGTTGCTTCTGCATTTGAAAAGATTTATCGACGAGGCCCACTACGCTGGCCAAATTTATAACAAGTTGATCCTGGCAAGGAATTTCAAGGCGCTTTTTTATCAGCGATGAAACATCACAATGTCACCATCAGACCGGGGCATACTGCATTACATCGCGATCAGGCAATTGTTGAACGATTTAATCGGACTCTTGCTGAGCGGTTATTTGGATATCAATACGCAAAATAATTCATCCAAGAAAAGCGATCCCGTGAATGGGTCAAAAGGTTACCAGGGGTAGTTGCAGCGCTAAATAACGAGATTACCAGAGCAATCAATATGAAACCTAACAACGCAATAAAAAAAAAGTATATACCACAACCACAGCGGGATAGCGTTTCTCAGCCAATTCTCAGCAATGTCGCCGTGAGATATTTATATGAACCAGGAGAGCTTGAAGGTGGTAACAAAAGGGCTACTGATCCTATTTGGAGTGTCACTACGCATAGCATATCTACTATAACACGATCAACTGGTAGACCTCCAATCTATAAATTGAATTCAACTGCCCCTCAGCGGGGTTTTACACGCGAACAATTACAAGTGATTCCTGACGATACTCAATTGCCACCGCGCGGTCTTAACTAGCACCGTTGCGTCCATTACACTCAAGACAAGTCAACATCACATTGTTTCTGACATAACCGAGACTGTTATTTTTTCTGTCTACGGTAAATTGTCGAGGATCTTTATCCGAATACTGCCAACGCATTATACAATTACAAATCGCGCAGTGATTATTCTGTTGTTGCTTCAACGCGATTATTAATTCAGCATCAATGTCAAATTCTCGTTGTTTTTTTTTGTCTTGTTGTTTATATCCGGAGAGTTTTTTAATTAATGATGCTAACATCAAGATCATCCATTGTGGTGTCGTAATCGCCTGACTCTGTCAGGACAATTCTTCGAAGTTGATTTATTCGCAGTACTCTAGACACTGCAAGATAGACTAAATTGGACCACTCAATGCGATTATCGACTATCCAAACAATTGTATCCGTGATGGTTAATCCCTGCGAGGAATGTGTCGTCGTTACGTAACCTAGCGTCCATGGCGATTTATCAGCACCCAATGCATTTTCGACAACACTGATATAAACCAGTACAATATCATTTAACACTAGTGTTTGTCTTTCGGGTCCTGACGAAGTCACACGTCCTGGAATTTCAACTTCAATATTCTGCCGCCGTGTATCATAGGGTCTATAACACAGCGGCACTGGGCGCGTTGGGAATTTATCTTTGTGAAGCTCAAACAACTTTCTCTGAAGTGTGTCTCTGACTATCTTTCTACTTGCCACTACAAAATCATTTGGTCTCCATGCTTCCCAAAATTCCTCCATGAGAGTTTCAGGAATTATTTCTCTGATTATTCCGCATTGGATTCTATCCGGTTGTAATCTAATTAATTTCTTGACCTCGCGTAATTGTTCATCAAGTGCTCTATAGTCAGTATCGACTTCTTCATAATAGTCAATAAACCCTTTTAAACAATCATGTGGATCCGCGCCGACAAATGGTGGTGGTTGGCCATGATCTCCACACTTTATTACCGCTGTATTCTTTTGCAGCAACCAATCAAGAAACATTTTTAATACATCTATCGAAACCGTACATATCTCATCCAAAATAATAAGCGCAGGGATGAATTTCTCACCCATTCTTTCAGAGGTCCATTCATCACCCTTCCATCGAAAAAAGCTGTGATAAGTGCAAGCTTCAAGGTTTCGTTGTTTTATCTCTCGCGCTAATCTATGGGTCGGTGTCAGCACAATCATATTTTTCCCACGATATATTTCAATTGCCCGAGTCGTTTTTCCTGACCCGCCACAACCGTTTAAATAAACTGTTTTATATCTACAAATTGGATCGGATATCGGCGGTGCATTAGAACGTTCTGATAAATTATCACTGCGTAAGTAATTGTTTTTAATTTCAACGTCTGCTGATTCAGAATAATCACGCAGCATTTCTTTTTTAATTCTCCATGATCCCCAACTTTCATCCGAATTAGTGAATTCAGCAACTGCGCAACTGTACTTGCTGTTAATGTAAAATGAATCAACGGCAACTCTAACCGCAGTGTCAGGAAATATATTTATCATTGAAAATAAATTAATACAAGCATAACCCAGCATAGATGACCTCAAATGTGTATACGGGGGTCTGTAACCGTCGCTGTAAGTAACGACTGTACCCAATTTTGTCCCATCGGACAAAAAAAGCATCTTTACGATCCACATATATGTTTCTGGATACTGCATCCGCGATTACGAAGTCATTTTCGGTGCTATCTATAATCAACCGTGAAGACTATCTTTTGTAGTCACGTTTTTTCCTCCTTGAGTGAATTTTCCGATTATTCGTCTACCGATATCTTTTGCTTCGTTGTTTCGCTGATTAAATACCCGTTTGGACCACTCAATGATATATTTTTCGTCGGCATCAATATGTTTTCTGGATTCCTCAATTATACTATCAAGACTTTCTTGTGTTGGTAACCAGACATTGGTTTGTTTCCGATATGATATAATTGCTTCACTGACCGTCAGCGAAATTAACATTTTTGTATCAATCATGAATCGTAATAGCGCTATTGGCAGCCAATTCTTTTTAGACATGTGTCTACCAATCCAAATATAACAAGCGCGATGAAGTCCTGCTGCGAATTCAAATGATACTACACGAGCGAATCCAGTTAAATCAAAATCAGGCAGCGGCCCATTAATTGCAACACGAGTCATTTCATGTACGGGGTGTCCAAATCGTTTAAAATACTCAGTACACTCTCCATAACCAAGAAAACTTGCTGGATAACAAGCAACCATATCAGCTGACATGATATTATCACTGTCGTATTTGAGCAGCAGAGGGGGTGTATCGGACAACATTTTTAGACAAGTTTTCACTGAAATCACGCTTAAAAACAATGAAACCAATGACATCAGACCCAAAAGTCAATGACATCAGGTCCCAAATGTGTGTGTGAATCATGGATTAGGTCCAAAAAAAAATTATGAAAAAATCAATGAAATTAATGAAATCAAAAACTTTTCAACTATTACATTTTTTGGGAAAAAGGGACTACAACATCGTTGTCACTCACCCTCTCTGCTGCTATGGGTTAACCGAATATTTGATCCAGTCCGATACGATATCGTGTTCCAGACCTTGTCTGGGGACGAAAATCCTTAGGATTTCACAAACAGACTAATTTGTAAAACCTCCTCTTGTAAATCAATCAGATTATTAGACTGGTCAGTGAGTTTGAAATTAATTCTGGTTAATGAATTATTATGACATCGCATATAGACTGGATTCACCGGGGACTCAATTATTAAAAACCCTGGAGGAGCTGTTGGTGCAAATGAATAAAGAATATATCCCTGCTGAGCTTGATTTGATCGTTCTAAATTTATTTGATAGCTTCCTTCGATCACATCACATACTAAATTGAGCGCAATCACCGTTGAAATATTCACATTGAACGGAGCAATATGCCTGCCACCACCGTCTGGGTCATTATTATGGGTCAGGATAGTTGTTTGTGGTTGTGATGGTGTTTTTTTCCACGTATCATGGATTTTTTTGAAACCTTCATCGATGGCATCATCGAGAGATTTTTGTAGTTCTGAGATATTATATCCTGGAAGTTTGAATGTTGGAATATCTCCTATGCGGATCCTATATTCTATTGCAAATAAATCTCTTGTTTTAGGACTACTGTCACCTAATACTTCTTGAATAATTTGTGAATGAAATGTTTCCATGTCATTGATGATTTTGTTACATGTTTCTACGACACTGATAAATTCATCTCGGGTGAGAGTGCCGGATCTAAGTGATATAAACAACAACGAAATATCGTTATTGAAAGCTGTGAAATTTTCAGTGATTTTATCCCGGTTAGCAAGATGATGAATAAGTCGTACTCTTTCATCATATTCTACTCTAATGAAAAAATATGACTTATCATAATATCTATAGCTTTTTATTGGATTATCAGATTTTATCCTGTCGGTGATATAATCGGTTTTTTGAGGTTCTGGTAATTTAACGGTTTTTCCACCGGGTGGTAATTCAGGCCATCCTAGTACGGTTCTAATAGAACTCTGATAGATATCTACGACGTATCCTTCTGTGCTTATTTCAATGGCAGATGATAGTGTCGGCACATGAACTGTTATAGCTATTTTTGATTCTTTTCCAGTAATCGATTTTATTCTACGCGCGAATTCATCATTGATTTGTTCAATTTGATATGATCCGGTTGGTATGGAAACAACGTTCCAGTCTGGGGTACCGTCGGGTTTATTCTTATTTGCAAATACCAGTGAATTATTGGGTGGTTGACCACCAAATGATTTTGACCTAATATTTGGCCAACTGTGGTATACTCGTAATTTTGCTACCGCTATCTCCTTCACTGGGACTGGAGAGGGGAAATTCACACTGAATTCTGGATTCGGTGAGGTTATTGAGATCATGCTTGTTTGTACTGGGTTTGTGTTCTCCACTATTTGTTGAAGTAATTCCATCTGTGTTGTCATTGTTATTATACTCATGTTTTTGTACTTCTAATTTTGACATCGCAGAATCATATATATCTACCATCGCTGAAAACTCACTCTCTGATATAGTTGTATCATCGAGCGATGACGATATCAATGAGGATAATTGCGAGTATGCAGTGGACACAACATGAAATTGAATTATGTAGTCTTGTAGTTTCCGTTGGCTGCATGAGGATATTTTTTTTGTGATTATTGAAATTATTCCAGCGATTGTTGTTGCCGCAGAAATGCAAATTGGAACAGCTATCGGAGCCATCATTGTCACTGAAGACAGTATAATACCAGCTCCGGTGATTACACCACTCACAGCGTACACAGTAACATCAATTGCGGTAATTCTCCTGCGATATTTTTTAATTTTCAATTCATACTCCTCAGACAAGGTTTTGAGTCTAGTTTGATATTCTCTGACCTGATCATAGCGATATTGCGATGATGAAATCATTTTTATTTTAAATATGCTATCGTTTTCAATTACGATTTACTTAAATTCGCTACGAATTCCACATACCACGTTGTTGAGACCCTAACCAAATGTTTATCAGTAGATGTGATTGTGAACTTTTCAGTTGTATTCTTGTCGATGATCGTTGAAATCGTATTATTGACCCCAGATGAACTGGACGATGAAATATTAAATTGAGACGATGGTGTTACTAGTGTTAATCGATAAATACCCTTAACGGTTGCAGTGATATCTAATGTGTTGTTTGTAGGTGTCCACTCAAATGATCCGTGTTGGATTGTGTATACTACGTTGTTGGTTTTCTCATGAGGAATTTTTGTTTTTTCAATGGCTGTTATCATCCTCGAAAGATCACCTTTGATGCCTTCGATGGAAGTTTTCGTCTCATCGATGGATTTTTTAATATCAGGGAGTTTTAGTTCAATTTTATCGAATGTAGTTCCAATAAATTTATCAATGATATTTCTACGAAATGCGGTAAACTGTTTTATGTGTTCTTCGGTTTTAGATTGAAGTGTTGCTAGTTCTAACGCAGAATCGTTGAGAGTTTTAAATCGATCTGTAATTGTCGAAAAAAGTACACCCGGTTTGAGTTTACCCTGATCGGAAAATAACGCGATAGTATCCTCGATTGCGTTTTGTTGTTTAACTAAAATATCATCCAGAGAAATATTACTAGATTTCAATTTACCCTGTTTGTCTTGAAATACAACTATTTCATTCGGGTCAACACTTGTTAAGTTCAACGTCTCAGCGATTTCATCTTTAATTTGTTTTGTTATATCACCGGTTGCAGTGTCATCGGGTTTGGGTTTCAGAGGTCTTCCCCAAATATCAATCATGTTATTGTAAAACTCTTTCTCTCTCTAAAAAGCGATTACTAGTGTAGTCATTAACGACAATATGAGGTGGTTTTCCCCTTGGGTTACCCAAGGAGTTAGAAATAGCGTCAAGGACATTTAACACTTCACTGCCGCATATTGGTGGGTCATTGATTTGTTGTGTTGGTAGCGTAGAATACCAAGTCTTCATTGGAAGGGTTTTTATATAACGCAAAAACTCTTTTGGTGGGGCTAATCCATATGAATCGAAATAGACAATCCCACGTGAATCAATAGCGTATGCAACCCAGTGAGTTCCAGGTCCGGTGCTGTTATCGAGATTAATAATACCTGTTTCAGTTTTGTTTGGTTGATGTGGTAATTGATCTTTCATAAAAACACCTCTGAAATTTTTAATCACTAGTTTTTTAGCAGCATCCATTAAATCAAAATTGGACATTGGAACCATAGGTTCGGAAATTAATAAACCGTTCCTGGTAGTCTCAGGCCTGATCCGTGAACGGATCTCCCGCTGTACCATGAATACGGGGTTCCTGGTAGTCTTAGACCTTTTCCGCTGTACCAAGAATACGGGGTTCCTGGTAGTCTTAGACCCAATCCTTGAACGGATCGTCCCTTTTTTTTATATCCTTGTCCAGTTGCCTTTTTCAACGCCATTCCTGCTGCAGTACCAACGGCTCCTAACGCTGCTGCTTTAGCCACCGCTGGGGCTGCTGCTGCAATCAATGCTGGTATTGCAGCTAACAATGGAAATATACCACCTGTTTTCATCATATTTTTAATAGCAGCCGCAGAGAGAGTAATCTGAACTCCCTTTTTATCCTTGAAAGCATCATTGAAATGTTTCACCTGACGAGTTGTCAGCGATAATTTATTTTCACCACCAGTCATTTGGCTGGGTTTCAACGTGATTGTGGTTCCACATTTTTTAGCCGATTCTGATTGCAATTTTTTGATTTGACCAGGAGTTAACGTAACACTAATAACACTATATGACATTATATATAATTGATTGATTCTAATTCAATGAAAAATCGAGAAAAATCGTTCAAAGATTTTCTACTGGGGCATCTACCACTCTCATTCTTCCACCAACACCTTCGAGTAGCATTGATTTATCACTGAGAATGACAGCAACCGCTCTATAATCAGCAATAGCACCACGAGTCACATTAGCTCTAAAGTGTATATCAACAACTGACTGTCTTGTCAAATCGAGATGTTCCAGTGAGAAGTAGTAGATCGGATACAGATTTTTAAAATCAAATTGTGATATTTGCAAACCAGTATCGACATTTTGATCGCGTGCCATAAATGACAACAGACGATGATAAACTCGTGCAATATGATTTTCTGTGTAATTAAGTTGTATATCCTCAGATGGTTCCTGCTGGCCGTTTATTCTCAGTGAGACGTCTTTCACACCTAATTGATCAAATATCATATGACTGAAACGTTGATTGCCAACTCGTGCGGTATCCTGTAACGCAATAAATATATGACGTGGCGCAGAAACGCCCTGATTTGATGCTAGGTTCCAAGTGAATAACCCGTTGATATTTGATTGTTTCACATCTGTACTCACGGTTAGCCAACTCAACAACGACTTTCCTCCTTGGTCCATAAATGATAGTAATCGTCCTTCTGCGGTGATTGCTGGAGTCAACACTGGCATCCACAATGATATTTTTGTTAAATTGACTTTACCAGCATCAGCATCTGGATTTGCAGCATTTGCTGGAATCCTCCAAATTGCGTCGTTATCATCACTTTTTCGTACAAGCGATACTGTATGCTTCGCCCCGTAGATAACTTTTCTGACGTTTCTACAGAATCCAAAAATATGATGCAGTGGAATCGCACATGAAAATGATTTACGCCCTACTCCCAACATTGCGTTTCGTGTTGCGGCTCCTAGATTGAAATTAGGATCGTTGTTTATAATCATATCCTCGATACCAGCAACATTAGCAGGGTTAGCAGTACGATCCCTTGGTTGTCTTATAATAAATGGATTTCCTCCAGCGGTATTCTTACCATCTTTTGCAAACATCATAGAAGGTCCTGCTGATCTTGTATAATCATCAGAATATCTCGCTAACCCTATGATTGTTGTGGCCACATCAACATCACGATCTATGGACTCAATTTCTTTTCCATCAATGAGATATCTAGCACTCTCAAATAGCGCCATAATACCATTATTGACAAAACCGACTTGAGTACCAGCTGGATACGGTGCTGGTACAGCAGTAGTATCAGCAGCTGTTACAATTTCTCCTTCTACTTCAATAAATGCTTCACAGGGTAAAAAGTATTTACTGGTATCATGGACTTGAAGATCAATTCTTGCTCGACTATTTGAGTCTATGGCATGATAGGCGTAATATTGATAATCGCGTACAGAATCATTCTTGGGGACTGGGGCGTCTATATCAAATGCTGGATCAGATGATTTTTTGAACATTTTATTCTATTTATCAGAGTCTAAATAGTGAAATCGTAAACGATTTTTCCATTTTCATCGACGTAGTTTTTTAAGGCCACTTCCTGCTATCATGTTTGCAATATTGCTTTGGTCCCCTTGATTTACCATCGACGCTAGTTTTTCATCTACTGCGTTATTTATTATTTTACTAACACTTGCAGGCATTTCTTCTGTAGACGGTAACGGTTTCTTTTTTCGCCCCACTAATGATGTTATTTTATTCTTCGCAGTTGAAAACGCTTTCCCGGCAAGATCTCCAACAGTACTAATACCCTTATCACGAATAACATCAATGGCTTTCATTGATAACTGTTTAGCTAACGGCATCACTTTTGGGGCCATTCTTGAAAAGAATCCTAAAATGGTATTGCCGAGGCCATCTCCGTAGTATGCTCTATAAACTGGAAACCGTGAATTAACTACATAGACGAGGGTTGGTTTATCATGATTGTAGTGTACGATCATTATTATAAAAACAATAGTGTTTTCAATTGTTATTTAATCACTATGATACCCATTTGCTAACTCGTCAATGAAATCTCGATATGTTTTGATATCCATGATACCGCCGGCAAATAACCGTCTACAGATATCAGCTGCTTCATTAATTATTTCTGGAGAGTTATTTCCAGCTCGTTTTCCTCCGATGAGAACATCTAATCGTGATATATCATTGATAACGCTATCAGGACAAATGTTTCCAATCCTTGGATTTCCTAATCCACTTCCGCTATAGCCAGCTGCTTCATCTAGTTTGTCTGTATCCGTGGTTTGTAAATAATCAAGAGTATCATCATCATCATCAGGTGGTAGTTGTTGTTTTTTTTGTCTCCGTGTTGGTGTTTGACGTCGTTCTTCTAAATCATCATCATCATCAGGTGGTAGTTGTTGTTTTTTTTGTCTCCGTGTTGGTGTTTGACGTCGTTGTTCTAAATCATCATCATCATCAGGTGGTAGTTGTTGTTTTTTTTGTCTTCTTGTTTGTCTACGTGTTGGTGTTTGACGTTTTAGTTCTTGCCGTTCTTCTATTTCTCGTTGTCGCTCTTCTATTTGTTCTCTTTTATAATTACTAATCCCCCTTTGAAATTCCTTGTATCCTATCTCATCCTTATTCAAACGACCAATCCCTTTATTTAGTTTATACAAATAATCGAACCAATCATTACTTGATATTCTATCATTTTTATACTCGTCCTTTAAAAAATCTTTTTTTGAATTATAGCTTTGAGCAGCAAAATTACCAAAGGCTTGATAATCCTTTGATTTCAATAAACTAGGTTTTTTTATTAATATTTTAGCATGATCAGTAAATTTATTCAACAGAGAAATAGTCGTTTTTTTCGGATCAGTTTTTTCAGTTTGTTCAGTTTTCGCTGCTATTTTTTCGAGTACAGAAATAAGACCCTCTTCCTTTCTCTTACCGTCAGGATCATCTCCCAGTATAGCACGCTCTACCCTCTTCGTTGCTGTGGTTACTGGTTTAAACAATTCTTCAGACCCCAGAGCAAAATCAGTTTGTAAACTCTGTCGTTGTTGCAGTTTATTTCTTACAGAGTCGCGAATTGGTATAAATTTCTTAATTGCATCTAGTCGCTCACGAGCCAATCGGGTTGTTAATGCTTCATTGACCATTATTTGAAATCGCAAACTATTTTTCAATTGCAAAACACTTGACATGTCGGATGATTTTTTAACACAGTCATGGAAGTGTTATTTCATCGTGAGACACCTTCTATCATTGATGGAGCAAGTCACATAATTGTATATAAAATTAATAATACTGTGAGTTGCTCCACTTTTGTTACATGTCGGATGATTTTTGATACGGTCATGGAAGTGTTATTTCATCGTGAGACACCTTCTATCAGTGATGAGGAAAGTCACATAATTGTATATAAAATTAATAATACTGTGACTTTCCTCACTTTTCCATTGACCATCCATTAAAGGTCCATAGATTTTTTATTCACTGATTTTGACATTTTCAATCCAAAAATGCTAAAAAAATGAAAATCTCTTGAGGGTCGGAATGATAAATGGTCGGGCAATCAATGGTCGGGCAATCAAAATTGTTCATTTTCTTGAATTAATGCTCGTAGGTTTCTAATTTTAGAGTTGACTTCTTTTTTCAATTCGTATTCGTTACCTAATTCTTTTCGTATTCCTTCTACGATAGTATACAACGGGACGAACACACTGATGTCACTGGAAAATGAAAGAGAGTCTTTAATAGAATTCTGAATTTTTTTGATAAGTGCATATTTTTTGGGTAGCATATACTTGTTAGTGCTAACTCCGTATTCAATATCCTGAAAATCAGACACAATTTGGTCAGGATCTAATCCATCTGATAGTTTGATATCCTGATTTTTCAATTTTGCTATTTCAACTATGATGCTATTCATGTTTTCAGAATTCATTATTCTATAAGTATGACATATCTCTAATTGGAAATTATGACGCATTAGACATAACTAAATTGAACTTTTTGCCCCGTCTTTTTTGAAATAGCCGATCGATAAATCCCCTCTGCAACTTTTCGTACTGACGGTCCACAAATATCGAAAAATTTACCGGCTTCATATAATGATTGAAATATTTTTTCTTCATTAGTTGTTGTATTCAAAGATGTCACAGGTCTCTTCCAAACCGTTTTGCAAGTGCCAGCTCTTCCTCGTTTGGAATTCTCACTCAGTGTGATAGCCTGCAGATTTGATACAGAATTATTCTTTGGATTAGAATCCTTGTGATAAATAACAAAACCATCTTTGATCAATCCATTAAAACATTCAAATACGAAACGATGAATGAGATAATTTTTCTTTCCAACAGTAAACTTCAAATACCCTTGATTATTCACAACACCGACCGGTTTCTTTAGTCTACGGTTTCTGACAGTACCATCACTGGATGCTTCATATTTTGTAATCACTGGATGTGGTCTGAATTCTTGGTCCATATATACTATTCTATTGTTTGTCTAATTCAGTGATTGGTTCAATAATTACATCACTGGAAAATCTTTCGATATAGTCTTGCGGGGTTCTTATGATTTTATCCTTGATGTTGTCAGGGTCAAGGGCCTTTTCAGGGTCATAATTTCTGATAGATTGTCCATTTTTTATTCTTTTATCATAATAACGCTTCAATTCCCTATATCGCTTACCACCACAATCACTACACAATTGTGATCTTCCCTTAACCCCAACCCCACATCGAATACAGGGTAACGGACCAAGACTTCCACGTCGAAAACTTTGCATATGATACCTACAGTACTCATTTTTTCTGCATGATTTGTTACACGGGGTTACATTTCCCATCATGAGCCATTTGCAGTGATTCATTATACATAAAACTTTCATTTAAATGTTTGTTTTTTATATAGCATGAAGGAGTTCAAGAGATTGACTTCGAAAAATGCTAAATTCAATGCTGATAGAGAGTTCAAGAGATTATTGAAAATCAATCCTAGATTTAATCTCGATAGACCAAAAAAACGTCAAAAACGTCCAAGAGACGGAAACATGAAAGAGTTTAAGAGATTATTAAAAATCAATCCTAGATTTAATCTCGATAGACCCAAAAAACGTCCAATAGACGGAAACAAACGTAACAAACGTCCAAGAGACGGAAACATGAAAGAGTTTAAGAGATTATTAAAAATCAATCCTAGATTTAATCTCGATAAACCCAAAAAACGTCCAAAACGCCCAATAGACGGAAACATGAAAGAGTTTAAGAGATTATTAAAAATCAATCCTAGATTTAATCGCGATAGACCCAAAAAACGTAACAAACGTCCAAGAGACGGAAACATGAGATCATCATGGAAGGATGCTCAATTCAATCTTGATATAGTTTCTAATACACCCAAGAATAAAATTCTTGATAAACCCATCAGAGACTGTTTTAATGAATTCAAGCGTGATGGAGCATCCTATTGTTGGTCAACATTTCGAATTGATGGTGTTGTTGACGCTACCATGAATGATGAAAAGGCAGCAGTGATCATTTCACGTGTTGGGGAAAAAAGTCATTTTTTCCGAATCAAATTCATTATCCGTGAGAATGGCAAATGGATTATTAAGGATAAATTTGAACCCATTCTCAAGGGCAAAAAAACTGTCACCGTGAATCAGGATTCCAAACCGGGAATTTTGACTGGAATTGATAAACCCTACTACGAAAGATCTTATCCTGTCACAGCAGTTGTTTACGGGATCTATCCGCTCAATGAAAAACCTGATATTTCAAAACTAGCACCCATGAAATATTCGACAGGGCTCAATTGTGTAGCAGAACGAATAATAGAACACTTCACAAATGCATCCCGGGGAAATAAACTCACTGATCTAAGACGAAAAAAAATAACCGAGTGGGAGTTCACGGTAAAAGAGCATGGGGCAACAATTCAGGATATAGCCAAATTAGAAACATCATTAAGATTTCCAATATCGGTAAGAACAATCACCGGTGAAGCATTATACGAATCGAAATATCAATCAAAAGGAACCCCCATTGAAATTATTGATCATAACGCGCACGCGTGGTCATCTGCAGTAACAATATTTCCACGGGATAGAACCGTAAAATATCTATCCCCAGCAGGGTTGGGACCTGAAGAATGTTTTACCGAGCAGAAATTATTTGATGCTATTTACCATTTGAGTAAAAACGATCCTGTGTCAGCGTGGCTATTTCATAGTAATTCAGACGAAGAATGCAGATTTGATCAGTTTGTAAGGCCCAACGGAGAATTATACCGTACTGAAGAACTGCAGAATCAAATGAAACAACTAGCTAGTGAGTTTTCTGAGGACGGAAAAGAAGACGATCAATTATTAGCAAACTGTTTTACAGTACCATCCATTGCAGCACATTTTGCTAGAAAGAAAAACGCGTGGAAACCAACACGAAGTGAGTTTTTATCAGATGTCAAATTGTCCTGTCTTGAATACAGCCACGGCGGATTATAGAACACAAAATACACCTCTGATTCCGTTATTTCAGTTGATATGATTGCGTGTTATCCAGGAAGTTTTCTTGGGTATGGAGAATGCGAGAAATATTTCAAACGATTTGGACACCCTACACACGAAATGACCCGTGTTGCTATTAATGGACCACTTCCTGATTTTGATTTAACCGGATTCGCTTGTGTGGTATCATTTGAAATGGCTACAGGACTTCATCCGTGTAGTTATCTTTGGATTGGTAAACACATGTCTGAAAAACACTGGATGCCAATAGTGTTATTACGGTATATGCTTGATTGTAAGATGTTAAAATCATTAATTGTCAGTGAAGCAATTATATCCTATCGAGCACAGAAATCAGTCTGGTTACCCCAACCTGATCTAGAAAAAATAATTAGCGAAGAGCGAAAACTGTTTCCTGATTTTAATGAACAACAAATCATGGATTGGTCCAGACAGTTATTTGAAATCAGAAACAATGAAGCAAAAATCTTGGACGAAGAATAATCGGTAAATTTACCCAAGGTGGCAAAGATGATAATACGAAATATTCTTCACGATTGATTATAGACAACGCTGAATACGATTTTGTAATGGCGGATCTAACGAATAAGGGCCTATATGTCAATCGTAAGGACGCATTTCTGTCCGATGGAACCAAATTGGGTACAATTGTTACCTACAATGATGGATACCATCCGCAGTACACACATTTGAGAGCTTCTATGCTTGGTTATGCTTCTATTCATTTATTTTCAATGATCAATAGATTTCCTACCACCGCAGTTAGAGTTGCTACTGACTCATTTTACATAAATAGCAAAATGGCTGATTTTAAGGCTACTTGCAACGAGAAATGGGGATCATGGAGAATTAAGAAAGAAATGATTCATGATTATATTCCATCAGCAGATGTTACCATTGAAAATAATTACTTAGAAAGCAATCAGTGTTCAGAATTTTCTAGTGCACCACCGATTTCTGATCCAATATGCCTGTATAAAACAGTTTATTTAAACGGCTGTGGTGGGTCAGGAAAAACAACCCGGGCAATTGAGTTATTTCGTCGTGGAAACGCTAGCGTTTCTAACATGATTGTGCTAACACCAACTCATAGACTTGCAAGAGAAATGATACAGAGAGGGGTAAATGCTTGCACTTATCACAGCTTTTTCCGATGGAAGGGAGATAAATGGACTCCTGAGCGCATGGGAGAGAAATTTATTCCTGAAATCATGATTTGGGATGAAATAGACACAGTGTCAGAAGATGTCTTAAAAATATTTCTTGAGTGGTTGTTATTGAAGAATACAAAAGTCGTCATGTGCGGTGATCACGGGCAACCACCACCATTTGTCGGTGCATCCCCCCATGAATGGCTAAAGGGTTTTGTAGACTATTATGAAGAAATTGATACCGATCATAGATCACTTGATAATGAATTAAAAGAATTGAAGAAACTAATTAGATTACAACCGGATAGAATCCAGTGTGAAATAACCCGTGAAATAATTTCGGAAACTCCCATGAATGATTTCTGGGAAATGTGGAGACCAAATGATTTAATCATTGCAAGTAGAAAAATAGTCAGGGACACACTTCAGATGAAGTTATTTGAATTGCATAAACAAAAATTTGCAACACTTCCAGTACCGTTATGTTATAGGCCATCGGATACACGAAAACAGAACATCGAAGTTGATATTCCAGGACAAAGTGAAAAACAGAATTTAGTATTAAATGATATTGTGCTGGTTGATATCAATGTTGTTGAAGATGCATTGCGTGCTAATAAATCCCCGTGGACGCTAGGTTATGCAGCGACGATACATTCTTCACAGGGATTGACTATATCGGATACAACTCTTTGGATGGTAGATAATCGCATAGAATGGTCGAATTTAGTCTATCTCGCAGTGTCTAGAGTACGAAAAATAAATCAACTTCGAAGAATTGTCCTGACACAGTCAGGCGATGATGAAATCATTGGTGGCGATAATGAAATCATTGGCGATGATAATGATATTATTGATAAAAAACTCTCCGGTTACAAACAACAGGACAAAAAAAAAACAACGAGAATTTGATATTGATGCTGAATTAATAATCACTTTGAAGAAACAACAGAATAATCACTGCGCGAGTTGCAATTGTATAATGCGTTGGCAGTATTCGGATAAGGATCCTCGCCAATTCACCGTAGACAGAAAAAATAACAATCTCGGTCATGTCAGAAATAATGTGATGTTGACTTGTCTTGAGTGCAATAGACGCAAGGGTGCTAGTTAAGCCCATGGGGTGGCAATTGAGTATCCTCGGGTATCACTTGTAATTGTTGTCTAGTAAAACCCCGTTGAGGAGCAGTTGAATCCAGTTTATAGATTGGAGGTCTACCCGTAGATCGTGTTATACTAGATATCTTATGCGTAGTGACGCTCCAAATAGGATCAGTAGCCCTTTTTCTATCCCCTTCTAGCTCTCCTGGTTCGTATAAGTACCTCACAATGACATTACTACCAAGAATTGGTTCTTTGAAATCTTTTTGTGGTTTTTCAGGTATCGACTTCTTTTTAATCGCGTTGATAGGTTTCATGTTGATGGTTCTAGTAATCTCGTTATTCAGTGCGGTAACTACACCTGGTAATCTCTTCACCCATTCACGGGATCTTTTTTCTTGGATGAATTCTTTTGCATATTGATATCCAAATAACCGTTCAGCAAGAATCCGATTAAATCGTTCTACAATGGCCTGATCACGATGCAGTGCAGTATGCCCTCGTCTGATAGCGACATTGTGATATTTCATTGTAGATAACACTGCACCCTGAAATTCCTTGCCCGGATCAACTTGTAACAGATTTGGCCAGTGCAGAGGGCTCCTTCGATAAATCCTTTCAAATGCAGAAGCGACTTCAGTGGCCGATTTTGTTTTTAACGGTTCTGCTTCTTTGTATCGACTTGCAATATCAACTACAGTTAACGCATATTTGTAACCACGATCATGTGGCAGAAATAATAGATCAGCCTGATGAACTTCATTGGGTCCGGTTACATCAAAATGCGAGAATTGAATTTGTTTAGGCGGTGGTAGATAAATTTGCCATAGTGCCTGTTTGGATAACCAATGAGCCGCAGTGGTTTTTTCACTTTTGCGGCGCTAGCGAGTTTACTGATTGCAGCGTTACCCCTCCAGTATCCTCTTGGGGAATAATAAATAGATTCCATGTTGCTATTAATTACCAGCACCTAACATCAATTTACTTTTCATAGCCGATTTTATCAAAAATGAAGCCAATTTTTCCTTGAAGGATTTATCAGTGATAGAATTCAACGCATGAATTAATTTCACATCTGCTAGATGCCTGTGTTGCAAATTGCTGCTTTTATAAGCAACATCATGAAGGTGACAGGCCTTATCAATAGCGTTTATTGGTTCCTCACCGGGTCGGGGCTGATTTTGATCATTGAGTCTGATATCAAGTCTTGTTCCCGGTCCACAATAACTATACCCTGGAAGGTGTTTTTCTCCGGGGTATTTTGCCCATGGGGTTCCAGGGAGTTTTGCTAATTTGGCAGCGATATCACCTCCTCGTTTTTTTTTAAAGGTTCCTTGGGTTCCTTGGGTTTAGAAACAAATCTAAATTTCTTTGTACTACACTGTACGCATTTACCAGAAAGCGCTGATCGGTTATTTTTAGTTGTAATCGTCGTCAAGTCATCTGTGCCAGTACGCGCCTTACACTTCACGCAATATAGATCCATAATTTATGTATAGAGATATGAATATAATTGATTTTTCAGGGACTAAAACAAGAGAACCAGTGAAGCATCATGCAGCGCTACCAAACTCTATCCGCGCAATTATAATCGGGCCATCTGGATCCGGCAAGACGCAATTGTTGCTCAATTTAATAATGAGATGGATGAAGTGGGATAAGTTGTATTTAATTGCCCCTAGCGTAGACGACCAACGATGCTATGAAGTGCTAAAAGATTTTAATGAAAACGCTTCAGAGATTGCCGGCGAGGATGTTATTGAATTTATAACCGATATTGACGAGGCGCCATCCGTGAATGACCTCGATGGAAGTATCAACAATTTAGTTGTATACGACGATGTCATGTTAGATAATCAAAAAAATCCTGCTAGAATATTTTCCCGAGGCAGGCATAAAAACACTGATGTGATCTATGTCACTCAACGCTACACTCAGATTCCAAAAGTGATTAGAGATAACTGTAATACGCTTGCTGTATTCAACGGCGTTGATACACATACGCTACGAAATATTTGGCAGACATGGTGTTCTGATATGGACTTCAATCAATTTAGAAATTTCTTTAGTCATGCTCAGTCTGCCCCACACGGATTTGTAACAATAAATTTACATGACCCTCGAACACGATATCGTATCGGACTGGATCAAATATTCGGTTAACCCATAGCAGCAGAGAGGGTGAGTGACAACGATGTTGTAGTCCCTTTTTCCCAAAAAATGTAATAGTTGAAAAGTTTTTGATTTCATTAATTTCATTGATTTTTTCATAATTTTTTTTGGACCTAATCCATGATTCACACACACATTTGGGACCTGATGTCATTGACTTTTGGGTCTGATGTCATTGGTTTCATTGATTTTAAGCGTGATTTCAGTGAATACTTGTCTAAAAATGTTGTCCGATACACCCTCTCTGCTGCTATTTGTTATTTCATAAACCGCCATGATTAAATTCTAAACAACTAGCCTGAATGTCTGGCAAGAATTCTGCGTGTGTTGGTTTCCATGCGTTTTTGATTCTAGCAAAATGAGCTGCAACCCACGGGATTGTAAAACAGTTTCTCAATAATTGTTCATTGTTGATAATTTCATTATTTATGGCTTCGCCACTGTTGTTAGTTTCGCCATTGGCGACTCCGCCACACTCAGTTAAAAACCCACTAGCTGTTTTTTTCATTTCATTGTGAAATGCTTCAGTGCGGTATGATTCACCGTTTGGTCTTACAAACTGATCAAACGTATCCATGTCGTTTTCAGTGCTGCGAAGTAACCACACTGATACGGAGTCGTTTTTTACTTAAATGCGCAATAGCATCGAATAATTTCTCTTCAACGAGAAAACCATCCCTGGAGAAATCTTCTTGTAAGAATTCGTCCGGTATATACTTTATTGTTCTGTTTCGTGGAAATATTGTGACCGCGAGCGTCCATGCGTGTTCGTTATGATCAATAATTTACATTGGAGCTCCCTTTGATTTATATTTTGATTCGTATAAAACTTCTCCGGTTATCGTTGCAACGGTTATTGGAAATCTCAGCGATGTTTCTAATTTTGCTATATCGCTAATAGTTGCTCCGTTCTTCCTAACTGTTAATTCCCAGTCATTTATTTTTTTTGCGTCTTAGATCGGTCAATTTGTTTCCGCGGAGTGCATTTGTAAAATGTTCTGTTATTCGTGCTGTTACACAATTGAGTGGCAAAGCCACTGACGAAGTCGCCGGCGACGACTGTTTCATTGGTTTAAGTTTTCCTATATCAGGTTTTTCATTTAACGGATATATCCCATAAACAACTGCTGTTTCATGGTATGCTCGTTCATAGTATGGTTTGTCAATTCCAGTTAACAGACCCGGCTTAGGATCACGGCTAACAACGACTGTTTTCTTGTCTTTGAGAATCGGTTCAAATTTGTCTCGTATAATCCAATCGCCTGATTTTACACGGATAATGAATTTCACTCTGAAAAAATACTTTTTGTTGCCAAGTTGTGATAACATCATGGCCACGTTACTGTCGCTCATGGTGGCATCAACAACACCATCAATCCGAAATGTTGACCAGCTATGAGATGCACCCTCGTGCTTGAATTCAACAGCACAGTCACGAATTTTATTTATCAGGGCTCTATCCGTTATTGCCCGTTTTGGCACATCTTTGAGGGTTTTATCGAGATTATTATTAATATTTTTGTAGTGCTTAATAACTGACAATCTCTCGAATTCCTCAGTCATATAATTAAAACAAGTATTTAAATAGAGAATTTATATATAATGAATCACTGCAAATGGCTTACGATTGGATCAACAACCCCGTGTAATAAATCATGTAGAGGCGAATTCTGTGGGTATCATTTACAAAGCGTTCGCAACGGTTCCTTTGGCTCTCTCCCATGCCTTCGATGTGGGGTGGACGTTAGGGGAAAATCATAAATATGTCTCAGTTGTGGCGGCAAACGATACACGGAACTAAAACGCTATATGACAAACGAATAAAAAATACCGTCATTGACCCTAACGATGACAAAACCATAAAGACCCCTCAAGATTATATCCAGAGGTTTATAATTAAAGCAGATAATACATTAGATAAGTAGTATTATTATACAAATGAGTCAAGATTTCAGATAATGTTTGCAGCTGTTAAGAAGACATATCTTAATCACAGAATAATCTATGAAGCATTTTACGGATTAATAGAAGACGGATTTGTGATTGATCACGTTGATGGATTACCTCAAAATAACAAATTGGATAACTTACGAGTTGTTACTCAGCGTCAGAATACAAAATTAGGTGGAATCGGCAATCACTCAAAAAAGGCAAAACATGTCAAATCATTTGATACAGAAACCAACGAGGAGAAAATATTTCAGTCAATAAATGAAGCCAGTAGATATTTTGATATTTGTAGGCCTTCAGTACGATTTGTTGTAGAAAATATAATTAAAACATCTCTGTCAAAGAAAAATGGTCATAAAATAAAATTCGTATACACCTGAAACGATTCAAGGGAGATAAACCCTTATGTTTAAGTCGGCCGCCACTCATAACACTCTACTCACTAAGTTCCCTTGTATTATGACCGTCAAGGTATTTGTGTCGTCTGCTACACAGGTAGAGAGAGGTATAATTGACATGTGCGCGCACACGTGACTGTAATGGAGTATAATACATGAGTTTCGGTAGAGCTGTATTTATCAACTTTTAACAATTCTAAAACTTTCTATTGTCGCTTGGCTAAAACTGCATCATTTAAACAGTTGTATTTATTTAAACCCTTAGACTATCTACATTCAGCTATTATACACTTTCAGTACAACAAACGTTCTTTATAATCCAACGCGTTACCTATGTTCGCTCAGCCGGAACGAGCATGAAACACTAGTGTTTCCCATTCATTGAAGTAAGTGGGCGTGGTTAAAATTCCTCTGTATACAGCTCTTTGTGGCCTAATCGGTAACGCATTTGTCTAGAGGATTAGAACTGAGTAAATACATGCTGTTATCTAACAACTGTATTCTTTTGTTTAGTGTTTTATTCAAATATTTGTCTGTTTTATGTTTTGTTATTTTTATATTTTTTATCTTTTCAAATAAATTCTTTTTTTTTTTTATTGAACACAAGGTATCAGGATTTTACATATTCCCCTACATCACCACCTGACCTGGCGTATGGGGCATGATCTTAAATTCTTTTGTGTCCTGATCTCTACATGTGTTCCCTACACAACACACACACAAATGCACACACAGACACTGACTAACATTCACAATTATTGTACACAAAGTCACACTCGCTTACAAACCCCAAGATGTTTGAAATTGCATTAAAAAAAATAAAATAATAATATATAAATAATATATAAATTTTTTAAAAGTAAAAATAATAGTAATAATAATAATAATTCATGCACCAAAAGTTGATAATAGGGTCCACTTTCTTTTAAACTCGTCACTTCTGTTATTCACTTTGGCGACATATTTTTCCAGCGTTTTATATGATAAAACACAATTTTTATAACAGGCAAGATTTGGGCTTTTTGATGCACAAAGTGATCTGTATATAACATAATTTGCAAGGAAAATTAGGAAGTTAATAAGATCATCAAAGTTGTTATTTCCTATAAAGACATCATTTCGTGTAATTCTAAAATTTGGGTCATAACTTTGAATCCATTCTACCAACAGTTTCCAGAAGTTTTCAGTAACTAAACAGTCATAAAATAAGTGCTCAATTTCTTCTATTCCATCATTACAAAAGGTACATTTATCATTATCACTTAAATTAATCTTTTTTAGAAACTGGTTTGTGGCAATATTTCAGTGGAGGAATCTAAAGTTAAAGCTAATCAGTTTTGTGTCTTTTGTACAAAATCTAGCCGAAACAAAAGAGTTGGTCCATTCATTTGTACCAATCGCACACTCTAGCTGTCTGGACCAAGTTTCATGTTTACCATTTGGCTTTATTATTTTGGTTCTTATCAGGTCTGTATAGATACATTTATTCTTTGCTCTTACCCTAAGGAGAGATGTTTTGTCCAAAGCTACAAGAAAACTATTTCCACTTTCAAAGAGAGTTTTAATTTTTTTCCACATCACTGAGATCTTTGAAATAAGAGCAAAGTACTGTATGAAATTATTTGTTTTTGTTTTTTTGTTTTATTTCATCAAAACTTAATAGAGACCCTTGTGCATCAAAAAGATGTTGAATAATTACAATACCGTTTGTTCTCCACCCTGTATATGATTTAAAATTATCTACAGTTACTAAATTAAGGATATCTTGAGACAAGTATTCATTGACAGTAGATGGTTCATTTTTCCATTGAGATAACGCATAAATAACATCACGCCAAAAATATTTTAATTAATTTAGAAATTACTTTTAATTTAGTTTTTCCTAATGAAAGTAACAGCATACCTCCAAATTTTCCAAATATTTGTTCAGAAACCAGTTTTTGCCATAAGCCATCTTCGTTTATTAAGAGGCGCCTAATCCAGGAAAGTTTTATATAACACACAAATGAATGCAAGTGAATCATATTTAATCCCCCTTCCTCAAAAGAAGCAATAAGTGTGTCTCTTTTAACTCTCTCAGTTTTACTGCCCCAAATAAACTGGAAAAATAATGTATTCCGTTCCTTTTCTAGATGGGGTGGAGGATTTGGCAAAGCTGCAAAAAGATGAATGAATTTAGGCAAAAGCAAGGACTTTATCAAAGTAATTTTTCCAATAAGGGATAAATTTCTTCAACTCCACCAGCCAAGCAGTTTCTTAACTTCCTTTAACTTCATCGAATAATTAAGCTCTACCATATCCTCCAAGTTCAAAGAGAAATATACTCCCAGCAATCTAAAATTGGACATTGACCAGTTAATATCAATTTCGGGACATATTTTTTCATTAGAATATTTTTTGTTTCCAATCCAAATTGCTTTCCATTTCAAACCATTGCAGTGCAGACCTGACACCAAAGCAAAATCATTTAAAATCTGCATGGTTGTCCTCATGGACAAATGAGAACCATCTAATAATAGAAAAGTATCATCAGCGTACTGCCCTAATTTGAACTCCATTTCATTATAAAAAATGCCTGTAACATCTGTGTTTTTCTTTAGTTCTATTGCAAGAAGTTCAATTCCTATTATAAAAGGTAGGGCGATAAAGGGTCTCCCTGGCGACAACCTCTCTCGAAATTAAAGAATGGGGATAAATGTCCATTATTAATAACACAACGTTTTGATTTATTGCAAAATAGCCTGAACCAGTGACAAATTGATTCTCCAAAGTTAAAAGACTTCAGAGCAGTTTCCAGAAAGCCCCATTCAACTGAGTCAAAAGCTTTTTCAAAGTCCATCAATAGGAGAAGACCAAATTCATTTTTTTACTCAAGGTATTGCATCAGGTCATACGAAAGTCTTGTATTTTCACCAATGAATCTCCCTGTCATAAAACCCTTTTGGGTGTCACTGATGATAAACGGGAGTACTTTTTTGACCCTATTAGCAATTGACGCTAAATTTCCTGTCTTTATCTTCTTTTGGAATGCACGCTATGATCCCCTGAGACTGAAATTCTGAAAAATGTTGCAAAACGTATCCAGTATTTAGAGACCTAAAGAGAAAACCGCCTAAGTCTTTCCAAAAGAATTTGTAGAATTCTACCGTAAATCCATCAGAACCAGGGCTAGTTTCATTTTTCATATTTTTTAATGCTAAACCACATTCCTCAAACGTTAACTTACCTTCACATGAACGTCTTTCAAAATCTGAGAGTTTTTTATCATGGTTAAAAAAGTGGTTAAGTGTTTAAAAGTTACATTTATTTTTACTTTGGTATACTCTTTCATGAAAGTCTTTCTGTTGATTTAATATTTCTTTTGAATCTGTTACCCTTGTTCCATCTTCCTTAGTTAACTCTTTTATTGTTTTGTTTGTGTAATTTCTCTTTTCGAGATTAAGAAAATATTTAGAGTTTTTTTCACCAGATTCATACCATCTTGCCTTAGATCTTAACATTATACCTTCCACCTCTTTTTTCCTCATTTCTTCTAAATCCGCTTGTTTTTTGTTCAATTCTTTCATCGTAGTGGGGTTATTATTTTGATTCACTAAGGTATGTATTTCAGCTTCAAATTTCCTGAAATTTTGTTTTTCTTGTTTTGCTTTAGCTTGTGAATTTATAATAGATTCTGATCTTATTATCATTTTAAGGACTTCAAAAAACAATTGATTATTACAAGTTAGTTTCACCAGAAGTGTGTTTTTCTTATCACCTTCACAATAAAATTCTTCTACTGTGTTGGTTATACATTTTTTTACCAATTGAATATATTCATTTTGCTTTAATAGCTTTGAAGTGAATTTCCAGTATCCAGGACCTCTCGGTAATGCAGATATAGATAAGTTTAGTGTTATTGCAGAATGATCTGTTTTATAGCCAGGATTAATGGAGGCATCCATACAATTTGAAAACATGTCCTCAGAGATTAAAAAATAGTCAAGTCTACTCTGTTTCACAGGTTTTGCCTGATGCCAAGTAAATACTCTACTGTCAGGATTGACTGTTCTCCAAGGATCGAGTAAATCTAGTTGATTCTTGGTGTCTTGGACTGCTGCTCGGGCCATGGAGTGTCTATCATGCAAGATATTATAAGCGTCAAGCTCCATGTCCTGAACAACATTCCAGTCACCACAAATAATAACAGAGGAATTTTCAAAATTTATAATATCCTCTTTCAAATTTCTAAAAAACTCAGTTTTATATGTTGTGAAACAGCATTAATAAGTAATTCAAGGAAATAAAATAACACACCCGTGAATCAACGCGGCTGTATTAGTCACCATATATAGCATATGAAAGATATTAAGCTTGGGGCTTTCGAAAGCCAATTCCGACCAATCAAAACAAACCCAAGCCACTGACCCGGGCGTGTGTTTGTCTTTTGTCAATCATGCAACCGGGTTAATTTAATTGGGTTGCTTTTGATTGGATGGATTGGCCGTAGAAAATCCGCCCCGTCGTTTCATGTTTGGTTTCGGCAATACCATTGCGGGGTTATTTACAAGAATGGCTCCCAAGGTGGCGCCGTTAGCTAAACAATTATCAATGAAAGCCATTGATATTATTCGTGATAAGGGAATCAGCGCTGTTGGAAATCTTGCCGGAAGGGCATTGTCTGCTGCGAAAGATAAAATAGTATCATTGGTGCGAAAGAAACCAACAGCGACGAAGTCGGTTGTGAAACCACCAGTGCTGCCATCAACGACAGTGATGCCTGCAAAAATCAGCAAAGCAATAAATAGCGCAGTGGAAGAAAAACTAGCGTCGTTGGCTGCTTCAGTGACTCCGTCGCCATTGACGGCTTCGCCGGTAACAGATAACGCTATCATGAACGCGATAGCAGGAAGTGGGTTGAAACGAAAACAAAAACGACGATAATTACAAAGAGTTTCGCAATTGAAAGCACTAGTATGTTATAAAATGTTTAAACAAAGTTCAAGATACCAGTAAATACGTTTTGCCGTGTGAAGCATTTATTGAAATCGAGGGAAAGCTCGTAACAAATGTTGCAGCTGATACCCCATATCCAGATAACGCAAATGTCTGATTTGGTTTTGTTAATAATGGCATAATGGCGTTTTTTGAAAGTGCAAGATATCTCATTGATGGAAAAGAAATTGAATCAATAGAACGCGAGGTTGATGCTGCAACAACAATAATCGGGATAGCAAGATATTCGATGATTATACAAGATCGGCTGGTCCGTCTATGATGTTTGCAAAGGACACCTCTGATAACGCTGAACACCTTCATAACACGAAAATTAGCATTGCAAGGACAAGAACGATATTTTTCATGTGCAATTCCACTCCATCACATATTTGGATTCTGCAGAAATGTCAGAAAAGTCATCGATGGAGCCAAACACAAAATCGCGTTAGTGCGTAGGGGCGATGGCAATGACGCAATCTGGCATGCTAATGGTGTCGATGATGGTAAAGTTGTTTTGAGTAAAATAGTATTGTGGATGCCAGTAATGACCCCATCAATAACCAGAGAGCAGCGGCTACTTTCATTTATGGAAACAGGTGGCAAATCATTGCTAAGTTGGCTAACAACAACGACTGATGTCAAACAGGATAATGTTGATGGTACATTTACATGGCACTTGGCATCAAAACAAGGCGTTTCAGCTCCACGTCATATATTTATAGCGCTGCAGAATCGGAATCGACCAGGCTCCCAAGAACGCAGTCATATGATATTTGATCGATTAGGAGTCAGGGAGGTTTCGCTGAGAATAAACGGACAACAAGAACCATCTGAGGATATACAGCTTGATTACGAAAACAACCATATAGAACGTGTATATCATCGGATGCTGTTATTTATGGGTCGTGATCAAAACGTTGATACTGGTTTACAAATATCGCAACTTGATTTTAAGAAATTGTATCCGATTTATTACTTTTCGCTGGAACATCTTGATTTAACAAGGCAATCCGTCGTTGACATACGATTTCGAACTCGTGTACAAAGCCCTGCTGGTATTGATAATTATAGAGCGGTTGCTGTCATTCTCAGCGACAAATCAATGTTGTTAGAAGGTGTCGGTGGACGAATGAGAATCGTTGATGCACCAGTGGAAAATATGTAAATGAAACTCGAAGAGTTTCCAAATAGATCAATTGAAAGCATAAATGTCTTTACAACAAAATGCCATATAGTGTTGTTAGTGTCAAGCTGACTGATGGTCAGGTCAAGAAATTGCGATCAAAATCCGCTAAAGAATGTGGAACGACAATAACGTTGAAACCAGCGCAGATGTCCGGCGGTACACATAAAATATCATTGACGGATCTTCAAATAAAACATTTCAATGATGCAATGAAAAATAAGCGAGGGGTTTAAATTAATTTTCAAAGGATGCAATCGCCAACATGATAAAATTAGGTGGTATATTTCCATTGTTAGCCGCAATACCAGCATTGATTGCAGCGGCTGACCCAGCGGTGGCGAAGGCGGAGGCTTTGGGAGCCTTTGGTACCGCGGCAGGAATGACGTTGAAAAAGGCAACTGTGAAAGGATATAAAAAAATGGGAAAGGGTCTAAGACTACCAGGAACCCCGTATTCATTGTACAGCGGAAAGGGTCTAAGACTACAAGGAACGGTTTATTAGTTGAAAGTCCAATTCTTCCTATGTCCAATTTTGATTTAATTGATGCTGCTAAAAAACTAGCGATGAAAAACTTCTGAGGGGTTTTTATGAGAGATCAGTTGCCGAGAAAACCTAAACGCGTTGAAACCGGTATCATCAATCTTGATAACAGTAACGGATCGGGAACTCACTGGGTTGCATACGCGATCGATCCTCGTGGGATTTTCTTTTTTGATTCATATGGGCTAGCTCCGCCAAGCAAGTTTATGCGGCATATAAATTCAAAGTATCAATAAATTCCGATTTTTTATTCCACGCTGCCAACACAACAATTAAATGATCCACCGATATGCGGCCGTGGAGTATTAAATGTCAACGCGGAGATTTCATCGTCACAGAAACCACCTTATCTGGTTGTAAATGAATACACGAGTGGGAAATTACGAGGTAATTTTAAAGAATCAATAAATTGAAAATACAAGTTGCGCTAACAATAATAATTGATATTTGGGGGCGATCTCAGTCAATGTCGAAACCCACCGCGAAAACATCTGCGGGTTCTATCGAAGATGTAAAAAAAATAATTGAAGATGAAATCAATGAGACGTTAAATTTAGCAAGTGTTGACCCGAACAAAATAGTTGTATTTCAAGATCGCCAGGGTAAACTGAAAAGCAGTAATATATCCGCGGATGACATTTTGATACGGCAGAGCGATGCCGCTGAAAACTCTATTGCGCTGTATTCCAGCGGCGGACGACTTAAACCAGGCGAACTTGTGTCTACGATCACCGACGCGATTCCCGCCCACGGCTGTAATATGGATAATTATATACAAGGTTATACTACTTTTCGCAAAAATGTCGTACATAAATTCTTTGGAACCCCGCTTGTGGTTGGCATAACTCTCGCTGAAATTAGAAACCTTCTGGATTTATTCTTTTTTAATACGGAGAAGGGGAGGATGATGACGGCCGTCGAAATCAATGCAAATTATCTCGATATTTACACGGATATTTCTAAATTAATAGAAAATTTTGAAAAGGTACAAAAACCCACTAGCAAAATTGTTAATAAGTTCTTTGAGGGTAGTAAACCCCAAGATATCACGACGAAATTTTATGACATAGACGTTTATATTAAAGACCAAGAACAGCTATGAATCAAAAACCTTCTGATTCCATTCTTTTTAAACACGAAGGAGAGGAGGAGGATGCTTTCTACCGAAATCAGGGCAAATTATCTGGAGATTTACAATGATATTCTTAAACTAAAAGAAAATTTTGAAAAGGTACAAAAACCCACTAACGAAATTGTTAATAAGTTTTTTGGAACCCCGCTTGTGGCAAACATGACTCTCGCTGAAATTAGCGAGTTTATTGGCAAGCATACTCAAAATACCTACTTCGCTAATAATTTATTTGGTGTCCCGGCTACATCTACAATGACTCTCAAAGATATTAATATGTTTATGGTGAGACAAACAACACTTAATATCATCGTGGATAAATTTTTGGGGAGAACACCTGTGTCTGAAACCACATCTCTGACAGGCCCGACCCTCGCTGAAATTAAAAGCGCTATTGACGAACAAAAGCTCACCAGCGAAATTGTTAATAAGTTCTTTCAGGGCAGTAAACCCCAAGATATCACGACGAATTTTTCTAACATCAACCAGCATATTAAAACCAAAGCACGGATTAGAATCAACGATCTTCTGGCTTCATTGTTTTCTAACAAGGAGGAGAGGGGAAAAACAATAGATCCTGCCAGAATCAGGGTAAATTATCTCGATATTTACGACGATCTTCTTAAACTAAAACAAAATTTTGAAAAGATAAAGATTCCGCATCTAGACACTGAAGTTAAAAATATCGTGTATGCGGTCGAGCATGGAACCATGGATTGGACAAGAGACGTTTATAATAAATTGTCCATCGGTATCTGGGGAGAAGGGTTCGTGATTCTATCCGAGTCAGAGTGGATCGATGGTATCTACAGGCTAACGTGGATCTCTATCGATCAATTTAATATGATCGCGAATGGTAAAACCTACTCTCCACCATTAGATAAAAAATAACCTGGTGTTTAGAATTTGTAGATGATTTTTCCGGCTAAAGCTACCATACCTACGACATCCCAACCCGCTAACGATGGCGAATAATTGAAACACTAGCGGATTTAAAATAACAATGACATCGATGAAATCAATTGAACCGATAATAGTCCCGTTGACGGAGTCAGCGGTATCACAATTGCATCAATATCGATATGATACCGTGAAAGAGTTTTCCGCGAACTTGAAATCACTTTCTGAGCGCTATCGTGAAAAAATGAAAAAATGAAAAAATACCGACGCAGCGTAGCAATCATCGACATCACCGTGTACTCGGTGTCCGGTGTGATGGCCAGCGCCGGGGTTATTTAGTCGACGGTGACCATGATGGCTCCGATTGCAGTTCCAATCGCTATCTCAGCGGCAACAACAATCGCAGCAGTCGCCACGGCGATAACTAAAAAGTTATCATCGTGTTCTCAGAAAAAACTCGCCGATTATACAGCTCGGTACCGGGTGGTATTTGACGCATGCTCGAAATTATCCGAGTTGATCTCGCTGTCGATAGATAATTCGTTCATATCCGATGTTGAATTTTCCACGATAACCCAGTTGTATAACTCCGCGAGGTTGAAATTGGAAATTGAAGACAGCGTTATTAATAATGTCACTACAATTCAACGAATTGCAACTGCTTTAACGAATCGCGGAGAATACCACTCCGATACGAACAAGCATGATCTCAATATCATCAACGAAATCCGAGTTTAGTGTAAACTTCCCTTCTCCGATTCCCGTGAAGGAGATATCGCTAGCAACATTACGTGTATATCATAGCTGGCCTAATATCAGATCGGTAGCATTTGGTGGGCAGAGACCCAATAACTCATTGGTGTTCGCGAATAAGAACTAAGAAGACGGGACTCCAGACTGGAATGTTGTTACAATACCAACAGGGTCCTACCAAATCGAACAAATCAATAATAAATTTGCACGTAGAATAAAATCGATTACCGGAGCAGAATAAGAAATCGCTATAACGGTTCACGAGCCAACGCTATCGTCCGCCATTGAAATAAAATCACATAATTACGTCGTAGATATCTATAACAGATTAATCAGAACCGTGTTGGGATGGCCTGAAAACCCACCTCGACAAGAAACCGCTGTTGTAGCACCAAAACCTAAAAAATCTGATTATGTCACAGACAAAATAAAACCTGATAATCCAATAAAACGTTATAAAGAGTACAGTGTACCTATAGAGTTTTTTGGGCTCGGATACAAACATAGGGTGGGGGGTGGGCCATTGCAGGGGTACTATTCTGTTAACGAACCCAGCATTATTAAAAATTTTACAGCGATGAAAAATGATTTTTCACTGTTATTAAAATCTCTTGAATCTGGTACTCTCACTCGAGATGAATTTATCAGCGTTGTAGAAACATGTAACAAAATCATCGACGATATGAAAAAATTTAATTTACAAAGTATTCGAGTTATACTCGATGATAAACCTTCCACATCGAGAATAACATTTGCAAAAAAATATAATATCCGCATTGAAGATATATCAACATTTAAACTACCCGCTTATAAAGTACCGGTTTTAAAGAAACAACTTAAGGACACCATCGATATTGGTTTTAAAATAATCTATGATGCAAGGAAAAAAAATCTAGTGGAAAATTTATTAATCCTGACTCACAAAAATGACCTAGATGGTTGTGGTAGGCATATCGCGCCACACAATGTAAATATTTCATCGGTGATTGCACTCAATTTAGTATGTGATGCTATAGAAGGAAGCTATCAAATAGATCTCGAGCAATCAAATCAAGCCCAGCAGGGATATATTCTGTATTCATTTGCACCAACAGCACCTCCAGGATTTTTAATTGTTGGGAATCCAATTAATCCAGTCTATATGCGATGCCATAATAATTCGCTAACGAGAATTAATTTCAGACTCGTTGACCAGTCAAATAATTTGATTGATCTGCAGGATGAGGTGTTAGCGATTAGTCTATTTGTAAAGTCCTAGGACTCGATCAAATATTCGGTTGAAATCATTTATTATTTTTGTTAACCTGTAGCAGCAGGGGGGCGATGACAACATCGTTGCGACCCCGGATGATTGAAAAATCGCAAAGTCTCCGTTTGCTAAATGGAGACTTTCTTTTTTTTGGGTTAAAATATGAGATTTCGCAGGAAGGATCTATTTGCCGTTTTGACGCTTCAATCAAAAAGTCGAAAAAAGTTGTTCGATTCTCCCCCAACCTGCTGCTCCTTGTTTCATGAAAAAAAGTATTATAACAAGGTTGGTCGTATAAGGGTAATGGAGGTTAAGTTGGGGGGTGCCAGATCACTTCGCCCTAGGCTTTTTGGGATGCTCTTTAGAAAAGTGTTCACAAACAAGTGATTAACGTTCGAACGATTTTAAAGGTGTCTGGGGTAAAGAAAAGTTGCGCTGTCAAGTAGTGAATGACATAATTAAATTTTTATTATATGAATAAGGAGTGAATCTGCGCCATGTACGCTCGTACAGCCAAACTAGCTCAACAACGACTAGAGGCAATTAGGAAATACCTCCCAGTCCGTTATATTGTCAAGCAACAATTTTTCTGAAACGCTTTTGAGAATCACGGATGAGAGCTGCCGAAACGCACGCGCAATTCCATATCCTTGTAAGCGTAAGTTTTTATAAATGAATGAAAATGTCTTCCACCGCACTGACGTATGAAGGCATACGCGAACAAAAATTAAAAGAGCACGTCTTAAGTAGGTACGGGAAGGACTTAATAGTGTTTTAAGTGGACTGTGAATTCTCGACCTTGGATGATATGTGCTAGATGGCCGAGCGCTACGAGAATGCGCACTCGCGTACAACCACCTGGAGTGGCAGGAACCACTAAGGTTGCACATCAAAAAGACAGAATGATCAGTATGGTGGCCATACATATCATCAAGGAACATTTCCGAAGGTCGGAGTCATTCAGAGAACAGATAAGGATACCAAGAAAAGTAAAGGACTGCATGCTTATTACGGCTGATACAGACCAGGCCATGTCGTTAAGGATTGTATGAAGTTTCGTTCGGAAACGATTAATTCGGTGACTCCGAATGCCGTTAAGAAACGGGAATTAGTGAAGCGGACTAATACAGCGGTAGCTACGGTTAACGGTGAGACGACACCCGTACTGTACCGGCTGCACTTATTGGGGTATGGTGGATACTTGGTATGTCAAGCAAAGGGATTATACAGGTATGTGTTGCCACAACCGAACCCTATGACGTGTACACCTGTATACGTCGGTTCTGTTGAGACTAGGGATATGGAGCGATGGTCAGGGTCAAATCCGCTACGACACACAACTTCGCCCATAGACAATTTGCTAAATGGCGAGTTGAGGAAACTTCAAGAGGAGGATTTGTCTCTGGACAAGGTACGCAAGTACACAAATGATGGTTCTATACGGAAAATGCCAAACGGCGAGGTGAAGATTGCGACGATACGTTGTATTTTGTATCGGTACGCCAAGAAAGGGATTGATATGTTCAAGCAGGTTGTCCCCAAAGCAATGCAAGCGGAATTGCATAAGCTAGCACACGAGGGTCGACGTGGAAGTCACATGGGCGTGGCGTAGACTAGGGATAGGTTAGTTAGAGAGTTCTTCTGGCCATGTGTGTATGGGGATGTTAGGAGGTATTGTTTGTCGAACGACAAGTGTCAGCGAGTGGCACCTAAGACCTCTCATTGCTCGGTTCCGCTAGGAACCACCTCATTGATTTAGGATCCTTTCACAAAGGTGGCAATGAATCTAATAGGTCCGATAAAGTCGGCGGCAGAAAGTAATACTTATTTTATACTAACGATATTATATTACGCCACTCGGTATCCAGAGGCAGTGGCCTTGAAAAGCATTGCCTCAGTCACGGTGGCTGAAGCCTTGTTAAGAGTTTGTTCTAGAGTTTTTGTCCATGAGGAGACACTAACTGAACAGGTGACGCAGTTCGTACGTCAGGTGATGTAAGAGGTAAATAAATTACTATCTGTTAGACACATGACTACTATCCCGTACCAAGCGCAGTGTAATAGCAGCAGAGAGGGTGAACCCTACAACGTTTTGAGACAAAATTTTGATTGAAATCTTAAAACGAGCCTTCCTACGATCTCATTTTAACCAAAAAAATGTCTCAGAGGCACCCTACAACGTTTTCAGACAAAAAATTGATTGAAATCTTAACGAGCCTTCCCTACGAAATCTCATTTTAACTAAAAAAATGAAAACGGAGACTTTTACGATTTTTTAATTAATTTTGGTCGCAACTTGTTGTCATCGTCCTCTCTGCTGCTGGAGCTTTCAGTTCTGGGTTAACAAAAAATAATAAATGATTTGATCCAGTCCTTAGGACTTTACAAACAAACTAATCGCTAACACCTCTTCTTGTAGATCAATCAGATTATTAGACTGGTCAGTGAGTTTGAAGTTAATTCTCGTTAACGAATTATTATGGCATCGCACGTAGACAGGATGAACCGGAGACTCAATTATTAAAAATCCTGGAGGAGCTGTTGGTGCAAACGAATAAAGAATATATCCTTGCTGAGCTTGATTTGATCGTTCGAGATTAATTTGATAGCTTCCTTCGATAACATCACATACTAAATTGAGCGCAATCACCGATGAAATATTCACGTTGAACGGAGCGATATGCCTACCGCCACCATCTGGATCATTATTATATTTGAGGAGGACAGTTGAATCTGATTTTTGTAGCGCTTTGATATCGGTTTTAACAATTCTTGCTAATTCATCAGCGTTGTATTTGGGAAACTTGAAATTACGCAGATTGTCTTCTGTGATATTGTAATCGGTTAGGAATCGTTGTTTATTGTCGCTGTTGTCATTAATTATTGTTTGAATAATTAGTTCATAGATATATTCCATGTCGGATATAAGTTGATTTATTATTTCAACATGTTTTTGCGATTTTGTTTTCCGTAGTTGTTCTAGTTGTGTGTCATATAATTGTTTAATTTCATTAAAATAACCACGGACGTCAGTTAGCGTAAATGAAATAGTAACAAATGAGTCGGTTGTTCTTTTAATGATAAAATCCCATTGCAATGTGTCTTTGTTGGTGAATATAAATCTATCGGCGATTCTTCCTTTTCTTATATCAGATAAATTATCTCGATAACTGGGATTGATTTCATGATATGATTGTACGTCCGTGGTTAAGTCGGTGGTGGATTTTTCCGGTGGTAATTCAGGCCATCCTAGTATGGTCCTTATTGAGCTTTGATAGATATCTACGACGTATCTTTCTGTGTTTATTTCAATGGCAGATGATAGCGTGGGTTCATGAACCGTTATAGCTATTTTTGATTCTTTCCAGTTATCGATTTTATTCTACGCGCGAATTCATTATTGATTTGTTCGATTTGGTAGGACCCTGTTGTTATTGAAACGACGTTCCAGTCTGGAGTCCCGTCTTCTTTATTCTTATTCGCGAACACCAGTGAATTATTCGGTTGTTGACCACCAAATGATTTTGATCTGATATTAGGCCAACTGTGATACACTCCTAGTTTTGCTAGCGCTATCTCCTTCACGGGAACTGGGCTAGGGAAATTCACACTAAACTCGGGTTTCGTTGATGTTATTGATATCATACTTGTTTGTACTGGGTTCGTGTTCTCCACTATTCGTTGAAGTAATTCCATCGGTGTTGTCATCGTTGTTATACTCAAGTTGTCGCTCTAATTTTGATATCTCGGAATAATAAATACTGACCATCACTGAGAACTCAGTATCTGATATCGTTGAGGTTATTGAGATCATTCTGGTTTTTGGGTTTGTGTTCTTCAATTCCATCGGTGTTGTCATTATTATTATACTGTTGTTGTCGCTCTAATTTTGATATCGCGGAATCAAAAATACTGACCATCGCTGAGAATTCACTATCTGATATAATCGTATTATCGAGTGACGATGATATCATCAATGATAATTGCGAGTACGCGGTTGATACAATATGAAATTGAATTAAGTAATCCTGCAGTTTGCGTTGGCTGCATGATGATATCCTTTTTGTTATCCCGGTTGATATACCCGCGATTGTAGCCACCGCAGAAATGCAAATTGGAACTACAACCGGGGCAATCATTGTAACCGATGCGAGTATTATTCCGGCGCCAGCGAGAACGCTTGACACCGAGTACATAGTAATATCAATTGCGGTGATTCTTCGTCGGTATTTTTTTATTTTTATTTGATACTCCTCGGCGAGGGTTTTGAGTCTAGTCTGATATTCTCTAACCTGATCATAGCGACATTGCGTTGATGAAATCATTTTTATTTTAAAAATACTAGCGTTTCCAATTGTGAAATCCAAAGGATTTTCCTTTCAATTTAGTTATTTACCTAAACCCGTTAGTGTTTTCAATTATTAGCTATCTCCCGGGTAGTAGACCAGGGGTTTTTCTACTTCACATACAAATTCTAAGCACCAGGTAATTTTTGATCTAATGGTACTATCAACCGCGACAATCTCAAATTCTTCTTCACCCCGGATAATTAATGTCGCGGTGCCACCAAAGTAGGTTTTACCGCTCACGATGATATCAAATTGCTTGTTAGAGATTAACGTCATCCTGTAGATACCATGAGGCCACTTCTCGATATTGACTTTCAATTTAGCATTAGATTCTTTTACCCAATCAAAGGCCCCATGCTTTACCCTTTCAGATGTTTCTTTTAGTTTAAGAATATCGTCGTAAACGTCGAGATAGGTTTTTTTGATATCGGTATATATCATCGTCGTTCCATCGCGGCCACTAAAAAATGATATCAAAAGGATGTCAAATCCCAAATTTTCCTGGGTGAAATAATTCCTGTTGAGATCAGAATATGTCGTCGAGATATCGTAGTTTTTAGAACCCTCAAAGAACTTATTAGCTATTTCGCTGATGCGTTTTTGTTCGTCGATATATTTTTTAACTTCAGCGAGAGTCGGGCCTGTCAACGATGTGGTTTCAGAAACGGGTGTTCTCCCTAAAAATTTATCAACGATGGTATTAAGTGTTGTTTGTCTCACCATAAACATATCAATGTCCTTGAGAGTCATTGTAGATGTAGCCGGGACACCAAAGAAACTATTAGCGATGTAGGCATTGTGAGTATGCTTGCCAATAAACTCGTTGATTTCAGCGAGAGTCATGGCAGCCACAAGCGGGGTTCCAAAAAACTTAACAACGACGTCGTTAGTGGGTTTTTGTACCCGCTCAAAATCTTCTATTAGTTTAGAAATATCGAGATAATTTGTCTTGATTTCATTTTCATTCATCACTCTTCCCACATCCTTATTAAAAAAGAATAGCGATAGATAGTTTTTAATTTCAGCGAGAGTCATGCCAACCACAAGCGGGGTTCCAAAGAATTTATGAATGACATTTTTGCGAAAATTATTATAACCTCGTATATGATCATCCAGCTCACGGCCGCGGGCGTAAATCGCGTTTGTGATCGTAGACACAAGTGCGCCTGGTTTAAGTCGTCCGCCGCTGGAACAAAGCGCAATAGAGTTTTCAGCGGCGTCATGTTGTCGTATCAAAATATCATCCAATGACACATCACTGCTTTTCAATTTACCCTGTTTGTCTTGAAATACAACTATTTCGTTCGGGTCAACACTTGTTAAATTTAACGTCTCAGCGATTTCATCCTTAATTTTTTTTTTTATATCCTTGATAGAATCACCGGTTGCAGTGTCATTGGGTTTAGGTTTCAGAGGTCTTCCCCAAATATCAATCATATTATTGTAAAACTCTCTCTCTAAAATCTCTTTGATTTCCAGCGATTACTAGTGTAGTCATTTACGACAAGATGTGGTGGTTCCCCCCCCCCCCCCTTGGGTTACCCAAGGAGTTAGAAATAGCATCAAGAACATTTAATACTTCGCTGCCGCATATTGGTGGATCATTCATTTGTTGTGTTGGTAGCGTAGAATACCAAGTCTTCATTGGAAAAGTTTTTATATAACGCATGAATTCCTTCGGCGGTGCTAATCCATATGAATCAAAATAGACAATCCCACGTGGATCAATAGCGCATGCAACCCAGTGAGTACCAGGTCCGGTGCTGTTATCGAGATTAATGATACCGGTTTCAACGTGATTAGGTTGTGCTGGTAATTGATCTTTCATAAAAACACCTCTAAAGTTTTTTATGGCTAGTTTTTTAGTAGCATCGAGTAAATCAAAATTGGACATAGGAACCATCGAAGATTTCTGGGTTAATAAACCGGTCCTAGTCTTAGACCTGATCCGTTCACGGATCTCCCGCTGTACCACGAATACGGGGTTCCTGGTAGTCTTAGACCCTTTCCCTTGTTTTTATATCCTTTCCCAGTTGCCTTCTTTAGTGCCATTTCTGCTGCAGTACCAACAGCCCCTAACGCTGCCGCTTTAGCTACCGCTGGGGCCGCTGCGGCAATCAACCCTGGAATCAACCCTAACAGCGGGAATATACCACCAGTCTTTTCCATGTTTTTAATCGCACTTGCAGAAAGAGTAACCTGAACACCTTTTTTGCTACAAGTGCATCATTGAAATGTTTTACTTGACGAGTTGTCAGCGATAATTTATTCCCCCCGCCAGTCATTTGATTGGGTTTTAGCGTAATTGTGGTTCCACATTGCTTAGCTGATTTGGATTGCAATTTTTTTAATTGACCAGGTGTCAACGACACATTGATATTACTAAACGACATTATACGTAATAGATTAATTCTAAATCGAGGATTTCAATTACATGTTTTCCACTGGCGCATCTACCACTCTCATTCTTCCTCCAACACCTTCGAGTAGCATTGATTTGTCGCTGAGAATGACAGCAACCGCTCTATAATTAGCAATAGCACCAGGACGGGTTATATTAGCTCTAAAGTGTATATCAACGACAGACTGTCTTGTTAAATCGAGATGTTCCAGCGAAAAGTAATAGATCGGATACAGATTCTTAAAGTCGTATTGTGATATTTGTAGACCAGTATCAACATTTTGATCGCGTGCCATAAACGACAACAGAGGCATATCGCTCCGTTCAACGTGAATATTTCATCGGTGATTGCGCTCAATTTAGTATGTGATGTTATCGAAGGAAGCTATCAAATTAATCTCGAACGATCAAATCAAGCTCAGCAAGGATATATTCTTTATTCGTTTGCACCAACAGCTCCTCCAGGATTTTTAATAATTGAGTCTCCGGTTAATCCTGTCTACATGCGATGCCATAATAATTCGTTAACGAGAATTAACTTCAAACTCACTGACCAGTCTAATAATCTGATTGATCTACAAGAAGAGGTGTTAGCGATTAGTTTGTTTGTAAAGTCCTAAGGACTGGATCAAATCATTTATTATTTTTTGTTAACCCAGAACTGAAAGTTCCAGCAGCAGAGAGGGCGATGACAACAAGTTGTGACCAAAATTAATTAAAAAATCGTAAAAGTCTCCGTTTTCATTTTTTTAGTTAAAATGAGATTTCGTAGGGAAGGCTCGTTAAGATTTCAATCAAGTTTTTGTCTGAAAACGTTGTAGGGTTCGCCTCTGAGACATTTTTTTGGTTAAAATGAGATCGTAGGAAGGCTCGTTTTAAGATTTCAATCAAAATTTTGTCTCAAAACGTTGTAGGGTTGCCCTCTCTGCTGCTGTAATGGTTTGGTGAAACGTTTTAATTGCACATTGAAACAAGCTCTGAGGAAGTTATGTGTAAGTCGACCCATGTATTGTGATCGATACCTTCCAGCGATACCGCTTTCGTATCGAGAAGTACCACATTCATGTTTGGGTTTTTTACCTTTGAGTTAGTCCATGGGAGCACAGTCAGCGGAACTTAAGCTGTGTTAAAACAATAATGGGCGGATGAGAAAGCATTCGAGCAAGTGCGTACAACATACAATATGTTGTCGATCTCCGCAACACGCTGAAAATAGATTTTCATATTGGCTCAGGAGAATCTTTCTGACGCAAGGTGGCATCCAGCTAAATGTTACAACGAAAGAACGACGGAACGTCACTTCGAGGGGGGTGATAACGTGTTGTTGTTGTCACCAATTGGAGCACAAGAAACATCAAGTCTCACATAGGGGACCATTCGTTGTAATGAAGAATAAGGATATAGGACAGAACTATCGTATCCGGGAAAGAGAAAAGGTAAATTTGTACCACTTATAACGCCTGAAACTTTACCATATATGAGGAACACGCACATACTTTGTGGTTGCAACGGCAGAAGTCGATGACAACGGAGGAGAGGCCGATCTACTCCCTAGTTATCCTTGGACGTTTTAACGAACCTACGTCGACGTGTTGCTGGGCTGAACGTTACATTCAGAGCAATATAATACTACTACTACTAATAATAATGAGGACTTTGTATAGCGCCTAATCTTTAAAAGATCTAAGCGCTTTACATCATCAAAAATTATATGACTACACTACAGAACAACAAATGACAAAATCAATGAAATTAGAAAACATAATACATGCTGAAAATATATAAGATACAAAACATGATTAGGTCGCAGGGCCCTGGTATGCAAACGAACGTTGTCCATATGACTTCGTTTTCACCTTGTGAACAATGAGTATACGATTATCAGAAGAACAGCGTACGGATCTAGCTGGTGTATACACATGGGTGAGGCTGGATATGTATGTTGGACTGGAGTCTGTCTTTGAAATATAGCACAGAGAACAAATTTTGCGTTTGATTCTGTATCGAATTGATAACCAGAGTAGGGTACAGAGCAGTGGTGAGGTGTGCTCTGATGGAGGTACTCTAAAGATGATCCGTGCAGCTATGTTTTGAGCATTTATGAAGTTTCTGGAGTAAATATTGTGATGAGCAAGACATAATTGAGTTACAATAGTCCAGTCTTGAAAGTACTAATGAACTCACAAGTGTTTTTGTGGCATCAACTGAAAGATATTTACGAATGGAACTGATGCGTCTCAATTCAAGATATGCAGCCCTGCAGATGTTCATGACATGTTGGTGCAATGTGAGAGTACTGTCTAGAGTAACACCTAGATTCCGTACTGACTGTGAGAATTTAATATTGGTGTTGCTGATATTTATTGTCTGAGGTAAAGGATGTGAATGAGAAAGTCTTTGTGTTGTGATCAGAATAGCCTCAGTTTTATCATCATTCATCTGCAGATTGTTACATGTCATCCATAATTTCACATTCGAAATGCACTTCTCTACTTCATGGATGGTAGCATCAACTTCAGTTGGGTGGCTAGACTTGTATATTTGGGAGTCATCAGCGTACAGTTGGTGCGACACTGGGTGATGATCTATGACACTTAAGTAAGTTGAGTTGTTACTCCAAGATTATTCAATCGTCTTGACATAACAACCTGGCAAGACCGAGTTAAATGAGTCAACCCAGAAATAACTAGATGAGAACTCAGTAAAGTTGAAACCATAATCGCTACCATATGCAAAATTAGAAACTCTCCGAAATGCTATGCAAGCTAGGATCGACTTGGGAGTTATATACCATTTGTGTCGGCGTATAGCTCTTCTGTAGTGTTGGTACACAAAAAGATGTTGCACACATATTTTGCATTGACTACAGGAATTTGAAAAGGATTTTTTTTAACATCGATACGCCCAAGGGATTCCGGCAAATGCCGGCTCGAAGTGAAGATAGTCAAGTACTCGCCTTTGCAAATCCAGATGGGACTTAGCAGTAGGTGGTCATGGCATTTGGGGTGTTGAAGAGGTGAGTATTTTCAGCCTAGTTTTAAAAGGTGTCAGCTTCAATTACGTTACAATATATATATATATATATATATATATATATATATATATATATATATATATATATATATATATATATTTGTGTGTCTTCGTGTGTATGTGTGTGTGTGAACTGTTTTTCTCTGTTTACCTTGAGAATCATCAATGCTCTCATGACCAGGATCTTCTATTAAAGATTCTGTTAAAAGTAAACAATGTAAAATTTGTTAGTAGCATTTATATTTGGTTAACACGATTCCTCAACGATTATAGTGACAAGGAAGTAAAAACATGTCGCACTTTTCACTATACATTAGTTAGTACGATAAGTAAGGAAGGTTGCGTGCATCTTGGTTTTATGTTTCCATGTTTGTTTCATTAATAACAATAACGAACTGATTGCATCCTGCACGAAAGTGTCACTAATGTGTCACTACAATTTGAACATTATGTATTTATTACGTGTGTCTGTTTATAATTATTTGTTTTCAAAATCGGTAACAGAAAAGTCTAGAACAATTGCGTTTTTCTTTGACACAGAATGCGCTCAGTACTTTTCGATATTTGGGCATTTGTGTCCGTATTATCAAACTGTTATTTTGTCACTGGTACGAATAAACTGAATTTCCACCTGTAGAAGACATACTTATCTGCTATGAAAATGATCAATGGCATATTATTATTTTGTGAACTGAAGTCCATACAAAGCAATCTTATACATAGCTGAAACACGGTTGAGTTGTTGTGTCAAACACGTCATGCAAGATCTCAATGACTGCCTTGAGTAAATGTGGTCTCCAAGGGCCAGGTACAAACAGTTTTTTATTTTTTTTGTTGTATCATATTCATGCTATATACAGACCAAGCATGGTAAACCATATTACCATACCCATTTGATTATCATTATCATTTTTATTTAAAGTAATATCAGTTTCTAGAAATGTTTTCCTTGTATGGAAATTTGATAGTCTTTCGATATGATGTTTGTTTTGCATTTTATCAACAAAGCACAATAAATGACTGCCATACTGCACAGAATACAACGACATTGTGAATCGCTATGTTTGCAACTTTTTTAAACGTCTCGCCTTTGGACTGGTAATGAATTCAACATCGTTGTGTTTCCACATTCACATTAAAATAAAATGTTTGTGTTTCATTCTGTCATCGTCGGCATAGGGAGTCTAGCGTAGCTTATTGACCATCAGTTGAACGTGTAAAATAGGACAATAATAAACTAAAAAATTAGATGAAGAATATAGAGATAATGCTGATAGTTGATTTTACTTTCTTAATATGCATTTGCATGTTCACAAGTATTTGAAAACAAATTTTCACTACTGTTAAATCCAGACACACTATGAACAAAATGTTAAAGAGAGCTGCAATTTTTTAATGAAAAGTAAGAAGACTTGTGGATAATAAATTCTTTTTATCGACACACAAACGCAAACTGGATATAAGTAAAATATGTGATCATCTTATATTTTTTTAAAATTAAGTTTAAATTGAGCACCTTTTGGAATAGGTATGAACTTTACACCTGCCTATATCATATCCAGCCTGAATTCGTGTTGCTGGAAAAGTATACTCTGTATTTGATAACTTAAATATGATACGGGCGTTTTAAGATGAAAGCAAAGATACTTTGATACATATATCCGTCGATGATGCTCAGACAAATGAATGTGCTGTTTTAAATTTTGGGGACGATGAAGAGGAATGATTTGAAACGATTACGACCAGATGTATCTGACCCAAAACCTTTCAGTCCTTCACCAGCACGGACTCTTTTCATATACCCTGAAGACATTAAATTATGCGGGTGAAAGAAAATCAGAATATAATATTATAGCGAAAATACACTAGGAAACGTCTGTAACATAGTCCTGTTTTTTAGTTTTTAATGCATGGGCCATAAGCTAGACACCAGGTTGAACTGTAGAGGACTGTTTTGTATTGTTCCCATCTGAAACAATTTTAAAGCCTCGATTACACTTAGTTGCTAACATTTATCTTCATTGTGAGTTCCTACATTTTTCTTGGTTGCATTATATCAAAGGATATGTATTTTGTTTCAAGACGTATTGCGCAGAGAAAGGATGATATGGACTATTAGGCTTCATATATCTGTCTTACCTATGTCTCTGCCTGGATCAGAATTCACGCTGCCATAATTTGTAGTTTTCCGATTGGCTGTAACAAAATAAACATTGCATATTTTGTCAACTTGGTTTAAATTTGTAGGTTCCAACTAGGCTGTAAAAATTAAACATTGTATGTTTTGTCAGCAGGGTTAATATTAGGTTTTCCATTTCCCCCAATATGTATAGTGACAGCTATGTAACAAATATTTAGTACTTTTCAATATATATTACGTTGCATGGTAGGTAATAAAGGCTAATTAGAATGCGTTATGTCTCCACACTTGTTTCAATGATATCTACAAATAAGTAATTGCATCCATACGATTGAGTCACTTCATTGGACCATAAAAGATCAACTTTATATATTTGTAGCGCTTGTTAAAAATATTTCGTTTAACATTGGTTACTGAATTTATGTTGTCTACGGTATGAAATAAACTGAATTTTGACAAGTTCAGTACAAACGATTCTTGTCATGTTCTTTCAGTGCGAAATCAAGTCCATGCATAACAATCTAATGTATATGATAATTGTTCTAAGATATTGTTGATAAACAGTTGGATTAAATTGTCAAAAAGAGTCATATTGAATCTCAAGTACTGCCTTGAGTAAACTTAGCTTCTAACGGCCTGTTAAACACAGTTTCTAAATTCAATCTTTGCACATCTCCATCAGGGTCTGCATTGCTGACGCTCATATGAATAAATTTGTTACACTCTTGGCATGGGTAATTTTAGCCATGTTTCTAGGCACGGGTTGATTTTGTTTTCTACACTGTATAATACTTCTGCAATTTTCATTCATAATCTCGCTTTTTCTTTATTAGATTTGGAATAGATAGCTCTAGCAATAAGATGCGAAAGGTACCACTACGATTCAGCGTGAAATATATATATATTCCGTTCTACAAACTAATTGTCCTGCATAATCAAGTCAAATACCCATCATTTCAATATTACGACTTTGCCTAATGATTCAAGACTGTATCTGTGTAGGCCTCTAAATTATTCAACATAGTCTGAGTAACTGACATCACTGAATATTTTATTGTTGATCTTGCCTATTCTTTCATGGCTTCATAGAGGCGTTTCCGTACTTATTTTATTTAGCAATTCTCGGTAGCCTTACGTGCCCATGCTGTTGTTAACTAGCGTTTTCTTCAGATACCAATCCACTTCAGTGAATAAAGAATGAATTTAATTTTTCTCGGAAGCGACGCTAGTAGTTTGGCTTGAAAACGTAGTTTTTTGTGTGACCACTTTTACTTTGAGGTACATGTAATTGTATTGTGTTCGATAGAATCTTCAGTTTTTAATTTGATTGGATATGATCTGACATTGTAATTCAGGAAAGTGTATGAAATTCGATCCAACTAAATTACTAAAACCTCATTTTCTTATCAGGCATCTACGACCTATGATGTTCTGTTTGAACCATTTGATTTTAAAGTGTTGAGTTGATGAAAATGTCAAGGTCACTTACGATTTTGCGTCTGCTCTTACGTCTTGTCCTTAAGTCGATGTAGGCATACGACTTTGTTGCATGTGTGATATGAATTCATATTTATTAGTTTTGGGTTCAAATAACTCGATTCTGTTTTGGATTAGTCTATTTAAAACGCACTCAAAACACATGTTCAGGATTGTGTCAAAACACTATCACGTTTTGGAATATTTGTTGTATTTCCGACTAGGCATAGTATATCGCAGAATGCCGTCTTAGTTGAACAATAGGATTAAAACTGGATGGACAGTACAATATACCTCTTAGAGCATATTTATCTAAACCGTGTCCATTTTTGTCAAGGCTCTCTTCTGTTCAATGGATGCAATAGTTACGAAAAGGCACTGGGATTGTTTGAGAAAGTGTTCTTTCACCATGGCATTTGCATTGACAAATATTCTCTGAAATGTTGTTTTATACAAAGATTAACGATGTCAAAATACGTTGTAATTACCAGACGATAGTGTGAGAAACAGCCTATTGGTATACGTAGTGCGTGTTTTATGCGTGAATCTACCGTGATGGCCAATTACCGAATATGTTTAATCGCAGAAACAATTTTTTATATACGCATTTTCTCATCTTAAGGCTTGACTGCCAAATAATATGTATCCTATTTACACATCTTAACAAATAACTTACCGTCTACACCGTATTAAACCCTAATAAGGAGACAAATTGAATTTAACAGGATTGCACATTGTGCCATAAACTAGCAAACATGTAAGCATTGCATTACCAGTCAATTCAGCCTTTAAAGCTGAACGTCTCAGGTAAGGTCGAAAAATGAATAATTGTTCGAAAGTTTGGCAAAGCGGTAAATTAAGTCATTTCTCTTAATTAGATGTGCCAATAGCAAAATTTAATTTAATAAATAAGGGTAAAATCTATAATAATGTGAACTTATAGTTATCTAATCTTTTGTTAGTTTATAAACCTACATATACTGGTATATTCATGCTTAATAACAACTGATAAATCTAATGCTACTGATAAACAACATGTATATAACATTATAATTATAAAAAAAAACTTTGATAACATGAGCGCTGTATAGTTTGGACCCAGTGAACATTAACAGTTACTTCTGTGGAGTATTTTCGAAAAGCTCTGTGGAGGTTTAGCAAAGTGTTTGTGGTCAGATTGCCTCATTATTTTCATCAAGTATTTGGAGTAAAACTAAGTTCGAGTTTTTTACTCCTTAGTAATAAAAAAAATATTTCAAAAAGGTTGTTGTGGCCTTCACACAATTTAGTCTATTTTCTATCTTTTGTTTTTCTTTTTTATTAAGCACTCCATGCCGATGCTAAATATTTCGTTGTTAATAAAACGAGTTTTGGTTCTCAAGCTGACAAAACTCTTATTTCAATGATATCTATAACGAAGTAATTGCATCCATATGATTGAGTTACTACATTGGACCATCAAAGCTCAACTTGATATATTTCTAGCGTTTGTTTAAAAATATTTCGTTTAAACCTGGTTACTGAATATATATATATATATATATATATATATATATATATATATATATATATATATATATATATATATATATATATATATATACATATAGATATCAGTAAACCAACAATTTATGTTTTAAATTTTAAGAAACAGTCATATAGAATCTCAATTACTACCTTGAGTGAACTTAGCTCCTAACGGCCTGTTAAACACAGTTTGTAACTTCAATCTTGACACATCTCCATCAAAGTCTGCACTGCTGACGCTTATATGAGTAAATTGTTTCCACTCCTGGCATGGGTAATTTTAGCAATTTTTCTAGGCACGGTTTGACCGATTTCGTTTACAACACTGTATATTACTTCTGCAAGTTTCATTCATATTCTCGCTTTTTCTCTGCTAAATTTTGAAGAGTTAGCTCTAGCAGCAGAGGGGGTGAACAGACCAACGTTTTAAGCGTTTTCTAGACTTCCATCTTGTTAATATTTTATAGAAAGGTCAAATCGAGAAACTAAGGCTTCCTAGTCAATATTTAATAGAAGGGTCGAATCGGCAAACTGAGGCTTCCTCGAAATCGTAAAAAAAAGCGTCGACGAGGCAAACCAACGCTTGCTCGTCGACGCCATGGTAGTTGGAATTCACCCTTTCTGCTGCTATGGGTTAACCGAATATGTTAACAAGTCCGATACGATATCGCGTCCGAGAATCTGATAAATTTATCGTCACAAATCCTTGTGGGATTGACTGAGCGTAACTAAAGAAATTTCTAAATCGGTTATGACCCATATCACCGCCGCACCAAGTGTGCCAAATATTTCGTAGCGTATGAGTATCAACTCCGTTAAACACACACAATAAATTGCAGTTATCTCTAATCACTTTTGGTATTTGAGTGTACCGTTGAGTGACATATATCACGTCGGTGTTTTTATGTCTGCCTCGGGAAAATATCCTAGCTGGATTCTTTTGATGGTCTAACATGATATCGTCGTATACGACTAAATTGTTAATATCTCCATCGATATAGCAGCAGAGTGTGTGAACAGACTTTCTCTAATTGGGGTATATTTTAAGCAAAAATATTCTAAGTCTCCATTTGCCAAACTGAGACTTAACAATTTTAGAGCTCTGTTTGTCAAACGGAGCCTTCCTCAAGGGTAAAAAAAAAGACGTCATTTAGTTGACGTTCACCTCCTCGGCTGCTAATGTGCTAACTAAATATTTGATCAAGTCCGATACGATATCTTGTCCGAGGGTCTGATAAATTTATCGTCACAAATCCGTGTGGGATTGTCTGAGCGTGGCTAAAGAAATTTCTAAATCGATTATGATCCATATCACCACCGCACCAAGTTTGCCAAATATTTCTAAGAGTATGAGTATCAACTCCGTTAAATACACACAGCATATTGCAGTTATCTCTGATCACTTTTGGTATTTGAGTGTAACGTTGAGTGATATATATCACATCGGTGTTTTTATGTCTGCCTCTGGAAAATATTCTAGCAGGATTCTTTTGATTATCTAACATAATATCATCATATACGACTAAATTGTTAATACTTCCATCAATATCATCAATACTAGGTGCCTCTTCGATATCGGTTATAAACTTAATAACACCATCGCCGTTAATTTCTTGCGCGGCATCATTAAAATCCTTTAATACTTCATAACATCGTTGATCGTCTACACTCGGAGCAATCATGTACAATTTATCCCACTTCATCCATCTCGTTATCAAATTAAGTAGCAATTGTGTTTTACCACTTCCTGATGGTCCGATGATAATCGCGCGAATAGAATTTGGTAACATTGCATGGTGTCTAATAGGTTCCCGTCGTCGAGTAGCTGAATAATCAATTACATTCATAACTGTTATATATAAATTATGGATCTATATTGTGTGAAGTGTAGGACGCGTACTGGCACAAATGACTTGACGACGATTACAACGAAAAATAATCGATCAGCGCTTTCTGGTAAATGCGTACAATGTAGTACGAAAAAATTTAGATTTACTTCCACGAAACCTTTAAAAAAAAACGAGGAGGTGATATTGCAGCCAAATTGACAAAACTCCCAGGAACACCGTGGGCAAAGTATCCAGGAGAAAAGCACCTTCCAGGATATAGCTACTGTGGACCGGGAACACGATTAGATATCAGACTTGATGATCAAAATCAGCCCCGACCCGGCGAGTATCCAATAAACGCTATTGATAAGGCGTGTCATGCTCATGATGTCGCTTATAAAAGCAGCAATCTTCAACATAGACATCTCGCAGATGTAAAATTAATTCATGCGTTAAATGCTATTCCTGATAAATCCTTCAAAGAAAAATTAGCTTCGTGGTTGGTAAAATCTGCTATGAAGGGTAAATTGATGTTAGGTGCTGGTAATTGAAAATGTTAGCATTTTAATATGGAATCTATTTATTATTCTCCGAGAGGATACTGGAGAGGTTACGCAGCAATCAATAAACTAGCTAGTGCATCAAAGGTGAAAAAAACTACAGCGGCAAACTGGATATCTAAACAAGCAATATGGCAAATTTATCTACCAGCGCCTAAACAAATTAACTATTCGCATTTTGATGTTACAACACCTAATGAAGTTCATCAAGCTGATATACTATTTCTGCCGCATGACAACGGTTACAAATACGCGTTAACGTTAGTTGATATTGCAAGTCGATACAAAGAAGCAGAACCGTTAAAAACAAAATCATCTACTGAAGTAGCTTCTGCATTTGAAAAAATTTATCGACGAGGTCCTCTGCGCTGGCCAAATCTGTTACAAGTTGATCCTGGCAAGGAATTTCAAGGTGTTGTTACATCTACGATGAAACATCATAATGTCGCCATCAGACGAGGACACACTGCGCTACATCGCGATCAGGCAATTGTTGAACGGTTTAATAAAACCCTTGCTGAGCGGTAATTTGGATATCAATACGCGAAAGAATTCATCCAGGATAAACGATCCCGTGAATGGGTCAAGAGATTACCAGCTGTGATTACCGCAATCAATAATGAGATTACTAGAACAATTAATATGAAACCTGTCAACGCTATTAAGAAGGCGTCTATCAAAATGGAAATCCAAGGAATTTCACAAAAAGAACAAATTCTTGGTAGTAATGTCATTGTAAGGTACTTATATGAACCAGGAGAGCTTGAGGGTGGTAAAAAAAGAGCTACTGATCCTATTTGGAGTGTCACTACGCATAATATATCCGGTATAACACGATCTACGGGTAGACCTCCAATCTATAGACTGGATTCAACTGCTCCTCAGCGGGGTTTTACACGCGAACAATTACAAGTGATTCCCGAGGATACTCAATTACCACCGCGTGGTCTTAATTAGCACCCAGGTTGCTGTCACCCCGGCGTCTATTACACTCAAGACAGGTCAACATCACATTGTTTCTGACATGACCGAGATTGTTATTTTTTCTGTCTACGGTGAATTGGCGAGGATCTTTATCCGAATACTGCCAACGCATTATACAATTGCAACTCGCGCAGTAATTATTTTGTTGTTGCTTCAAAGTGATTATTAATTCAGCATCAATGTCAAATTCTCGTTTATTTTTTTTATCCTGTTGTTTATAACCAGAGAGTTTTTTTCTGATTATATCACCAGTGATAAAATCACCAGTGATAATATCGTTACCAATGATTTCATCGTCAACAACAATTCTTCGAAGTTGGTTTATTCGCCGTACTCTGGATACTGCGAGATAAACTAAATTTGACCACTCAATATGATTATCTACTATCCAAAGAGTTGTATCGGATATAGTCAATCCCTGTGAAGAGTGTATTGTTGCTGCATAACCTAACGTCCATGGGGATTTATCAGCACCTAATGCATCTTTAACGACGCTGATATCAACCAGCACAATATCATTTAATACTAAATTCTGCTTTTGTTGTTGTCCAGGAATGTCAACGTCGATATTCTGCTTTCGTGTATCCTTAGGTCTATAACAGAGTGGTACTGGAAGCGTTGCAAATTTTTCTTTATGTAGCGCAAACAACTTCATCTGAAGTGCGTCTCTGACTATTTTTCTACTCGCGATTATTAAATCATTTGGCTTCCACATTTCCCAAAAATCATTCATGGGAGTTTCTGAAATTATTTCACGCGCTATTTCACATTGGATTTTATCCGGTTGTAATCTAATTAGCGCTTTGAATTCTCGTAATTGTTCATCAAGTGATCTATGGTCGGTATTAATCTCTTCATAATAATCTACAAATCCTTTTAACCATTCATGTGGAGATCCACCAACAAATGGCTGCGGTTGGCCGTGATCCCCGCACATGACGACTTTTGTATTTTTCAATAACAACCATTCAAGAAATATCTGTAATACTGTCAATGATACCGTGCATATTTCATCCCAGATTATTATTTCAGGAATAAATTTATCGCCCATTCGATCAGGAGTCCATGTATCGCCTTTCCATCGAAAGAAGCTGTGATAAGTACAGGCTTTTACCCCCCGCGCTATCATCTCTCTGGCGAGTCTGTGAGTTGGTGTTAACACAACCATGGTTGACCGACGAAATAATTCGATTGCACGAGTTGTCTTTCCTGATCCACCACAGCCGTTTAAATAAACTGTCTTGTATCTACAAATCGGATCTGATACGGGCGGTGCAGTAGAAAATTCTGATTGAATCTCTGAGATATTATGGTTACTTTTCAAGTATTTATCATCCATAGCAACGTCTGCGGATTTACAATACTCATGTAATGTTTCTTTTTTAAACCTCCAATTTCCCCACGCTTCCTTAGGATCTGTGAATTTAGCTACATCTGATTTGTATTTCTCATGGATATACATCGAATCAGTAGCTACTCTAACCGCGGTATTAGGAAATCTGTTTATCATCGAGAATAGATTAATACAAGAATAGGCTAGCATAGAACTTCTCAAATGTGTGTACTGACAACTATATCCATCACAGTAGGTAACAACCGTACCTAATTTCTCACCATTGGATCGAAAAGCATCCCTACGGGTTACAAATTTTCCTTTTTTTATTAAATCGGTTATGATAAAATCGTATTCTTCATTGTCTAAGATCAATCTCGAAGAATATTTTGCATTGTCAAATCTTCCACCTTGAGTGAATTTACCGATTATTCTTCGTCCGAGTTCTTTAGCCTCTCTATTCCTACCTTCGAATAACCTCTTAGACCAATCCATAAGTGTTTCACAATCTCCCAATTGTTTTCGTTGTTCGTTAATTATTTTTTCTAGATCGGGTTTTGGTAACCAAACATCTTTCTGCGCGTTATAACAAATAATCGCTTCACTGACAATTAATGATGTTAACATACCACAATCGATCATATATCGCAATAGCACAATTGACATCCACGCTTTTTCATACATATGTCTACCAAGCCAAACATAACTACACGGATGTAACCCTGTAGCTAATTCGAATGATATCACACGAGCGAATCCGGTTAAATCAAAATCAGGCAATGGTCCATTAATCGCAACACGAGTCATTTCATGCGTGGGGTGTCCAAATCGTTTGAAGTACTCAGAGCATTCTCCATACCCGAGAAAACTTCCAGGATAACACGCGGATATATCAATTGAAATCATACCATCACGTGAGTATTTCGTATTCCACAATCCTCCATGACCCAATTCGACGCAACTCAACTTCACGTCCTCCAGAAAATCACTTCGTGTTGGACGCCATGAATTCTTTTCTCGTGCGAAGTGAGCTACCACTGATGGAATTGTGAAGCTATCTGTAAGTAGTTTTTCTACAGTAGAAACACTAGTGTTTCCTTCTAAATACTCATTAGCGATTTTTCTCATTCTAGTATCTAATTCTTCAGTTCGATATAATTCACCATTTGGTTTTACAAACTGATCAAATCCTATTTCCGGATCCTCATTACTCCTGAGTAACCATACTGACACAGGGTCGTCTTTGGTTAACGCGTGAATAGCATCAAATAATTTCTCTTCATAGAAATCATCTGAAAATTCCCCGGAAAATTTCCGGGGGGTATATCGAACAGTTCTTTCTCGTGGAAATATATTTACCGCTGGTGTCCACGCGTGTTTGTTATGATCAATAATTTCAATTGGAGCTCCTCGCGATTGATATTTTGGTTCGTATAATACTTCTCCGGTTATTGTCGCTACCGATATTGGAAATTTTAATAATGCTTCTAATTTAGCTATATCGGAAATCCTTGCTCCATGTTGATTCACTGTTAGTTCCCATTCGGTTATTTTTTTTCTTCGTAGATCAGTTAATTTGTTTCCTCGGAGGGAATTTGTAAAGTGTTCTATTACCCGTGTTGCTACACAATTAAGTGGCAAAGCCACTGATGATGAAAACATTGGAGCTAGTTTTGTAATATTAGGATTATTATTTATTGGATATAACCCATACACAACTGCTGTTACAGGGTAAGATTTCTCATAGTATGGTTTGTCAATTCCAGTTAGAATTCCTGGTTTGGAATCTCTACTCACAATAACAGTTTTTTTATCCTTAAGGATTGGGTCAAATTTATCTCTGATAATCCATTCACCTTCCTCTTCGATAATGAATTTTATTCTAAAAAAATACCTCCGTAGAAATCCTTTGGATTTCTGGCCAAGGTGTGAAAGTATCACAGCTGCTCTTATATCATTCATAGTAGCATCAATTATGGGTATATTGACATCTTCATCAATAATTCGAAATGTCGACCACGTATGAGATGCTCCATCACGCTTAAACTCATTAAAACAGTCGCTGATTTTACTCAATAGTGGTTTATCATCTACTAGACTTTTAGGTATATCAGAGATTCTATCGAGATTAAATCTAACATTTTTCCAAGGCTTAATTTTCGATAATCTCTTGAACTCCTTCATATTATAATTAAAACAAGTATTTAAATAAGAAAATTTTATATAATGAATCATTGCAAATGGCTTATGATTGGATCAAAGACTCCGTGTAACAAATCATGCAGAAATGAATTCTGTGGGTATCATATGCAGAGTGTAAGAAACGGTTCGGAGGGACCTCTACCATGCTTGCATTGTGGAGTAGGTGTAAGAGGCAAATCGCAGTTATGCGTAAATTGCGGGGGTAAGCGTTATAGAGAGTTAAAACGTTATTATGACAAGCGAAGAATCAAAAATCCTGACGACGTCAATGACGGCAAAATCATAAAAACTACGGCTGATTATATAAAAAGATTTTCTAATGTTATAATTCAGCCAATTAACGAATTAGACAAATAGATATATTATATATAAATGAGCCAAGAATTTCAAAGACATCCTGTTATTAAAAATTACGAAGCTTCTAGTGATGGTGTTGTTAGACACAGTAAAAATAAGAAATCTGTTGGGCGGGATAATGGTATGGGTTATTTGATATTTAAAGCTGGAGGGAAAATGTATCTCAATCACCGTTTCGTTTATGAAGTGTATAATGGATTAATCAAGGATGGCCTTGTTATTGATCATATTGATGGTATTAGGACACATAATTCTTTGAATAATTTACGAGCTGTTACACAAAGTGAGAATACTGCATTTGGAAATACTGGTACTTGTAAATCAATTGGGAAGAGACCAGTAAGATCGTTTAATACTGACACGGAGATGGTATTTCAATCAATGTCAGAAGCTGGTAAGTATTTCGATATTCACACCTCCTCGGTACAAAAAGTAGCAGAGGGAATTTATAAGACCGCTTTTTCAAAGCGTTTTAAAAACAAAATTCAGTTTTCTTACGTAGGGAGATAACTCCGTTAGGTATAACACGTGTGAAATCCGTAGGATTTCCACCAATGACAGAGTTACGGATCTTAAACACGGAAACGCGTTTCTAACATTGATTGGAAAATCTTCGATTTTTGATTGGCTGTTATAATTAAATAAATCCGAACAAAACACAATCAATTTTGTCTTTTTTCAAGTATTAACAGAACTGTTTTATAACCACGTTGTATTTAAACATTTTTTTTAATGTCTGTTTCAAGTATTATGCGTGTTTTCAACGTTGTCAGTGATCGCTAATAAACAAACAAATAATTACAATCACTACACCTCTTTTATATCACCTCGTCGTAATGAGTGTATATATATACAAATTCGTCTTTATTATAATTGGGCATTTAGCCGAAATTCAAGTGTAAACAAAACCACACCGTCACACGTGGTATGAACGTTATTATTGACATTCAAAACCAAAGTTTCGATTTTGCGGTTTTGTTTACACTTGAATGTAGAATAGCCCGCGTCATCCATTGTCATTGAAATCAATTCATTTGTGTCACCTATAATCTATTGTTGTACCGTCTTATGTGTATAACCGCCTACCACACTAGATCAGGGGTTATTGTGCCGTCGTCATCCATTGTCATTGTTCACCTATAATCTATTGTTGTACCGTCGTCATTGTCATTGAAATCAATTCATTCATTGTTCACCTATAATCTATTGTTGTACCGTCGCATTGTCATTGAAATCAATTCATTCATTGTTCACCTATAATCTATTGTTATATGTTTGTCGGTTGCGCTGCTTGATGTATAAAACACCAAGGGGGTTCAAAACGGTGAATGTGCCGTCGTCATTCATTATATATAATCATAATCATCTATAATCGCATTAAGCTTCTGGGTATACTAAGATGATCAACACCTTAGTGTATCCAGAATTCATTTTGAAAATACTTTGTATTTGAAATACTTTGCATTTAAACAAATATATTTTTATATATATATGAATATTGAAAATCTCAAATTGATTATTATTGAAATCAACAAGTTGAAGGATGAAAATGTAAAATTATGTTCAGGTTTGGATTGTGATCAAATTATGACCAATTTCGAGGATATACAATTTGCAGAACAGATCGGAAAATATGTCCTATCTAAAAAATATTTTTTAATTAAGAATATCCAAAAGCTTATACGTGAGAGCTTAGTAAATACTGAAGATGTTAATGTCTTCGTACCATTATGTAGCATCGTTGAACGTGTTCGAAAGCAATTAGGATTAGAATATGAACAAAAGAGACTTATTAATTGTAAAGTGAGACAATTAAAAACATTAATGGAAAACTCTGAAGGTGATGAACCCACGCGTAGAGAGCCTCCTTTGTTTGTATAACCAGTACGGTATGAGGAAGTAAAATTATGTGTGTAACAACAAGGAAGTATTAAAATGATTTGCATTTTTAGGTTAGTGATTTCTTTCGAAATGATTTGCATTTCTAAAATCCAAAGGATTTTTTAATTTGACAATAGTAATACTCTTTCAATAATGGTAGGAGAATCATTAACTACACGGAACACTAAAGAAAGACTTGAAGCTCTTAAGAAAATATTACCCCTTCGTGATCGTATACGTGAAAAACTTCAACAACGGCAATTATTTCAGACTGACTTCACAGAGGATACAGAACAACTCTTCAAACCTATTGTTAGTGCAACTGAGGGTGTGAAAACAGCAACTGAACGGGCGATATACGGAGATGTCCCTAAAGAAGGTCCTAGAACAGAGAAGCCTCTTCTCCCTGTGTTGGAGAAAATAGCAAAACGAACTAAACAAACGAAACAAGCTGTACAAATACTTCCAGGTGAAATCGCAGGGGAGATGGAACTACAACGACAGCAAGAACGAGAAGAACGAGAAGAACTACAACGACAGCAAGAACAAGAACAAGAAGAAGAAGAAGAAGAAGAAGAAGAACAAGAAGGCGCAGTTTCCACGAAGAGTCGTGTTTCCTTTATAGACAAATTCAAACCTGAGATTGTATCACATATACAAGAATTTCAATTTGAAAAACCCAGCGATTACATCACCTTTGGTGAGTTTGCTGTCAAGAGTTATATTATAAAAGGGGAAATTCTCAAAGACGAGTATAAAAATAGTAAAATACCAAAGGATGAGTGGTATGATTGGTTGTATAAAACGAAGAAGAATATTAGGAGTCTTACTGAGAGGAGGAAGGAAGAACAGTCGTATATATACTTTCAGAATGGAATTAAGGAAGGAGTAAAAAAAGCTAAATCAGACCCTGAATTTCTTAGATTACCAAAACAATCAAAACCCGGTTCAGAAATAAAAACACAAGGTGCAACTAGTATCACTGAAAAAAAAGGCAGTGGTTTAGTTGGAAACTCTAATGTAACTTGCCCTGGTAATATTCTCGGTGATATATCACGATTAGAAGTACTTGTAGGAGGAAAACGAGCCGGGAATAACTCACTGGAAATAATCAATGAAGCTGCTGATATCTGTAGGCGATTATTTCAAGGTGGTATCATGGATATTGCAACATATAGAGATTTCATTGAAGAGTTAGCCGAAAATCCTGCGGATTTTTACGGTTATCATAGCGATTAGATAAATATCAATTTGGAAATGCTTTAGCATTTGTAGAATCAAAAGTGATTCTGTATATAGAGAATGATCATACACTACAACCATGATAAACCAACTAGTGTCTACGTGGTAAACTCACGATTACCAAAATACCGAGCATACTATGGAGATGGTCTCGGTAATACTATAATGGGATTATTTTCAAGAATGGCTCCAAAAGTGGCTCCGTTTGCAAAACAATTATCAATGAAAGCAATTGATGTTATCCGAGATAAGGGTATTAGCGCTGTTGGTGATCTTGCTAGTAAGGCATTTCAGCCGCTAAGGATAAACTAACAGCGTTAGTGAAATCACGAAGTGATTTTCGTATAAATTTTTCAAAACCTGGAAATGCTAGCATTTCTAGAATGACTTCACTACCATCTACTACAGTAATGCCTACACAGGTTAGTAAAATAATAAATAACGCCGTGGATAAAAAACTACAATCATTAATGACTAAAACCCAGGATAACATAACAGCAAATATGATAGCGGGAAGTGGTTTTAAGAAATTTCGACAGAAACGTTAGAAATATTTATTTGAACAGGATTTCCAATTATGATAGTTATTGTAGAAATGCTAGCATTAGAAATATTTGTGTCAGAATCACTTGTGATTCTATTTATTTGAATAGGATGCTCAGTTGTTATGGTTATTGTAGAAATGCTAGCATTAGAAATATTTGTGTCAGAATCACTTGTATCAGAATCACTTGTGATTCTACTTACGTTATCTTCATTATCAGATATTTTCATCATCATTATTAAAATACACCCAACTAAATAATTAGTTTATAAAAATTATTTTTATATTATAAAATATTTATAATTTGCTAATTTTGTTAGATTTTTTACTTTTTTTACTCATTTTTCTAGTGTTTTTACTCATTTTTCTAGTGTTTTTATGCAATTCATCGACAAAATTTCATGAAAATCGAGGATGAAAACCCAAGGAATTCATTTAGAGAAAATCGATTTTGATCAGATTTTTTATCCTGTGAGGCTAAAATTATGTTGTTTCATCGAATTTTCGATGTTTTTTTTATTGATTTTGTATTATTTTTTGGCTAATCCGTCGACATAATTTCATGAAAATTGATTTTCTCTAAATGAATTCCTTGGGTTTTCATATGAAACTATTTTAAAATAATTTCAAAATTCTTTCAGAATTTTTGATTTAGACCAACGGGTATATAATAAAAAATGTTCAAACAGAACCCTGATGTTGCATTTGACATGGAAGCCCCAGTACTTAAAGATGATTCTGTACGTGATTATCAATTTTTTGCTTATCACGCAGTGCAACCTGATCTTCGGTCACGAATTGAACTTCAAGTTCATGATACTAGTAAATACTTCTTACCCGCTGAAGCCTTTATTGAAGTCGAAGGTGAACTCGTAACAGCTGCTGATACTCCTGCGGTACCAGCGCCATATCCAGCTAATACTCAAGTCGGTTTTGTCAATAATGGTATCATGGCGTTATTTGAAAGTGCAAGATATCTCATTGATGGAAAGGAAATTGAGTCGATAGAACGTGATGTTGATGTAGCAACAACAATAATAGGGCTAGCGAGATATTCCGACGATTATACAAGATCAGCCGGTCCCTCTATGATGTTTGCAAAGGATATTAAAAATACCACTGGGAAAAATCCATTTGTTGTAAGACGACCAAAGAATAATGCTGGTGCCGCTAATATTGATGCCGAGGATATGATTATAAACAATGATCCTAATTTCAATCTAGGAGCTGCAACACGTATGTCAATGTTGGAAGGGGGACGCAGATCATTTTCATGCGCAATTCCACTACATCATATATTTGGATTCTGTAGAAATATCCGAAAAGTTATCTATGGAGCGAAACATACTATAGCGGTTGTGCGAAAGGGTACTGACAATGATGCAATTTGGAGGATTCCAGCAGATGCTGCAAACCCAAATGCTGATGCCGGTAAAGTCGTTTTAACAAAACTATCACTTTGGATGCCAGTGCTGACTCCATCGTTGTCAACAGAACCACGTTTACTATCATTTATGGATCAAGGGGGGAAGAGATTATTAAGTTGGCTAACAATGAGTACAGATGTTGTACAATCAACTGTTAACGGCATATTTACGTGGAACCTGGCATCAAAACAGGGTATTTCAGCTCCACGTCATATATTTATTGCGTTACAGGATACGACGAGAATTGGAAATCAACTCTCCTCCCATATGATATTTGATCGATTAGGTGTTAATGAAGTCTCGCTGAGAATAAACGGACAACAAGAACCATCCGAGGATATACAACTTAATTACGGTCAAAACCATATTGCACGAGTTTATCATCGATTGCTGTCGTATATGGGACGTGATCAAAATGTCGATACTGGTCTACAAATATCACAGTTGGATTTTAGTACTCTTTATCCAATTTATTACTTTTCGTTGGAACATCTTGACTTAATGAGACAGTCCGTCGTTGATATACATTTCCGAGCTCGTGTACTTCGTGGTGTTATCCCTGAATATAGAGCAGTTGCTGTCATTCTCAGTGATAAATCAATGCTACTCGAAGGTGTTGGTGGACGAATGAGACTTATTGATGCACCAGTGGAAAATCTTTAAAAATTTGTAGAATTTTCATTGAATCACTTGCGATTTAGAATTAATCTGTTTTGTATAATGTCGTATAGTAATATCAATGTTACGTTGACACCTGGTCAGCTAAAAAAATTACAATCCAAATCAGCTAAGCAATGTGGAACCACAATAACGCTGAAACCTAATCAAATGAATGGCGGAGGGAATAAACTATCGCTGACGAAAACTCAGGTTAATCACTTCAATAAAGCGTTTAAAGAAAAAAAAAGGAACTCAAATTACTTTTTCTAAAGCTGCTATCGCCAATATCGAAAAGACTGGTGGTATATTCCCGTTGTTAGGGTTGATTCCAGGGTTGATTGCCGCAGCAGCCCCAGCGGTAGCGAAGGCAGCAGCATTAGGAGCCATTGGTACCGCAGCAGGAATGGCGTTGAAAAAGGCAACTGGAAAGGGGTATAAAAAAAAGGAAAGGGTCTAAGACTACCAGGAACCCCGAGTTCATGGTACAGCGGAAAGGGTCTTCGAATTCCAGGAACGATATAGTTCCGAAATCTTCGATTTCCAAACCGATGGTTCCCATGTCCAATTTTGATTTAATTGATACCGCTAAAAAATTAAAAATAAAAAATTTCAGAGGGGTTTTTATGAGAGATCAGTTACCGGCACAACCAAATGATGTTGAAACCGGTATTATTAATTTAGATAACAGCTCCGGACCTGGAACTCACTGGGTTGCATACGCGATTGATCCACGTGGGATTATTTATTTTGACTCATATGGATTAGCGCCGCCGAAAGAATTTATGCGTTATATAAAAGATTTTCCAATGAAGACTTGGTATTCTACGTTACCAACACAAACAATGCTTGATCCACCAATATGTGGTAATGAAGTATTAAACGTACTTGATGCTATATCCAAAAGATTTTCGAAACCACCTCATATAGTAGTAAATGAGTATACTAGCGGCAAATCTCTTTAAAAAATTCTGAAAGAATTTTAGATTAAAAATCCTTAGATTGAAAATCCATCGGATTTAGACGATGAAAATATTTCTATAATAATGATTGATATTTGGGGACGACCTTTATCATCGCTGAAAAAACCTGATAGTGGAGTTGAAACCGTTGATAACAAGGATATTAAAAAACTAATCGAAGATGAAATATCCGAAATATTAAACCTAGCAAATATTGATCCTGGTGAAATAGTTGTATTTCAAGATCGTCAGGGTAAATTGAAAAGTAGTAATATCTCTCTTAATGATATTTTGGTTAAACAACGAGACGCAGCAGAGGATACTATCGCGTTATTTTCTGATGGGGGTAAACTCAAACCAGGTGTACTTGTTTCAACGATTACGGATAAATTAGCAACATACGATAACACAGTGAATTCATTGAAATCGCTTAATGATAAATATGACGATCATATAGTTACATTTAACTGGTTTCGTGAAACACAAAAAAATACAATTGACCAAATTGACAAACCCCTGCTAGAATTTTTTGGAAATCCACCAGTAACCACACCAAAACTCACCGTAATAAAAGATTCTATGTTAGAACTAGCAACTCTTCAATCCGAATATGAAAAACACACGAAACTATTTATGACGTTTCGTAAAAACCTCATGGATAAATTTATTGGGAGCCCATTTGATAAAATTGAAATAACCCTTCCTGATATTAAAAAATCCATCGATGAACTTAAAACATTCAACAATGGAATAAGGGATGATGCAATGAGAATGATAAGCGTTGTTGAAAAAGTAAAAATTCCTCATAATAAATCTATCGTCAACAACGTAGTACACACGATTCAACACGGATCATTTATGTGGACTCCCACAAACAATATTGTAACCGTAACCGCAGCAGTCAAGGGTATTTATCGATTAATAATAGTATCACCGACTCAGTTTGAAATATCATCAAGTAGTTCATCTGGAGTCAATAATACGATATCAACGATCATCGACAAGGATACAACTGAACAATTCACGATAACAAATACAGATGGAAATCTAGCCAAGGTTTCAGTAACGTGGTACGTAGAATTCGTAGTGGATTTAAGTAAACAATTAAATTGAAAATAAAATCCTTAAAAATTACTTTGCAATTTTGAATTTCGTAATTGAAAATGCTAACACTTTTAAAATAAAATGACTCCATCATCGAATCAGTATCGCTATGATCAAGTCAGAGAATTTCAAACTAAACTCAATTCTCTCTGTGAGGAGTATCAAATAAAAATCAAAAAATACAAACGAAGAATAACCACAGTTGATATCACCGTGTACTCGGTGTCAGGAGTAATCACTGCTGCTGGAATAATACTATCTTCGGTTACAATGATTGCTCCGGTCGTAGTTCCAATCGCTATTTCCGCAGTGGCTACAATTGCTGGTATATTAACTGGGATCACAAAAAAACTATCATCGTGTAGCCAGAGTAAACTACATGATTATTTAATTAAATATCATATTGCATCTGCCGGTTACTCGCAATTATCCTCGTTGATATCATCGTCGTTGGATGACACAACAATATCAGATAGCGAATTTTCAACTATGGCTCAATTGTATAAATCAACAATGCTGAAATTAGAGCAGAATAATAATAATAATGTTGTCGCAAGAACTACTTCAACAAATAGTAACAAATACAACACCAGTGAAAACAAGCACGATATCAATAACCTCAACACGTCCCGAATTTAGTGTTAATTTTCCAATTCCTGTTCCCGTGAGCGAGATCGCACTAGCAAAACTACGAGTGTATCATAGCTGGCCTAATATTAGATCGGTAGCATTTGGTGGTCAACAACCGAATAATTCCTTGGTATTTGCAAACAAGAATCGTGAAGACGGAACACCAGATTGGCAGGTTGTTTCTATACCAACTGGGTCATATCAAATCGAACAGATCAACGCTGAATTTCAACGAAGAATAAAATCTCTCACCGGAAAAGAATCAAAAATCGCTATAACAGTTCATGAACCAACACTATCATCTGCTATCGAGATAAATACAGAAGGATACGTTGTAGATATTTATCAGAGTTCTATAAGATCAGTGTTAGGATGGCCTGAATTACCACCGGATAACTCGCGAGAAAATTCGAAGGATTTTCCACCCGAACCTAAAAAATCCGATTATATCACCAACAAAATAAAACCCGTCAATGAAGTCAAAAATTATCAAGATTATACCCCCGATAAGTTCATAAATAAAAAAGTTTTTCATTCAATCTACCTCCCTCTCATCAACGGAAATTTCACAGTAATGAATAATGATTTTTCACTACTGCTAATATCTCTTAAATCCGGCTCTCTCACTAAAGACGAGTTTATCAGCATCGTAGAAACGGGTAATAAAATCATCTATGATATGAAAATATTTCACTCGATAATTATTCAAGAAGTATTAAATGAAGAGATATTACATGATAAGTTTGCGGATCTATACAATATTAATAAAACGGAGATTAAAGATTTTAAAATCCCTGGATATAACCCGGATAAACTAAAGAAACAACTTGACGATGCTATTGATATTGGGTTCAAAAGAATCCACGATAATTGGAAAAAATCGAAGAATCCTACAGCAAATATTCTGAAATTTAATAATGATCCAGAAGGCGGCGGTAGACATATTGCTCCGAACAATGTGAATATTTCAACGGCGATTGCGCTCAATTTAGTATGTGACGTTATCGAAGGAAATTATCAAATAAATCTCGAACAATCAAATCAAGCTCAGCAAGGATATATTTTATATTCATTTGCACCAACGGCTCCTCCAGGATTTCTAATTATTGAAGACCCAACTAATCTAGTCTATATGCGATGTCATAATAATTTGTTAACGAGAATTAATTTCAAACTCACTGACCAATCTAATAATCTGATTGATTTACGAGGTGAGGTTTTACAAATTAGTTTGTTTGTGAAATCTTAAGGACTTGATCAAATATTTAGTTAGCAAATTAGCAGCCGAGGAGGTGAACGTCAACTAAATGACGTCTTTTTTTTTTACCCTTGAGGAAGGCTCCGTTTGACAAACAGAGCTCTAAAATTGTTAAGTCTCAGTTTGGCAAATGGAGACTTAGAATATTTTTGCTTAAAATATACCCCAATTAGAGAAAGTCTGTTCACACACTCTGCTGCTGATATCATCAATGCTCGGTGCTTAATCGATATCGGTTATAAACTCAATAATACTCTCGCCGGATTCTTCTACCGTTTTGTCGTTAAAATCTTTTAACACATTGTAACATCGCTGATCGTTTACACTAGGAGCTACCAAATACAACGTGTCCCATTTCATCCGTCTCGTTATCAAATGAAGTAGAAGTTGTGTTTGGCCACTTCCGGATGGTCCGGTTATACTCATTATAATTGAATTCGGCAACATCGCATTGTGTTTGATAGGTTCTCGTCGTCGGGTAGCTGAATAATCAATCACATTCATGGTATTATATATAAATTATGGATCTATGTTGTATTAAGTGTAAGGCGCGTACTGGCCCAGATGACTTGACGACGATTACAACTAAAAATAACCGATCAGCACTTTCCGGTAAATGCGTACAATGTAGTACAAACAAATTTAGATTTGTTTCCCTTGATAAATCAAAGGATTTAAAAAAAAAAAACGAGGAGGTGATATTGCAGCCAAGCTAACTAAACTCCCAGGAACACCATGGGTGAAGTATCCAGGAGAAAAACACCTTCCAGGATATAGTTATTGTGGACCCGGGACGAGACTCGATATCCGACTCGGTGATCAAAATCAACCTCGACATGGTGAAGAACCAATAAACGCTATTGATAAGGCGTGTCATGCTCATGATGTTGCTTATAAAAGCAGCAATCTGCAACATAGACATATCGCAGTTGTGAAATTGATTCATGCGTTGAAATTTATCACTGATAAATCCTTGAAAGAAAAATTGGCTTCATGGTTAGTAAAATCGGCAATGAAAGGTAAATTTATGTTAGTCGCTGGTAATTAATAATAACATGGGATCTATTTATTATTCTCCAAAAGGATATTGGAGGGGTAAGGCAGGAATCAGTAAACTCGCTAGCTCCTAGAAGGTGAAATATACTACAGCGGCTAATTGGTTATCCAAACAGGCGATATGGCAAATTTATCTACCACCGCCTAAACAAATTAACTACTCGCATTTTGATGTGACCGTTCCTAATAAAGTTCATCAAGCTGATATATTATTTCTGCCGCATGATGGTGGCTACAAATACGCGTTCACTGTTGTTGATGTTGCGAGTCGATACAAATAAGCAGGGCCGTTAAAGACACAATCATCAAATGAAGTAGCTTATGCGTTTGAAAGGATTGATCAAATGGGTTCTCTGCGCTGGCCAAATCTATTACAAGTTGATCCTGGCAAGGAATTTCAGGGTGTAGTGTTATCAACAATGAAGCATCACAATGTCACCATCAGACGAGGACATGCTGCACTACATCACGATCAGGCAATTGTTGAACGATTTAATCGGACACTTGCTGAGCGTTTTTTTGGATATCAATACGCAAAGGAATTCACCGAGGATAAACGATCTCGTGAATGGGTCAAGAGATTACCAGCTGAATAATAAATTTACTCGAAAAATCAACATGAAACCTAACAACGCGATTAAAAAGAAGTATATACCCGTACAACCGTAAGAAGATTTTTCAAAACAACTAATACTCGGTAATGTCACTGTAAGATATTTATACGAACCAGGAGATCTCGAAGGTGGTGAAAAAGAGCTACTGATCCTATTTGGAGTGTCCCGGCGCATAAAAGATCTAGTATAACACGATCCACGGGTAGACCTGCAATCTATAGATTGGATTTTACCGCTCCTCAGCGAGGATTTACTCGTAAACAATTACAAGTGATATCCGAGGATACTCAATTAACGCCGCGTGGTCTTAACTAGCACCTCATCGTCTGTTGCATTCAAGACAATTCAGCATCACATTATTTCTAGTATGACCAATACTGCTATCTTTTCTGTCTACGGTAAGTTTTCGAGGATCTTTATCCGATCAACACCAAAACATTATACAATTGCAACTAGCGGAGTGATTATTCTGTTGTTGCTACAGCGTAAATCTTAATTCAGCATCAATAACAAATTTTTATTATTTTTTTTGTTATGCTGTTTATATCCAGACAGGTTTTTTCTGATTATATCATTATCAACAATATCACTTATTGTAGTGTCGTTGTAGTCTAGAACAACTCTTCGAAGCTGATTTATTCTTCGTACTCTGGATACTGCGAGAAAACTAAATTTGACCACTCGATGTGATTATCCACCATCCAAACAATTGTATCGGATATAGTCAATCCCTGTGAAGAATGTATCGTCGCTGCGTAACCTAGCGTCCACGGGGATTTATCAGCGCGCAATGCATCTTCGACGACTCTAATATCAACCAGCACAATAGCATTTAGGACTAAATTCTGCTTTTCACTCTGTCCTGGAATATCAACTTCAATATTCTGTTTTCGTGTATCCGAAGGCCTATAACACAACGGTACTGGAAGAGTTGCAAATTTTTCTTTGTGTGTTTTAATTACCTTCATCTGAAGTGTGTCTCTAACTATCTTTCTACATGCGATTATTAAATCATTTGGTCTCCACATTTCCCAAAATTCTTTTAATGGGGTTTCCGAAATTATTTCACGCGTTATTTCACATTGGATTCTATCCGGTTGTAATCTGATTAGTCTTTTGAACTCGCGTAATTGTTCATCAAGTGCTCTATGATCGGTGTTAATTTCTTCATAATGGTCTACAAAATTTGTCAACCAATCATGTGGAGATAAACCGACAAATGGTGGTGGTTGACCATGATCGCCGCATATTATTACTTTTGTGTTCGCTAACAATAACGAATCGATACACTTTTGTAATACATCTAACGACACCGTGCATATCTCATCCCAAATAATGGCTTTAGGAATAAATTTCTCACCCATTCGTTCAGGAGTCCATTCATCGCATTTCCATCGAAAGAAACTGTGATAAGTGCTTGCATTAATTCCTCGTTGTTTCATCTCTCTGGCGAGTTTGTGTGTTGGTGTTAGTACAATCATGTTTGATGCGTGAAAATCGATAGGATTTTTCCCACGAAATAATTCAATCGCACGAGTCGTCTTTACTGACCCACCACAGCCGTTTAGGTAGCTGGTTTTATATCTACATATTGGATCAGATATCTGCGGTGCATTAGATAGTTCTGATATCTGATCATTTTTCAAATATTTATCTTGAATCGTAACATCTGCTGATTTGGAATAGTCACAAGGTATTTCCCGCTTAATTCTCCATGATCCCCAACTCTCATCAGAATTAGTGAATTTAGCTTCGCTGTATTTCGCGTCTATATGAAATGAATCAGTGGCTACTGTAGCAGCAGAGAGGGTTAACAGACCAACTTTTTTAGGCAAATATTTCGTAAGCGTTTCGTTACAAAACTGAAACAAAAAAAAATCTTACGATGATAGTGCCAATTTAGTTGTCACAAACACATGGACTGCAAATATTTCGTAAGCGTTTCGTTACAAAACCGAAACAAAAAAAAAATCTTACGATGATAGTGCCAATTTAGTTGTCACAAACACATGGGCTGCGACACTGCAACGTTCCAAGATAACGTTTTATAAGCGGTCGTCGTTAATAATGAAAAAAATAATCTTACAACGATGTTGCTATTTAGTTGGCGTTCACCCTCTCTGCTGCTATGCGTTAACAATTTTTTTATGATGAAAATCATTGTTGAAATTCGAAGAATTTTCACGACGAAAGTCTTTAGGACGAAAATCCTTTCAGGATTTCACAAACAGACTAATTTGCAAAACTTCACCTCGTAGATCAATCAAATTATTAGATTGGTCAGTGAGTTTGAAATTAATTCTCGTTAAAGAATTATTATGACATCGCATAAAGACTGGATTAGTTGGGTCTTTAATAATTAGAAATCCTGGAGGAGCCGCTGGTGCAAATGAATATAGAATATAACCTTGCTGAGCTTGATTTGATTGCTCAAGATTTATTTGATAGCTTCCTTCGATAACATCACATACTAAATTTAGCGCTATCACATTTGAGATATTTACATTTTGAGGAGCGATATGTCTCCCACCGCCATCTTGGTCGTTATTAAATCTCAGAATATTTGTTTGTTGTCGTGATAATTTCTTCCAATCGTCGTGGATTTTCTTAAACCCGATATCGATGGCATAACTGAGATATTTTTTTTAATTCGTCGGGTTTATACCCCGGAATTTTAAATGTTTGAATATCCTCTACGCGGATATTATATGATTCCCTAAATACCCCCTTATGACTTTCGTTCATTAATACTTCTTGAATAATTTGCGTATGAAATGTTTCCATATCGTTGATGATTTTGTTACCTGTTTGTACTACGCTGATAAATTCATCTTGGGTGAGAGAGCCGGATTTAAGGGATATTAACAATAATGAAAAATCAATATTCATCGCTGTTAAATTTTCTTCGATTAAACCAACATAAATAAAGTAATTAGAGAGGTGATATCCCATAAACTTGTTAGGAGAATAATCTTGATAACTTTTCAATGAATTATCGGGTTTTATCACGTTGGAGACATAATCAGATTTTACAGGTTCTGGTATATCAAAAATTTCTCGTCTAGGTGGTAATTCAGGCCATCCTAACACTGATCTTATAGAACTCTGATAAATATCTACAACATACCCGGGTGATTTAATCTCGATCGCAGATGATAACGTCGGCTCGTGAACTGTTATAGCGATTTTTGATTCTTTTCCAGTGATAGATTTTATTCTTCGTTGCAATTCGTTATTGATTTGTTCGATTTGATATGACCCAGTTGGCAACGAGACAACGTTCCAGTCTGGGGTTCCATCTTCACGATTTTTCCACGCGAACACCAAGGAATTATTTGGTTGTTGACCACCAAATGCTACCGATCTGATATTGGGCCAGCTATGATACACTCGTAGTTTTGCTAGCGCTATCTCGCTCACTGGAACGGGGGTTGGGAAATTCACACTGAATTACATAGTCGTTTAGTTTACTCTGGCTACACGATGATAGTTTTTTTGTGATCCCGGTTAATATACCGGCGATTGTAGCCACCGCGGAAATAGCGATTGGAACTACGACCGGAGCTATCATTGTAACCGAAGATAGTATTATTCCAGCAGCAGTGATTACACCCGACACCGAATACACGGTGATATCAACCGCGGTTATTCTTCGCTGGTATTTTTTTATTTTTATTTGATACTCCTCACAACGTGAGCTGAGTTTAGTTTGAAATTCTCTGACCTGATCATAGCGATACTGATACACTGAAGGGATTGTCATCTTATTTTAGCAGCATTAGTGTTTTCAATTTAATTGTTTACTTAAATCCACTACGAATTCTACGTACCACGTTACTGAAACCCTGGCTAGATTTCTATCTCCGGTCGTTATCGTGAACTGTTCAGATACATCCTTGTCGATGATCGTTGATATCGTATTATTAACTCCAGATGAACTACTTGATGATATATTGAATTGATTCGGTGATACTATTGTTAATCGATAAATACCCTTGACTGCTGCGGTTACGTTTAAAATGTTGGTTGTGGGAGTCCACGCAAATGAACCGTGTTGAATCGTGTATACGATATTGTTGGTGCTCTTATGAAGAATTTTTATTTTTTCAATAACACTTATCATCCTCGTTGTATCATCTTTCATTGCGTTGTTGAATGTTTTTAGATCATCGATGGATTTTTTAATATCAGGAAGGGTTATTTCAATTTTATAAAATGGGGTTCCAATAAACTTATCAGTGATGTTTTTACGAAACATTGAAAACTGTTTCACGTGTTTTTCATATTCGGATTGAAAAGCTGCTAGTTCTAACATAGAATCTTTTATCGAGGTGAGATTTGGTATGGTCACTGGTGGATTTCCAAAAAATTCTAGCATGGGTTTATCAATTTTGTCTATTATATTTCCTTGTATTGCAGTAAACTGGTCAAATACAACTATATGATCGTCATACTTATCATTGAGCGATTTCAATGAATTCGCCGTGTTATCGAATGTTGCTAATTTATCCGTGATCGTTGAAACTAGTACACCTAGTTTGAGTTTACCCTGATCGGAAAATAACGCGATAATATCCTCTGCTGCGTCTCGTCGTTTAACTAAAATATCATCTAGGGAAATATTACTAGTTTTCAATTTACCCTGACGATCGCCAAATACAACTATTTCACCAGGATCAACACTTGCTAGGTTCAACGTTTCGGCTATTTCATCTTCGATTAGTTTTTTAACATCCTTGATTTTATCAAGGATTTCAACTCCATCAGTATCCGGTTTCTTCAGCGCTGATAAAGGTCGTCCCCAAATATCAATCATTGTTATCATAGAAATCTTTTCTCTGTTAAAAGCAAAGATTTTCAATCTAAAGATTTCCAATCCAACGACTGCTAGTATACTCATTCACTACTACATGAGGTGGTTTTTGTCCTCGTGAAATAGCATCAAGTACGTTTAATACTTCATTACACATATGGGTGGGTCAATCATCATTTGCGTTGGTAACGTGGAATACCAACGGGGTATTTTTAAGCGCGTTGATAAATCAAGGATATAGCGGTTAAATTCCTTCGGAGGCGCTAGTCCATATGAGTCAAAGTAAATAATCCCACGTGGATCAATCGCGTATGCAACCCAGTGTGTTCCAGGTCCATCGCTGTTATCTAGATTAATAATACCCGTTTCAACGTGATTAGGTTGTGCCGGTAACTGATCTTTCATAAAAACACCTCTGAAGTTTTTAATCGCGAGTTTTTTAGCAGCATCAATTGAATCAAAATTGGACATTGGAAGATTTTTCACTAGTAAACCGTTCCTGGGATTCTTAGACCCGATCCTTTTTACCACGTGTGTGGAGTTCCTGGTAGTCTTAGACCTTTCCCCCTTTTTTATACCCTTTTCCCGTTGCTTTCTTTAGTGCCATTCCTGCCGCGGTACCAATAGCCCCTAACGCTGCCGCTTTAGCTATCGCTGGGGCCGCTCCGGCAATCTACACTGGAATCAACCCTAACAGCGGGAATATACCACCAGTCTTTTCCATGTTTTTAATCGCGCTCGCAGAAAGAGTAACCTGAACTCCCTTTTTTTCTTTAAGCGAGCTATTAAAATGATTAACCTGAGTTTTCGTCAGTGATAGTTTATTTTCCCCGCCATTCATTTGATTAGGTTTCAGCGTTTTTGTGGTTCCACATTGCTTAGCTGATTTGGATTGTAATTTTTTTAACTGACCAGGTGTCAACGACACATTGATATTATTATACGACATTATACAAAACAGATTGATTCTAAATCGCAGAGAGAGAGAGATGGAAATATGTAATCAATCACAGATTTTCCACTGGTGCATCTACCACTCTCATTCGTCCACCAACACCTTTGAGTAGCATTGATTTATCACTGAGAATGACAGCAACCGCTCTATGATTCTGGATAAGGATAGTAGGTACCCCACCAACTATTAGACCAACAGGACGGGTTACACGAGCTCGGAAGTGTATATCAATATTTGATATTTGTGATATTTGTAGACCAGTATCAACATTTTGATCGCGTCCCATATACGACAACAGGTTATGATAAACTCGTGCAATATGATTGTTTTCATAGTTAAGTTGTATATCCTCTGATGGTTCTTGCTGTCCGTTTATTTTCAGCGAGACTTCATTACACACAATTTGATCAAATATCATATGGGAACGTTCTTGATTATTTAATCGCGCAGTATTCTGTAGCGCAATAACAATATGCCGTGGAGCTGAAATACCCTGTTTCGATGCTAGATGCCATGTAAGTGTACCATCAATATTAGAATCTATGGTATCTGTGGATGTTGTCAACCAACTCAACAATGTCTTTCCCCCCTGATCCATAAATGATAACAATCGCGGTTCTGTTGACAACGACGGAGTCAACACTGGCATCCACAGTGTTAGTTTTGATAAAACGACTTTACCAGCGGCAACGCCAGCACCGCGCCAGATTGCATTATCATCAGTACCTTTTCTCACTAGTGCCACCGTATGCTTTGCTCCATAGATAACTTTTCTGACGTTTCTACAAAATCCAAATATGTGATGCAACGGAATCGCACATGAAAACCGTCGATGCTGTCCTTGTAACGTTGATACTCGTGTTGCAAATCCTAGATTGTAACCGGGAATATTATTGATGACATCAAATTCAGCAGCTGGTCTTACATATCCGGCTGGTGTTGGATCAACTGCTGTAGCTCGTGTTGCTTTAACTCTAGAATACTGGACGTGCTCAGCGTTATCAGTAATATCCTTTGCGAACATCATAGACGGACCTGCCGATCTTGTATAATCATCGGAATATCTCGCTAACCCGATTATTCCCGTAGCAATATCAACCTCACGTTCAATAGATTCGATTTCTCTTCCATCAATGAGATATCTAGCACATTCAAATAACGCCATGATGCCATTGTTAACAAAACCAACTCGGATAGTTGGGTTATCATCATATGGTGTATTAGCTGCAACATTTGTTACGAGTTCACCTTCGACTTCAATAAAGGCCTCACAAGGCAAAAAGTATTTACTGGTATCATGAACTTGAAGTTCGATTCTCCCCCGAAGATCAGGTTGTGCTGCGTGATAGGCAAAAAATTGATAATCGCGTACAGAATTATCCTTGAGTACTAGGGCGTCCATGTCAAATGCAATATCAGGGTTCTGTTTGAACATTTTTTATTATATACCCGCTGGTCTAAATTGAAGGTGAAAATGTAAATTGCTTGGAAAATCCTCGATTTTTAATTTCAATGAATTTTATTTATTATAATAATTTTTTTTTATAATTTGCAAAGCAATTTTCATCGACGTCTTTGACTTTTGTAGAAATTCTTTGAATTTCCAAGACCACTTCCCGCTATCATAGTTGCTGTGTTATTATCCTGGGCGGTCATCAACGACTGTGGTTTTTCATCTACTGCGTTATTTATTATTTTACTAACACTTGCAGGCATAACCGCAGTAGATGGTAACGGTAATGGTTTCTTTGAATTTGAAAATCCTTTGGATTTTCCCCGTCGAACTAGCGCTGTTAGTTTATCCTTCGCGGCTGAAAACGCCTTCGTGGCAAGATCACAATCAGTGCTATTGCCCTTATCTCTGATAACATCAATGGCTTTCATTGATAGTTGTTTTGCTAGCGGCGCTACTTTTGGAGCCATTCTTGAAAATAATCCCATTATAGTATCACAGAGACCATCTCCATAGTATGCTCGGTATTTTGTCAATCGTGAGTTTACCACGTAGAGGTTAGTTGGTTTATCATGGTTGTAGTGTATGATCATTCTCTATTCAATTGCTATTTATCTAATCGTGGTGACATTACTCACTGGTGACCGTCCACTAATTCTTCAATAAAATCTCGATATGTTGCAATATCCATGATACCACCTTGAAATAACCTCTTACAGATATCAGCAGCTTCATTGATTATTTCTGGTGAGTTATTTCCGGCTCGTTTTCCTCCTACAAGTATTTCTAATCGTGCTATATCATCAAGAATATTGCCAGGACATGTTACGCTAGAGTTTCCAACTAAGCCACTACCCTTTTTTTAGTTGTACCAGTTGCACCCTTCTCAGAATCAGCCTCTGCCATTATTTGTATTTCACCTGGGATTGGGTCAGCTGTGTATACTGGTGGTGGTTGTGCGACTCCCATTAGCATAGCTAGAAATTAATTATAATCAGATTTTATTTCTTTTGTGATTTTAGTTTTTTCCCGGTTTGCTAAAAACACCTTATTTGCCCAAATTTCTTGAGTTTTTACAAATTCTTTAGACTGGTCGTCTTTTAAATAACCATATCTTTTCACTTTTTTAAAGTTGTCTTTGGTAAATTTAACTAACTCAGAGTCTGTTTGGATATTTCTGATTGTATTTAACGCATCAACTGTAAATATATTTTCAGGAGAATAGTCCTCTTTTGAAACAGCGCCTTGTTGTTCTTGAAATTCTTCTTGAAATTCTTCAAGTGGTTCAGGTGGTGGGGGAATATCAATTTCACCTAAGCGTTTAATTTCCTCCTAAAGTTCTCGTTGTTGTTCTTCTTGTCGTCTTGCAGCAGTTATTATATCACCAGGAAGTGATTTTAAAGATTTTTTTGTTTGTTTAGATCGTTTTGCTATTTTTTCAAGTTCACCAAGAAGAGGTCTCTCTACTCGTTTCCCCTGTTCAGGGACATCTCCGTATATAGCTCGTTCAGTAGCTTTTTTCACATCTGTAGTTGCAGCAACAATCGGCTTAAAGAGTTCCTGTGTATCAGTAGAAAAATCAGTTTGAATTAATTGCCACTGCTGAAGTTTTTCACGTATTCGATCACGAACGGGTAATAGTTTATTAATATCATTCAGTCGTTGTTTTGTGTTACGTGTAGTCAGTGATGTTCCTACCATTATTGAAATAGTATCAGTGATGTTAAATTGCAGACAATTCACCGAGTAAAAAAAAACAATCACTAGATTATACTTCCCTGTTGTTATACGGGACACACAATTTTACTTCCTCGTTGTGCACAGGTAGTGATTATACATGCACACAATACAATTACCTGTACCGGTTATACAACAAGGAGGCGCTCTCTACGCGTGGGGCTCAGCTTGCTCCATTAACGTTTTTAACTGTCTCACCTTACAATTAATAAGTTTTCTGCTTTCATATTCTGAACTTAATTGCTTCCGAATATGTTCAACGATGTTACATAATGGTACAAATATATTATTGTCTTCATGATAAATTAAACTCTCACGGATAAGTTTTTGTAAGCGCTTAATTAAAAAATATTTCTTAGCTAGTACGTATTTTCCATTCTGCTCTGCAAATTGTATATCGTCGAAATCGGTCATAATTTGATCACAATTTAACCCTGAACATAACTCAATATTTTGCTCCTTAAGCTTGTTGATTTCAACAATAACACATTTGAGATTTTCAAGATTCATATATATGAAAAGTATATTTATTTAATTGCTTGAATGAAAATCCAAAGGATTTCCAAAATGAATTCTGGACACGCTAAGGTGTTGGTCATCTTAGTATATCCAGAAGCTTAGCGCGATTATAAATGATTATGGTTATATACAATAGATGACAACGGTACTTACAACCCCTTATCTAGTGTGTAGGCGGTTGTATTACACATAGGACGGTACAACAATAGATTATAATAACAATGGATGATGACGGCACAACAATAGAACATAATAACAATGATATAATACAATGAATTGATTCAATGACAATGGTATAATACAATGAATTGATTCAATGACAATGGTTATGAATGACGACGGCACAACAATAGATTATAACGTGAATAAATTGATTCAATGACAATGGATGACGGGGTGGCTCTACATTCATACGTGATCATTACAACCTATATAAAACCTAGGTTGTATGAATAACAAAAGATATCCATACACCAGGAAGTGTATGGGTTGTAATGATCACATGTATGATTTTTGAACGCGAAAACCCCAATAGTATAAAACGATTTTACGGTATATAAGCTGCTGTTAGAGACTAACAGTACAGCGGTGGTGTAGTGATTTTATTCCTTGTTGTGTTTAATAATGATCACTGACAACGTTGAAGTATACATGATACTTGAAGCAGACACCAAAAAAAAAAAGAATTAAATACGACGTGTATATAAAACAGTTCTGTTAATGCTTAAAAAAAGACGAAATTGATTATATTCTGTTGAGATTCATAATAGCGAAACCAACCAATCAAAAACCACCAAAACAACAAGTGTTTCAACGATAACTCTGTAATTGGTGATTTGTCACACGCGCGCGTTACCTAACAGAGTTATTCCCCAGAAATTGCAAAGCAATTTCCAATGCAAGATTATAGTTAGGCGTAAACAAATCGAATTTTTTTACAAAAACGTTTTGAAAAAGCGGTCTTGGTTATATTCTCTGCAACAAATCGTACTGAAGTCGAACAAATATCGAAAAACTCTCCAGCTTTTTTCATAGATGGAAATATTATTTCCTCGTTGTCAGCATTAATTGATATTATCCGTCTAGGATTTTTCGAGTATTTTCCAGTCCCACCTCGTTTTGAATTATCACGTTGTGAAATAGCTTGAAGGTTGTTCAATTTTTTATTCCTGGGATCAGAATCAATGTGATCAATAACAAAACCATCCTTGATCAGTCCATTAAATACTTCATAGACGAAACGGTGATTAAGATACTTCTCCCTACCAGCAGTAAACATCAAATATCCCATACCATTATCCCACCCAACCGGCTTCTTGAGTCTACTGTGTCTAACAACACCATCACGAGAAGCTTCGTAGTTTTCAATAACAGGATGTCTTTGAAATTCTTGGCTCATTTGTATACAATATACTTCTATTTGTCTAATTCATTATTTGGTTGAGATATAACATTGGGAAATCTTTCTATGTAGTCTTGGGCGGTTTTTATGATTTTGCCGTTGGCAACGTCATTGACAGAGTCAGGATTTTTGATTCTTCGCTTGTCATAATAACGCTTCAACTCTCTATAACGCCTACCCCCGCAATTGACACATAATTGTGAATTGCCTCTAACACCTACCCCACAATGGATGCATGGGAGAGGACCTTTTGAGCCGTTTCTCACGCTTTACATATGATACCCACAGAATTCATTTCTGCATGATTTGTTACACGGAGTCTTTGATCCAATCATAAACCATTTGCAATTATTCATTATATAAAAACTTTTTATTTAAATACTTGTTTTAATTATAATATGAAGGAATTCAAGAGATTATCGAAAATTAAGCCTTGGAAAAATGCTAAATTCAATCTCGATAGAATCTCTAATATACCAAAAAGTCTAATAGATGACAAAAGCCTGTTGAGTAAAATCAGAGAGTGTTTTAATGAATTTAAGCGCGATGGTGCAGCACACTGTTGGTCGACATTTCGAATAATCAACAACATCGAAGATGTCGGTGTCAATGTTCCCGTAATAGATGCTACCATGAATGATACAAGAGCAGCTAAGCAGCAGAGAGGGCGAACCTCACAACCTTTTTAGACAAAATTTTGATTGAAATCTTAAAACGAGCCTTCCTACGATCTCATTTTAACCAAAAAAAGGGCGAACCTCACAACGCTCCGGCAAAAAAAATATCTCCATTTGCCATATGGAGATTTTACGATTTTTTAATTAATTTTGGTCGCAACGTCGTTGTCAATCACCCTCTCTGCTGCTGAAATTTTCAGTTCTGGTTAATAATTTTTAAAATTGCAAAGCAATTTACGATGAAAATCACTAAGATTTCACAAACAGACTAATCGCTAACACCTCATCTTGTAGATCAATCAGATTATTGGACTGGTCAGTGAGTTTGAAATTAATTCTCGTTAGCGAATCATTATGGCATCGCATATAGACAGGATTAACCGGAGACTCAATAATTAACCATCCTGGAGGAGCTGTTGGTGCAAACGAATAAAGAATATACCCTTGCTGAGCTTGATTTGATCGTTCGAGATTAATTTGATAGCTTCCTTCTATAACATCGCATACTAAATTGATTGGAATCACCGATGAAATATTCACGTTGAACGGAGCGATATGTCTGCCGCCACCGTCTGGGTCATTATTATGTTTGAGGATTTTTATTTCCGACGGTGCTGTTTTCTTCCATGCATCATGAATTATTTTAAAACCAACATCGATGGCATCACTGAGAAGTTTTTTTAGTTCTGGTACGTTATATCCGGGTAGTTTAAATGTTGGAATATCCTTAACGGGGATTTTATAGTCTGTTGCAAATGTTGTTCTCGACATGGAGTGATCATCATCTAGTATATCATGAATAATTTTCAAATTAAATTTTTCCATATCGTCGATAATTTTGTTGCATGTTTCTACGACGCTGATAAATTCATCTCGGGTGAGAGAGCCGGATTTAAGAGATATTAACAACAGTGAAAAATCATTATTCATCGCTGTGAAATTTTCAACGATTTTAAGTTCGTTAGCAACAAGAAATTTCTCTTTTCTATCTGTATCGTCAAAGATACTAAAAAAATTTGTAGTAATTTTGTGATCTATATAGCTTTTTAATGGATTGTTAGATTTTATCCTGTCGGTGATATAATCAGTTTTTTGTGGTTCAGGTGGTAAATTAACGGTTTCCCCCTGGGGTGGTAATTCAGGCCATCCTAGTACGGTTCTAATAGAACTCTGATAGATATCTACGATGTATCCTTCTGTGCTTATTTCAATTGCGGATGATAGTGTCGGTTCATGAACCGTTATAGCGATTTTCGATTCTTTTCCAGTCATCGATTTTATTCTACGAGCGAATTCATCATTGATTTGTTCAATTTGATATGACCCTGTTGGTATTGAAACGACGTTCCAGTCTGGAGTCCCGTCTTTTTTATTCTTATTCGCGAAAACCAAGGAATTATTCGGTTGTTGACCACCAAATGATTTTGATCTGATATTAGGCCAACTGTGATACACTCGTAGTTTTGCTAGCGCTATCTCCTTCACCGGGACTGGGCTAGGAAAATTTACACTAAACTCGGGTTTCGTAGATGTTATTGATATCATACTTGTTTGTACTGGGTTTGTATTTTCTACTATTTGTTGAAGTAATTCTATCGGTGTTGTCATCGTTGCTATACTGTTGTTGTCGCTCTAATTTTGACATCGTGGAATCAAAAATACTGACCATCACTGAGAACTCAGGATCTGATATCGTTGATGTTATTGATATCATTCTGGTTTTTGGGTTCGTGTTTTCTAATTTCATCGGTGTTGTCATCGTTGCTATACTGTTGTTGTCTCTCTAATTTTGATATCGCGGAATCAAAAATACTGAGCATCGCTGAGAACTCACTATCTGATATATTTGTATTATCGAGTGACGACGATATCATCGAGGATAATTGCGAGTACGCGGTTGATACAATATGAAATTGAATTAAGTAATCTTGCAGTTTACTCTGGCTGCATGATGATATCTTTTTTGTTATCCCGGTTGATATACCCGCGATTGTAGCCACCGCAGAAATGCAAATTGGAACTACGACCGGGGCAATCATTGTAACCGATGCAAGTATTATTCCGGCACCAGTGAGAACGCTTGACACCGAGTACATAGTAATATCAATCGCGGTGATTCTTCGTCGGTATTTTTTTATGTTTATTTGATACTCCTCGGCGAGGGTTTTGAGTCTAGTTTGAAATTCTCTGACCTGATAATAGCGACATTGCGTTGATGAAATCATTTTTATTTTAAAAACGCTAGCGTTTTCAATTGTGAAATCTAAAGGATTTTCCTTTCAATTTAGTTATTTACTTCGCATACGAATTCTAAGCACCAGGATATTTTTGATCTGACGGTGTTATCAACCGCGACAATCTCAAATTCTTCTTCACCTCCGATAATTACTGTCGTGGTGCCACCAAAGTAGGTTTTACCGCTTACGATGATATCAAATTGCTTGTTAGAGATTAACGTCATCCTGTAGATACCATGAGGCCACTTCTCGATATTGACTTTCAATTTAGCATTAGATTCTTTTACCCAATCAAAGGTCCCATACTTTACCCTTTCAGAGGTTTCTTTTAGTTTAAGAATATCGTCGTTAACGTCGAGATAGGTTTTTTTGATTTCAGCGAGAGTCTGGCCTGTCAACGATGTGGTTTCAGAGACAGATGTTCTCCCTAAAAATTTATCAACGATGGTATTAAGTGTTGTTTGTCTCACCATAAACATATTAATATCTTTGAGAGTCATTGTAAATGTAACCGGGACACCAAAGAAATTATTAGCGACGTAGGCATTATGAGTATGCCTGCCGATAAACTCGTTGATTTCAGCGAGAGTCATGCCAGCCACAAGCGGGGTTCCAAAAAACTTAACAACGACGTCGTTAGTGGGTTTTTGTACTTTTTCAAGATTTTCTATTAGTTTAGAAATATCATTGTAAATATCAAGATAATTTGCCTTGACTTCATTTTCATTCATCATCCTCTCCGCGTCCTTGTTAAAAAAGAATAGCGATAGAAAGTTTTTGATTTCAGCGAGAGTCATGCCAACCACAAGCGGGGTTCCAAAGAATTTATGAATGACATTTTTGCGAAAATTATTATAACCTCGTATATGATCATCCAGCTCACGGCTGCGGGTAGCAATCATGCTGTCTTGGGCGGCAATTGCGTCGGTGATCGTAGACACAAGTGCGCCTGGTTTAAGTCGTCCGCTGCTGGAATACAGCGCAATAGAGTTTTCAGCGGTGTTTTGTTGTTTAACCAAAATATCATCCAACGACACATCACTAGTTTTCAATTTACCCTGATCGGAAAATAACGCGATAGTATTTTCGATTGCGTTTTGTTGTTTAACCAAAATATCATTCAACGACACATTACTGCTTTTTAATTTACCCTGACGATCTTGAAATACAACTATTTCCCCGGGATCAACATCTGTTAAATTTAACGTCTCAGCGATTTCATCTTCGATTAGTTTTTTTATATCCTTGTTAGAATCACCGGTTGCAACGCCATCGGGTTTAGGTTTCAGAGGTCTTCCCCAAATATCAATCATATTATTGTAAAACTCTCTCTCTCTCTAAAAAGCGATTGCTAGTGTATTCATTCACGACAACATGAGGTGGTTTCCCCCTTGGGTTATCCAAGGAGTTAGAAATAGCGTCAAGAACATTTAATACTTCGCTGCCGCATATTGGTGGATCATTCATTTGTTGTGTTGGTAGCGTTGAATACCAAGTCTTCATTGGAAACGTTTTTATATAACGCATGAATTCCTTCGGCGGTGCTAATCCATATGAATCAAAATAGACAATCCCACGTGGATCAATAGCGTATGCAACCCAGTGAGTACCAGGTCCGGTGCTGTTATCGAGATTAATGATACCGGTTTCAACGCTGTTGGGTTGTGCTGGTAATTGATCTTTCATAAAAACACCTCTGAAGTTTTTTTATGGCGAGTTTTTTAGCAGCATCAATTAAATCAAAATTGGACATAGGAACCATCGGTTCCTCAACTAGTAAACCGGTCCTAGTCTTAGACATTTTCCGCTGTACCACGAATACGGGGTTCCTGGTAGTCTTAGACCCTTTCCACTTTTTTTATAACCCTTCCCCGTTGCTTTCTTTAATGCCATTCCTGCCGCGGTACCAACAGCCCCTAACGCTGCCGCTTTAGAAACCGCTGGGGTTGCTGCCGCAATCAACGCTGGAATCGCAGCTAGCAACGGGAATATACCGCCTGTTTTTTCCATGTTTTTGATAGCAGCCGCAGAAATAGTAATCTGGACACCCTTTTTTGCTACAAGTGCATCATTGAAATGTTTTACTTGACGAGTTGTAAGCGATAATTTATTCGCCCCGCCAGTCATTTGATTGGGTTTCAGCGTAACAGTGGTTCCACATTGCTTAGCTGATTTGGATTGTAATTTTTTTAATTGACCAGGTGTCAACGACACATTGATATTACTATACGACATTATACAATAACAGATTAATTCTAAATCGAGGATTTCAATTACATGTTTATGAAAATCATAGATTTTCTACTGGCGCATCTACCACTCTCATTCTTCCTCCAACACCTTCGAGTAGCATTGATTTGTCGCTGAGAATGACAGCAACCGCTCTATAATTATCAATAGCATCAGGACGGGTTACATTAGCTCTAAAGTGTATATCAACGACAGACTGTCTTGTTCAATCGAGATGTTCCAGCGAAAAGTAATAGATCGGATATAGATTCTTAAAATCAAATTGTGATATTTGTAGACCAGTATCAACATTTTGATCACGTGCCATAAACGACAACAATCTATGATATACGCGAGAGCAGCAGAGAGGGTGAACCTCACAACTTTCCGAGCGTCGATTCGGAAATCTGAGGCTTCCACCAAATAGTAAAAAAAATGGCGTCTATTCGATAAAATAAGATTTCCTTATATACGCCAACGTCGTTGTCATCCACCCTCTCTGCTGCTAGTGATTTCATCACTGGGTTAACAAAAAATAATAAATGATTTCAACCAAATATTTGATCGAGTCCGATACGATATCGAGTCCGAGGATCATGTAGATTTATTGTTGCGAATCCATGCGGGGTTGACTGAGCATGACTAAAGAAATTTTTAAATTGATTGAAGTCCATATCGGAACACCATGTCTGCCAAATATTTCGTAGCGTATGTGTATCAACGCCGTTAAACACAGCAAGAATATTACAGTTATCTCTGATCACTTTTGGAATCTGAGTGTAGCGTTGAGTGACATATATCACATCAGTGTTTTTGTGACGCCCCCGGGAAAATATTCTAGCTGGGTTTTTTTGATTGTCTAACATCACATCGTCGTATACGACTAAATTGTTAATGCTCCAATCAAGGTCATCCACGGATGGCGCCTCGTCAATATCAGTTATAAAATCAATGGTATTCTCACCTTTAATTCCTGATGCATTCTCGTTAAAATCCTTTAACACTTCATAGCATCGTTGATCATCTACGCTAGGGGCAATTAAATACAACTTATCCCACTTCATCCATCTCATTATTAAATTGAGCAACAATTGCGTTTTACCGGATCCAGATGGCCCGATTATAATTGCACGGATAGAGTTTGGTAGCGCTGCATGATGCTTAACTGGTTCTCTTATTTTAGTCGCTGAAAAATCAATTATATTCATATCTCTATACATAAATTATGGATCTATATTGTGTGAAGTGTAAAACGCGTACTAGCACAAATGATGTGACGACGGTTACAACTAAAAATAACAGATCAGCACTAACTGGTAGATGTGCAACATGTGGTATAAAAAAGTTTAGATTTATTTCTACAAAATCAAAGATTTTACAATCCGGAGATGTTTTAAAAAAAAACGAGGAGGTGATATCGCAGCCAAATTGACAAAGCTCCCTGGAACCCCATGGGCAAAGTACCCCGGAGAAAAGCACCTTCCAGGATATAGCTACTGTGGTCCCGGAACACGATTAGATATCAGACTTGATGATCAAAATCAACCCCGACCCGGTGAAGAACCAATAAACGCCATTGATAAGGCCTGTCACCTTCATGATGTTGCATATAAAAGCAGCAATCTGCAAAACAGGCATCTCGCGGATGTGAAATTAATTCATGCGTTAAATGCTATTCCAGATAAATCTTTTAAAGAAAAGTTGGCTTCGTGGTTGGTAAAATCAGCTATGAAAGGCAAATTGATGATGGGTGCTGGTAATTAATAATATGGAATCAATTTATTATTCCCCAAGAGGATACTGGAGGGGTAAATCAGCAGTACATAAACTCGCTAGCGCTGCAAAAGTGAAAAAAACTACAGCGGCGGATTGGTTATCTAAACAGGCACTATGGCAAATTTATCTACCACCACCTAAACAAATTCAATTCTCGCATTTTGATGTGACCGCTCCTAATGAAGTTCATCAGGCTGATATATTATTTCTGCCACATGATCGTGGTTACAAATACGCGTTAACCGTAGTTGATATTGCAAGTCGATACAAAGAAGCAGAACCGTTAAAAACAAAATCAGCCACTGAAGTTGCTTCTGCATTTGAAAGGATTTATCGACGAGGTCCTCTGCACTGGCCGAATCTATTGCAGGTTGATCCTGGCAAGGAATTTCAGGGTGCGGTTCTATCTACAATGAAAAATCATAATGTCACCATACGACGAGGGCATACTGCACTACATCGCAATCAGGCCATTGTCGAACGATTTAATCGGACGATTGCTGAGCGGTTATTTGGATATCAATACGCAAAAGAATTCATTCAAGAAAAGCGATCCCGTGAATGGGTCAAAAGGTTACCAGCTGTGATTACTGCACTGAATAACGAGATTACTAGAACAATCAACATGAAACCTATCAACGCGATTAAAAAGAAGTCTATACCCGTACAACCACAAAAAGATTTCCCTAGAAACGCTAGCGTTTCCCAACCAATTCTTGGTAGTAATGTCACTGTTAGGTACTTATACGAACCAGGAGAGCTTGAAGGGGGTAGAAAAAGGGCTACTGATCCTATTTGGAGCGTCACTACGCATAAGATATCTAGTATAACACGATCAACTGGTAGACCAGCAATCTATAAACTGGATTCAACTGCTCCTCAGCGAGGATTTACTCGACAACAACTGCAAGTGATTCCCGAGGATACTCAATTGCCACCGCATGGTCTTAATTAGCACCCGATGCCAGAGGCATTGTGCTTTCACCCCGGCGTCTATTGCACTCAAGACAAGTCAACATCACATTATTTCTGACATGACCGAGATTGTTATTTTTTCTGTCTACGGTGAATTGGCGAGGATCCTTATCCGAATACTGCCAACGCATTATACAATTGCAACTCGCGCAGTGATTATTCTGTTGTTTCTTCAAAGTGATTATTAATTTAGCATCAATATCAAATTCTCGTTGTTTTTTTTTTGTCCTGTTGTTTGTAACCGGAGAGTTTTTTATTAATGATGCTAACATCAATATCACTTATTGTTGTGTCATTATCATCACCAATGATTTCATCATCGCCACCTGACTCTGTCATGACGACAATTCTTCGAAGCTGATTTATTCTTCGTACTCTGGATACTGCGAGATAGACTAAATTCGACCATTCGATGCGATTATCTACCATCCAAACAATTGTATCCGATATAGTCAATCCCTGTGAAGAGTGTATTGTTGCTGCGTATCCTAGCGTCCATGGGGATTTATTAGCACGCAATGCATCTTCAACGACATTGATATCAACCAGCACAATATCATTTAACACGAGAATCTGCTTTTCACTTCCTGACTTTGTCAGGCTTGGAATATCAACTTCTATATTCTGCTTTCGTGTATCCGAAGGCCTATAACACAACGGTACTGGAAGCGTTGCAAATTTTTCTTTATGCAATTCAAATAACTTCATCTGAAGTGTGTCTCTGACTATTTTTCTACTTGCTACTATCAAATCATTTGGTCTCCACGTTTCCCAGAAATCATTCATAGGAGTTTCTGAAATTATTTCACGCGCTATTTCGCATTGGATTTTATCCGGTTGTAATCTAAGCAGTGCTTTGAACTCGCGTAATTGTTCATCAAGTGATCTATGGTCGGTATTAATTTCTTCATAATAGTCTACAGAACCCTTTAGCTATTCATGTGGAGATCCACCGACAAATGGTGGTGGGTGGCCGTGATCACCGCACATGACGACTTTTGTGTTTTTGTTTAACAACCACTCAAGAAATGTTTTTAATACATCTAATGACACTGTGCATATTTCATCCCAAATTATGATTTCAGGAATGAATTTATCACCCATACGCTCAGGAGTCCATTTGTCACCTTTCCATCGAAAAAAACTATGGTAAGTGCAAGCATTTACCCCTCGCTGTATCATCTCTCTGGCGAGTCTGTGAGTCGGTGTTAACACAATCATGTTAGTAGGAATACAAGTATTTCCACCACCACGATATAATTCAATTGCACGAGTTGTCTTTCCTGACCCACCACAACCGTTTAAATAAACTGTCTTGTATCTACATATTGGATCAGATACCGGTGGTGCATTAGAAAATTCTGATTGAATCTCATCACATTTTAAGTACTTTTCATCCATGGCAACGTCTGCGGATTCACAATACTCATGTAGCATCTCCTTTTTAAATCGCCAACGCCCCCACGCTTCCTCCGGATCTGTGAATGCCGCTACAGCTGATTTGTACTTATTGTGTATATACATCGAATCAGTGGCTACTCTAACCGCGGTATTAGGAAATCTATTTATCATCGAAAATAAATTGATAGAAGCATAAGCTAGCATAGAACTTCTCAAATGTGTGTACTGGGAATTATATCCATCACAGTAGGTAACAACCGTACCCAATTTCTCACCATTGGATAGAAAAGCATCCTTACGGGATACAAGTTTTCCCTGTTTCGTTAAATCCGTTACAAGAAAATCGTATTCAGCGACGTCTATGATTAACCGCGAGGAAAATTTTGCATTGTCGTATCTTCCACCCTGGGTAAATTTACCGATTATTTTTCGTCCAAAATCCTTTGCTTGTTCTTTTTTACTTTCAAATAACTTCTTAGACCAATTTATGATTTCTTCTTCATTGAAATCTGGACACTGTTTTCGTAGTTCGCTGATAATACGATCTAGATCGGGTTGTGGTAGCCAAACTTCTTTCTGAGCTCGATAGCATATAATAGCTTCGGAAACAATCAACGATATCAGCATGCCACAATCAATCATATATCGTAGTAACACTATTGGCATCCAGGCCTTTTCAGATAGGTGTCTACCGAGCCAAACATAACTACACGGATGTAACCCTGTAGCGAGTTCAAATGATATCACACGAGCGAATCCGGTTAAATCAAAATCAGGTAATGGTCCATTAATCGCAACACGAGTCATTTCATGCGTGGGGTGTCCAAATCGTTTAAAATAGTTACTACATTCTCCATACCCGAGAAAACTTCCAGGATAACACGCGGATATATCAATTGAAATCATACCGTCACGATGGTATTTTGTATTCCACAGTCCTCCATGACCAAATTCGATGCAACTCAATTTAACGTCCTCGAGAAAATCACTTCGTGTTGGACGCCAGGAGTTTTTTTCTCTTGCGAAGTGAGCTACCACTGATGGAATAGTAAAACTATCCGTGAGTAGTTTTTCATGGAAACTCTCCGGTGAAAAATCACTAGCGATTTTTCTCATTCTGTTATCTAATTCTTCAACGCGATATAATTCACCATTTGGTCTTACAAATTGATCAAATCCTGATTCGGAACCAGCACTACTAAGTAACCACACTGACACAGGATCATCTTTACACAACGCATGAATAGCATCAAATAATTTCTCTTCATAGAAAACATCCCCGGAAAATTCCCCGGAAAATTCCGGGGGGATATATCTCACGGTTCTATCTCGTGGAAATATTGTTACTGCAGGTGTCCACGCGTGTTCGTTATGATCAATAATTTGTATTGGCGCTCCTTGTAATTTATATTTCGGTTCGTGTAATACTTCTCCGGTTATCGTCATAACGGTTATTGGGAATCTTAATGATGTTTCTAATTTAGCTATATCAGAAATCTTTGCACCGTGCTGTTTCACTGTCAGTTCCCATTCTGTTATTTTCCTACGTCGCAGATCAGTTAGTTTATTTCCTCGGGATGCATTTGTGAAGTGTTCCATTACCCGTGTTGCTACACAATTGAGCCTTGACGAAGTCAATGGTGAATATTTCATAGGAGCTAGTTTTGCAATATCGGGTTTATCATTTAACGGATATATCCCATAAACGATTGCTGTTACGGGATAAGATCTCTCGTAGTATGGTTTGTCAATTCCAGTTAGAATTCCTGGTTTGGAATCTCTACTTACAATGACAGTTTTTTTATCCTTGAGGATTGGTTCAAATTTATCCTTAATAATCCATTTGCCTTCGACTTCGATAATGAATTTTATTCTGAAAAAATACTTCTGATTGGAATTGCTTTGTTGGGAATTGCTTTGCTTGAAATCCTTTGGATTTCCACCTTTGGATTTCCATCTTTGAATTTCCCCTTTGGATGGAAATTGCTTTGCTTGAAATCCTTTGGATGGAAATTGCTTTGCTTGAAATCCTTTGGATTTCTCACCAAGGTGTGAAATTATCTCAGCTGCTCTTTTATCGTTCATAGTAGCATCGATGATGGGTACATTGACATCTTCATCAATAATTCGAAATGTCGACCAACAGTATGCTGCACCGTCTCGGTAGAATTCATTAAAACACTCCCTGATTTTACCGAGTATAGTTCTATCACCGATTAGACGTTTTGGTGTATCAGAGACTCTATCAAGATTGAATTTAGTATTTCTCCAAGGCTTAATTTTCGATAATCTTTGGAACTCCCTATCAAGATTGAATTTAGTATTTTTCCAAGGTTTGATTTTCGATAATCTTTGGAACTCCCTATCAAGATTGAATTTAGTATTTTTCCAAGGTTTGATTTTCGATAATCTTTGGAACTCCCTATCAAGATTGAATTTAGTATTTTTCCAGGGCTTAATTTTCGATAATCTCTTGAACTCCTCCATGTTATAATTAAAACAAGTATTTAAATAGAAAAATATAGTATAATGAATCACTGCAAGTGGCTAATGATTGGATCTACAACCCCGTGTAACAAATCATGCAGAAGTGAATTCTGTGGGTATCATATGCAAAGCGTGAGAAACGGTTCAAAAGGCCCTCTCCCATGCCTCCAATGTGGGGTGGGTGTTAGAGGAAAATCGCAATTATGCCTTGCTTGTGGGGGTAAACGATACAGGGAACTAAAACGCTACTATGACAAACGAATCATTGACTCCGTCATCCTTGATAAAATCAAGGACAAAGTAATAAAAACCCCTCAAGATTATATCCAGAGATTTATAATTAAAGCAGATAATAAATTAGACAAGTAGTATTATTATACAAATGAGCCAAGATTTCAGACCTCACCCAGTGCTTGCTAATTACGAAGCCTCTAGTGATGGTGTTGTCAGGCACCGCAGACTCAAAGAACCTGTTGGGTATCTGAATAATATGGGCTATTTGATGTTTTCAGCTGGGAGGAAGAAGTATCTCTGTCACAGAGCCATCTATGAAGCATTTTACGGATTAATCGAAGACGGTCTTGTGATTGATCACATAAATGGCGTGAAGACTGATAATTGTCTTGGGAATCTTCAAGCCGTCTCGCAGCGCGATAACCTTTTAAAAAGCAACGCTGGTAAGCACGCGAAACATCCCAAGGGTGTGAAATCGTTTGATTTAGAAAATAATGAAGAGAGAAGCTTTCAGTCGATAAATGCGGCTGGAAAATATTTCGATATTTGTAGTACTTCAATTCGATTTGTTGCTGAAAAAATCATTAAAACATCTCTGTCTAAAAAAAATGGTCATAAAATAAAGTTCGTATACACTGAAACTATTTAAGGGAGATAAATCCTTTATGGATAAATCCGCACTACAATTCACACCCTACCTACTAAGTTCCCTTGTATTATGACGTCAAAGGAATTTGTCGCCTGCTATATTACCTGTACTTGACTAGGCGCGCCCACGTGACTGTAATGGAGATATAATGCATGAGTTTTCGATAGAGAATAAAACTTTTTATTGTCACTTGTGGGCTAAAACTGCATTATTAGTTTTATTTATCTACATATCTCATGTGTGGGGTGGGTGGACTAGCAGTAAAGCAGACAGCTAACTCGTTCTTTTCAGTACAGACGTTCTTTATAATCCACGCATTACCTATGTTCGCTCAGCCGGAACGCGAGTGTTTCCTATTCATTGAAGTATGTGGGCGTGGTTAAAATTCCTTGTATGTGAATGTATTTTATCTAGAGAATTATAACAGAGTATATAAAACGCTGTTTTATTAAACAACTGTATTATTTTGTTTAAAATATTTCTCATTGTTGCAGCATAAAATTGTCTATTTTAAAAATCTCTTATTGTTAAGTATACATGTCTTCCCTCTCCTCTATATTGATCGGTATTCATGTGACCTTCAGTACACACTTCTGTTTCCCACCCTGTATGATCGGTATTTCACTGACGCAGGCATGCGTGATTGATATTTACAAACAGTTAAATTAATTTTTTTTTTGTGTACTTAGTATTTTATATTCCTAAATACGATGGATACAGTAAAATTGTCTATTTTAAAAATCTCTTATTGTTAAGTATATCAGATATATATATATATATATATATTAAAAAATCTCTATTCTGTATGACTAGTCCGTGGTGTAATGGTATCGTGTTTGTCTTGTAAACATAGCTATCAACTACTACGTGTTCGGTCCCCATAGCAGATACATTATTTGATGGCGAAACGGAAGATGTTTTTTTCTATTAATTGGGGGGGGGGGGTGGGGCGGTCCCCCTCAGCCAAACCAACATGGCAACCCATGCTATCGCATTCTCGGTAGCGTGGGTTGGTGTTTTTTTCCAACTCATGCAACCATGAATGAGATTTCATGGGTTGCCATGTTGGTTTGGTTTACCACGCCCACATCATACCATCATCGTTCCATTGAATTATAATCCATCCTTAATTAAGTTAATTAAGTATATGTTATGCCTAAAATTTGCCGCAACACTCGAGCGGAAATATATGGCATTGTGCCGTCCATGTTGTGACGTCCCCCCCAAGCATATCTTCTGGGCGGTCTAAGATGGCGTTTGCCACCTTAGGCCTCCCTTCCGGAGATGTATGTTTCGGGTCCCCCCCCTTGGGCTTACTTGGATGCGAAGGCACCCAAGGAGTTCCAAAGATGTGTTATCATATATGTTTTTTTTTATTAATTAGAGATACAGTATACTATATTTATAAATAAATTTATTTATATAAAAATATAAATAATGGATATCAATGATGTAAATGCTATAATTGCTGAAATCTCAAATTTAAATAATAAAGGGGTATTATTATCTGAAAGTCTCGACGTTGACAAGATTACCTCGGAATATGAAGATATTGAATATCTGTCTAGTAGGGGTCGTTATGTTTTACCTAGGATGTACAGGCTCGTGAAAGGAATTCAAAAATCCATTAATGGTTGTTTGTACGGTAACGACATTAATTTATTTATAACGCTATTTAGCACCGTTGAAGCAATACGTCAAAAGCTTGGCCAAGAATATCAAAAACGAGCTGAAATTGGTTCTAAAGTTCGTGATCTTAGAAAAATGTTAAACGAGGAGCGACCCGTATCTTAACCACGTGAGTGTTACTAAAAAATAATATAGGGTTTCGTAAATAATTTAAATAATTTATTTATTTTTTTTTAGCGTTTTTTGTAACACTTGTTACATAGGATTTTCTCCTGAAAGGATACTCATCAGTTTGGACTTGCTCATGCAGTTATGTGCATAATGGATGATCTGGTCGTAGTAGCAAGTAATCACCGCGACGCCTCCATTTTCACGTAATTGTTCTTGTTGCCGCGTCGTTAACAAAAATCGTTCATCGCCATTCTCAGATATTACAATTCTGAAATCCCCAGCGATGTTATTTCTGAAACACTCGCGAATAGCGTCGTACAGTTTAACCCTGTCGAAGATGAATACGTTAGCTTGATGGTACATTATTTAATAACTAAGTTATTTAATAACTAAGCTTTTAATTATGATGGAAACCCTCCGGATTTCACATTTGAAAATTTAGTTCACAAACAATATATGGTTGGTGAATCGCTTACAACTAGATTAGCCCGAGAGCGGCTAGCAGCAATTAAAAAGTTTATACCGGTTCGAGACAGAGTTCGCGAGAAACTTCAACAACGACAACAAGCGCAGACTGACTTTTCTGTGTCAAGTGAACAACTGTTCGCCCCGGTAACTAAGGCGACCAGCGATGTGAAAACAGCAACTGAACGAGCAATATACGGAGATATTCCTGAGGAAGGCAAGCGACGAGAAGTGCCTGTTCTTGGTGTGCTTGAAAAGATAGCAGCAGAGACCGGACAAACACGCGCAGGGATACAACAGTTATCCAGTGATATAAAAACTCAGCGTGAGTATGAACAACTAGCTGATATTGATGATGAAACTCAAAGAGTTTCCACACCTGAACCACAACCTGTTGATGTCGTCACCCCAAGAGGTGTTTCCTTTATAGACAAACTCACCGAAGGAGCTATAGCAGAAATCAAACGACCTCAATTAATAAAACCCGAACATTATAAGATTTTTGGTGATTTCGCCGCCCAAAGCTTTCATTCCAGAAAAGAATTTTTAAAAGACGAGTATAAAAACAGTAGAATAAGCCGAGATGAATGGGCTGATTGGTTGTATAAAACGAATAAGGGTGTTGGCCGTTTAAATAAAAGAGAATTGGGATATAAAGAATTTAGAAGGGGAATTGAAGAGTATGATGAAACTGGTACAACTTTGAAAACAAGCGGAAAAGGATATTCGATTAAAAATCCAAAGGATGTCTTTGACTCTACCGTGACATGCCCTGGTAACATTCTCAGTGATATATCACGGTTAGAGGTTCTCATCGGAGGGAAACGAGCCGGAAATAACTCCGTCGAGATAATTAACGAGGCCGCTGATATCTGTAGACGATTATTTGCTGGTGGTATCATGGACATTAATGTATATCGAGAACTTATTGCTGAATTAGTTGAAAATCACAACGATGAAAATCTTATGGATGTAAGCGATTGATCACTAATTGAAAAACTACTAGTTTTATAACAAGATGATTATACACTATAACCATGATAAACCCGTAAGTGTCTACGTGGTGAACTCACGATTGCCTGTTTATCGCGCGTGGTACGGAGATGGTTTCGGCAATACCATTGCGGGGTTATTTACAAGAATGGCTCCCAAGGTGGCGCCGTTAGCTAAACAATTATCAATGAAAGCCATTGATGCTATCCGTGATAAGGGAATCAATTTCGTTGGAAATCTTGCAGGAAAGGCATTTTCTGCCGCGAAAGATAAAATAGCATCATTGGTACGAAAGAAACCACGAATGACTTCGTCATCGATGACTTCGTCAGTGGTGAAACCACCAGTGCTGCCATCAACTACAGTGATGCCTGCAAAAATCAGCAAAGCAATAAATAACGCAGTGGAAGAAAAACTAGCGCAATTGACTTCGTCACCACCGGTAACAGATAGCGCTATCATGAACGCGATAGCAGGAAGTGGTTTGAAACAAAAAAGAAATTCGAGGAATTTTCAACGACGATGATTATAAACAATTAAAACGCTAGCGTTAAACTCTTCGAGTTTCACAATTGAAAACGCTAGTAATGTTATAAATGTTTAAACGAACAGCTGATCCCGCGTTAGATATGGAAGCCCCAATGCGCAATGATGATTCCGTCCGCGATTATCAATACTATTCCTATCATGCAATACAACCCGACCTACGATCGCGAATTGAACTTCAAGTTCAAGATACCAGTAAATACTTTTTACCATGTGAAGCATTTATTGAAGTAGAAGGAAAACTTGTAACAAATGATGCAGCTGATACCCCATATGCAAATGATTCAAATATCCGAGTTGGTTTCGTCAACAACGGTATAATGGCGTTATTTGAAAGTGCAAGATATCTCATTGATGGAAAAGAAATTGAATCAATAGACCGCGAGGTTGATGTTGCAACAACAATAATCGGACTATCAAGATACTCCGATGATTATACAAGATCGGCTGGTCCATCTATGATGTTTGCAAAGGATACCTCTGATAACGCTGACCACCTTCAATACATTAAAGTGTTAACACCGCAAGACACTTCAGTTGATAATCAACGAGAAGCAACTAATCCAGAACGTCGAGCTAGACCCGGAGCTGCGTTTGATATTCTCGGAGGTGTTAATGGTAATTTCAATTTAGGATTTGCAACACGAAAATTAGCATTGGAAGGACAAGAGAAAAAGTTTTCATGTGCGATTCCACTCCATCACATATTTGGATTCTGCAGAAATGTCAGAAAAGTAATCTATGGAGCCAAACACACAATCGCATTAGTGCGAAAAGGCAATGACAATGATGCAATTTGACGTACTGGTGCCGCTGATGGTAAAGTTGTTTTGAGTAAAATAGTATTATGGATGCCAGTAATGACTCCATCAATTACCACGGAAGAGCGGCTACTTTCGTTTATGGAAACCGGTGGTAAATCATTGCTAAGTTGGCTAACAACAACGACTGATGCTAAAGAGGATAATGTTAATGGTACATTAACATGGCACCTGGCATCAAAACAAGGCGTTTCAGCTCCACGTCATATATTTATAGCGCTGCAGAATCGGAATCGATTAGGTTCCCAAGAACGCAGTCATATGATATTTGATCGGTTAGGGGTAAGTGAGGTTTCACTGAGAATAAACGGACAACAAGAACCATCTGAGGATATACAGCTTAATTACGGAAACAACCAAATAGCACGTGTGTATCATCGGATGCTGTCATATATGGGTCGTGATCAAAATGTTGATACTGGTTTGCAAATATCTCAGCTCGATTTTAAGAACTTGTATCCAATTTATTACTTTTCACTGGAACATCTTGATTTAACAAGGCAATCCGTTGTTGATATACATTTTAGGGCTCGTATAGATCCTGGTGGTGTTGATTATAGAGCGGTTGCTGTTATTCTCAGCGACAAATCAATGTTGTTAGAAGGGGCTGGCGGACGAATGAGACTTGTTGATGCACCAGTGGAAAATCTATAAATGAAACTTGAAAAGTTTCCATAGGATTTCCCCAATTAGATCAATTGTAAGAATAAATGTGTTTTACAATAAAATGCCATATAGTGTTGTTAGTGTCAAGCTGACTGATGGTCAGGTCAAGAAATTAAAATCAAAATCCGCTAAGGAATGTGGAACAACAATAACGTTAAAACCAGCGCAGATGTCCGGAGGTACACATAAAATATCATTAACGGATCGTCAAATAAAACATTTCAATGATGCAATGAAAAATAAGCGAGGAGTTCAAATAGAATTTTCGAAAGCTGCAGTCGCGAACATGATAAAATCAGGTGGTATATTTCCATTGTTAGCCGCAATACCAGCATTGATTGCAGCGGCTGCCCCAGCGGTGGCGAAGGCGGCAGCGTTGGGAGCCGTTGGGACCGCAGCAGGGATGGCGTTGAAAAAGGCAACTGGTGGATCCGGGTATAAAAAAAAGGGAAAGGGGTTGTACCTACCAGGAACCCCGTATTCATGGTACAGCGGCAAATCCGTGAACGGATCGGGTCTAAGAAAAATACCAGGAACGGTTTATTAATTCAGAAATCTTCGATTTCCGGCCCAATTGTTGAGGAACCTATAGTTGAGGGACCTATGGTTCCTATGTCCAATTTTGATTTAATTGATGCTGCTAAAAAACTAGCGATAAAAAACTTCAGAGGGGTTTTTATGAGAGATCAATTACCGAGAAAACCAAATAACGTTGAAACCGGTATCATCAATCTTGATAACAGCAGCGGATCGGGAACTCACTGGGTTGCATACGCGATTGATCCACGTGGGATTGTCTATTTCGATTCATATGGGTTAGCTCCGCCAAGCGAGTTTATGCGGTATATAAATTCCTCGATGAAACTCAAAGGGTTTCCGATTTTTTATTCCACGCTGCCAACACAACAATTAAATGATCCACCGATATGCGGCCGTGAAGTATTAAATGTCCTCGCGGAGATTTCATTAAAATCCTTTGGATCTCCGTGGAAACCACCTCATATTATTGTAAACGAATACACGAGTGGGAAATTACAAGGATCAATAAATTGAAAACACAAGTTACGCTAACAATAATGATCGATATTTGGGGACAACCTCTGTCAATGTTGGAACCCACCGAGGAAACATCTGCGGGTTCTATCGAGGATGTAAAAAAAATAATAGAAGATGAAATCGCTGAGACGTTAAATTTAACAAGTGTTGACCCGAACGAAATAGTTGTATTTCAAGATCGCCAGGGTAAATTGAAAAGCAGTAATATATCCGTGAATGACATTTTGATACGGCATCGCGCTGCCGCTGAAAACTCTATTGCACTGTATTCCAACGATGGACAACTTAAACCAGGCGCACTTGTGTCTACGATCACCGACGCGATTGCTACCAACGAACGTGAGCTGAATGATTTTATACGAGGTTATAATAGTTTTCGCAAAAATGTCGTACATAAATTCTTTGGAACCCCGCTTGTGGTTGGCATGACTCTCGCTGAAATTAAAGACTTGTTGAATTCATTCTTCGCTAACAAGGAAGCTGGAAGGATGATGACTGCTTCAGAAATCAAGGCAAATTATCTCGAGATTTTTAAAGTAAGCGAAGATCAAAAACTCACAAACGACATTGTTGGTAGGTTCTTTGGAACCCCGCTTGTGGCTGGCATGACTCTCGCTGAAATCAGTGAGTTTATCGGCAAGCACACTCACAATGCCTACATCGCTAATAATTTCTTTGGTGTCCCGGCTACATCTACAATGACTCTCAAAGATATTAATATGTTTATGGTGAGACAAACAACACTTAATACCATCGTGGATAAATTTTTAGGGAGAACACCTGTGTCTGAAACCACATCGTTGACAGGCATGACTCTCGCGGAAATTAAAAGCGCTATTGACAAACAAAAACACACCAGCGATATTGTTAATAAGTTCTTTGAGGGCAGTAGCCTCCAAGATATCACGACGAAATTTTCTAACATCGACAACCATATTAAAACCCAAGCAGAGCTTAAAGTTGAAGACCTTCTGGTTTCATTATTCTTCTCTAACAGGGAGGAGAGTGGAAAAACAATAGATCCTACCAAAATCAGGGTAAATTATCTCGATATTTTCGACGATCTTTTTAACCTGAAAAGAATATCTGAAAAGGTAAAGATTCCACATCACTACACGGGCGTTAAAAATATCGTGTATACGGTTAATCATGGAACCATGGATTGGATAAGAGACGGTTATACTACATTATCCATCGGTATCTTGGGTCTCCCCGGCATAGTGGGCCCTGACTACAAGCCAACATGGGTCGATGGTATCTACAGGCTAACGTGGATCTCTATCGATCAATTTAATATGATCGCGGACGGTAAAACCTACTCTGGTGGCACCGCGACGTTAATTATGGATGGTCGCAAAAAAAACTTTAATGTCGTCGCGGTTGATAGCTCCACCATTAGACATTAGATCAAAAATAGCCTGGTGTTTAGAACTCGTAGCTCATTTTTCCGACTGAAGTACTAGCAATTCCCGCTAACGATGACAAATAATTGAAAACACTAGCGGATTTAAAATAACAACAATGACTTTGTCATCGACGCAATGTCGCTATGATCAGGTCAGAGAATTTCAAAATAGACTCAAAACCCTCACTGAGGAGTATCAAAAAAAAATGAAAAAATACCGACGAAGAATCACCGCAATTGATGTTGCTATGTACTCGGTGTCAAGCGTTCTCGCTGGCGCCGGAATAATACTTGCATCGGTTACAATGATTGCCCCGGTCGTAGTTCCAATTTGCATTTCTGCGGTGGCTACAATCGGGGGTATATCAACCGGGATAGCAAAAAAGATATCATCATGCAGCCAGAGTAAACTGCAGAATTACTTACTTCAATTTCATATTGCATCAACCGCATATTCGCAGTTATCATTGATGATATCGTCGTCACTCGATAATACGATTATATCAGATAGTGAATTCTCAGCGATGGTCAGTATTTTTGATTCCGCGATATCGAAATTAGAGCGACAACATGAATATAATAACAATGACAACACCGATGGAATCAGAAAACACGAACCCAAAAAAACAAAAAATGATCTCAATAATATCAACATTACCAGATTGTGAGTTCTCAGTGATGGTCAGTATTTATGATTCCTCGATACCAAAATTAGAAATAAATCATGAGTATAGCAACGATGACGACACCGATGGAATTACTTCAACGAATAGTGGAGAACACGAACCCAGTACAAACGAGTATGATATCAATAACATCAACGAATCCAGAATTCAGTGTGAATTTCCCCTCTCCGGTCCCAGTGAAGGAGATAGCGCTAGCAAAACTACGAGTGTATCACAGTTGGCCTAATATCAGATCGGTTGCATTTAGTGGTCAGCAACCCAATAACACACTGGTGTTCTCGTATAAGAATAAGCCCGATGGTACTCCAGAGTGGGAAACAGTTTCGTTACCAACTGGGTCGTACCAAATTAAGCAAATCAATGCTGAAATTCAGCGTAGAATAAAATCAATCACTGGAAAAGAATCAAAAATAGCTATTAATCTTCATCAACCGACGCTCTCGTCGTCGATCGAAATAAGCACAGAGGGATACATTGTAGATATATATAACAGCTCGTTAAGAACAGTGTTAGGTTGGCCTGAAAAACCACCGGAAAAATCCGCCACCGACTTAACCACGGACATACAATCATATCATGAAATCAATCCCAGTTATCAAGATAATTTATCTGATATAAGAAAAGGAAGAATCGCCGATAGATTTATATTTACCAACAAAGACACATTGCAATGGGATTTTATCATTAAAAGAACAACCGACTCATCTGTTACTATTTCATTTACGCTAACTGACGTCCGTGGTTATTTTAATGAGATTAAACAATTATATGACACACAACTAGAACAACTACGGAAAACAAAATCGCAAAAACACGTTGAAATAATAAATCAACTTATATCTGACATGAAATATATCTATGAACTAATTATTCAAACAATAATTAATGACAACAGCGACAATAAACAACGATTCCTAACCGATTACAATATCACAGAGGACAATCTGCGTAATTTCAAGTTTCCCAAATACAACGCTGATGAACTAGCAAGAATTGTTAAAACCGATATCAAGGCGCTACAAAAATCAGATTCAGCTGTCCTCTTCAGGTATAATAATGATCCAGATGGTGGCGGTAGGCATATTGCCCCTCATAATGTGAATATTTCAAAGGTGATTGCGCTCAATTTAGTATGTGATGCAATTGAAGGAAGCTATCAAATTAATTTAGAGCAATCAAATCAAGCTCAGCAGGGATATATTCTTTATTCATTTGCACCAACAGCTCCTCCAGGGTTTTTAATAATTGAAAACCCAATTAATCCTGTCTATATGCGATGCCATAATAATTCGTTAACGAGAATTAATTTCAAACTCACCGACCAGTCAAATAATCTGATTGATTTACAAGAAGAGGTGTTAGCGATTAGTTTGTTTGTAAAGTCCTAAGGACTTTCATCATAAATGATTTTCGTCCTAAAGACTCGATCAAATATTTGGTTGAAATCATTTATTATTTTTTGTTAACCCAGTGATGAAATCACTAGCAGCAGAGAGGGTGGATGACAACGACGTTGGCGTAGATAAGGAAATCTTATTTTATCGAATAGACGCCATTTTTTTTACTATTTGGTGGAAGCCTCAGATTTCCGAATCGACGCTCGGAAAGTTGTGAGGTTCACCCTCTCTGCTGCTCACCCTCAATATGATTTTCTGTGTAATCGAGTTGCACATCTTCGGATGGTTCCTGCTGGTCGTTTATTCTCAGTGAGACGTCTTTCACACCTAACTGATCAAATATCATATGACTGAAACGTTGATCGCCAACTCGTGTGTTATCCTGTAGCGCTACAAATATATGACGTGGAGCTGAAACACCTTGTTTTGATGCTAGATTCCACGTGAATAACCCGTTGAGATTTGATTGTTTAACATCTGTACTCACGGTTAACCAACTCAACAACGACTTTCCTCCTTGGTCCATAAATGATAGTAATCGTTCTTCTGCGGTGATTGCTGGAGTCAACATTGGCATCCATAATGATATTTTTGTTAAAATAACTTTACCGGCATCAGCATTGGGATTTGCATTGTCTGCTGGAATCCTCCAAATTGCGTCATTATCATCACCCTTTCGTACAAGCGCTACTGTATGCTTCGCCCCGTAGATAACTTTTCGGACGTTTCTACAGAATCCAAATATGTGATGCAGTGGAATAGCGCATGAAAATGATTTACGAGCCCCTTGCAACATTGACATACGTGTTGCGGCTCCTAGATTGAAATTAACGTCGTTGTTTATAATCATATCCTCGGCATCAATATTAGCAGTGCCAGCATTATTCTTTGGTCGTCTTAAAACAAATTGAATTCCTCCAGCGGTATTTTTAACATCTTTTGCAAACATCATAGAAGGTCCCGCCGATCTTGTATAATCATCAGAATATCTCGCTAACCCGATTATTGTTGTAGCCACATCAACATCGCGATCTATCGACTCGATTTCTTTTCCATCAATGAGGTATCTTGCACTCTCGAATAACGCCATAATACCATTATTGACAAAACCGACTTGAGTACCAGCTGGATACGGTGCTCCAGCAGCTGTTACAAGTTTTCCTTCTACTTCGATAAACGCTTCAGCGGGTAGAAAGTATTTACTGGTATCATGGACTTGAAGTTCAATTCGCGATCGACTATTTGCGTCTATTCCATGATAGGCGTAATATTGATAATCGCGTACAGAATCATCCTTGCCAACTGGGGAGTCTATATCAAACGCCGGATCATGTGACTTTTTGAACATTTTATTCTATTTATCAGAGTCTAAATCGTGAAATCATAAACGATTTTCATCGTGAAAAACGCTAGCGTGAAAATCCGTAGGATTTCAACGACGTAGTTTTTTAAAGCCGCTTCCTGCTATCATATTTGCAATATTGCTTTGGTCGGGGGTTAAAGCAATCGACGCTAGTTTTTCGTCTACTGCGTTATTTATTATTTTACTAACCCGTGCAGGCATTTCCGCGGTAGACGGTAACGGATTCTTTTTTCGTGATTTCACCAATGATGTTAATTTATTCTTCGCGGCTGAAAACGCTTTCCCGGCAAAATCTCCAACAGCATTAATACCCTTATCACGAATAACATCAATTGCTTTCATTGATAATTGTTTAGCTAACGGCATCACTTTTGGAGCCATTCTTGCAAATAACCCCGCAATGGTATTACCTAAACCATCACCATAGTATGCTCTATAAACTGGAAACCATGAATTAACTACATAGACGGTGGTTGGTTTATCATGATTGTAGTGTATGATCATTATTTGAAATCAGAAACCATTTTTCAATTGGAAACGCTAGCGTTTTTATTCAGTCTCGGTGATTAATCACTGTGATAATCTTCCACTAACTCGCCAATGAAATCTCGATATGTGCTGATATCTATGATACCGCCTTGAAATAATCGTCTACAGATATCAGCTGCTTCATTAATTATTTCCGGTGAGTTGTTTCCAGCTCGGAAACCTCCTACAAGAACTTCTAATCGTGATATATCACTGAGAACACTACCAGGACATGAAATCCAAGGATTTTCCCTCGAAGAGTTTCCAACGCTAGCGTTTTGCAATCCACTTCCGCTATAACCAGCTGCTTCATCCAGTTTTTCTAAATCGGTTTCTTGGAAATAATCAAGAGGATCATCATCAAGTTCTTTTTGTTTTTTTTGTCTTCGTGTTTGTCTTCGTGTTGGTGTTTGACGTTTTAGCTCTTGTCGTTCTTCTATTTCTCGTTGTCGCTCTTCTATTTGTTCTTTTTTATAATTACTAATTCCCCTTTGAAATTCCTTGTACCCCATCTCATCCTTATTCAAACGACCAATCCCTTTATTTATTTTATACAAATTATCGAACCAATCATTACTTGATATTCTATTATTCTTATACTCGTCCTTTAAAAAATCTTTTTTTGAATTATAGCTTTGAGCAGCAAAATCACCAAAAGCTTGATAATCCTTTGGTTTGAATAAATTAAATTGTTTTATTAATGTTTTAGCATTATCAGTAAACTTATTCAACAGAGAAACAGTCGTTTTTTTCGGATTAGTAGGTAGTTCAGTTTTTTCAGTTTCCGTTGATATTTGTTCAGTTTTCGCTGCTATTTTTTCGAGTTCACCGATAACAGATTTCCCCGTCTCGGGAACATCTCCCAGTATAGCACGCTCTATCCCTTTCGTTGCTGTGGTTACTGGTTTAAACAATTCTTCAGATCCCACAGCAAAATCCGTTTGTATACTCTGTCGTTGCTGCAGTTTATTTCTTACAGAGTCGCGAATTGGTATAAATTTTTTGATTGCATCAAGTCGTTCACGAGCCAATCGAGTCGTTAATGCTTCATTGACCATTATTTGAAATCGTAGACAATTTTTCAATTGTAAAACAATTTTCAGTTAATTCAACACTTCGGATGATTTTTAACACCACCGTAGATGTCTTTTAAGGGCGTTATCATTGATGAGGAAAGTCACATAATTGTATATAAAATAATTAATACTGTGACTTTCCTCATTCTTTGTTTGATCAATCGGAATCATCATATTGACTAAACCAACCATAAAGTCCTATCGATTTTGTTGTTTTCAATCAAACAATGCTAAAAAAAAAATGAAAATCTCTCTGAGGGTCGGTCACAATCAAAATCTCTTTGAAGATCGGTCACGGTCAAAATTGTTCATTTTCTTGAATTAACGCCCGTAGGTTTCTAATTTTAGAATTAACCTCCTTTTTCAATTCGTATTCGCTACCCAATTCTTTTCGTATTCGTTCTACGATAGTATATAACGGAGCGAACACACTTACGTCACTGGAGAATGCAAGAGAGTCCCGAAAAGAATTCTGAATTATTTTGATGAGCGCGTATTGCTTTGGCAGCATATATTTATTGTTGTTAACTCCGTATTCTATATCCTGAAAATCAGACATGATTTGATCAGGATTTAAACCATCTGATAGTTTGATATCCTGACTTTTCAATTTTGAAATTTCATCAATAATGCTATTCATTTTTTTCAGAATTCATTATTCTACAACAATTATATATTTCTAAATGAAAAATATGACGCATCAGACATAACTAAATTTAATTTTCTGTCCGCGATTTTTTGAAAACGCAGATCGATAAACCCCCTCTGCAACAAATCGTACTGAGGCTCCACAAATATCGAAGTACCCACTGGCTTCATTCATAGATTGAAATATTTTTTCTTCGTTAGTTGTTGTATTCAAAGATTTTACGGGTCTCGCTTTTTTTGAGCAAGTACCAGTCTTTCCTCGTTTCAAATTCTCACTTTGTGTGATAGCTTGCATATTTGATAAAGAATTGTTTCTTGGATTAGAATCAACGTGATCAATAACAGAATCATCCTCGATTAATCCATGGAAACATTCAAATACGAAACGATGATTGTAATAAGTTTTCTTTTCTTTCCTCTTCCATACAGTAAACTTCAAATACCCTCGATTATTCACAACACCAACTGGTTACTTAAGTCTACGGTTTCTGACAGTACCATCACTGGATGCTTCATAATTTGTAATCAGAGGGTGTAGTCTGAATTCTTGGTTCATTTATATACTATACTATTGTTTGTCTAATTCATTGTTTGATCTAATGATTACATCACTGGAGAATCTTTCGATGTAGTCTTGTGGGGTTCTTATGATTTTATCCTTGATACTGACTTTGTCAAGGACTTTTTCAGGGTCATAATTTCTGATTGATTGTCCATTTTTTATTCTTTTGTCATAATAAGGCTTCAATTCCCTGTATCGTTTACCACCACAACTCAAACATAACTGCGATTCTCCCCTGACCCCAACCCCACATCGTATGCAGGGTAATGGACCAAGGCTTCCACGACGAAAGCTTTGCATATGATACCCACATAATTCCTTTCTGCATGATTTGTTACACGGAGTCGTTGATCCAATCATGAGCCATTTGCAGTGATTCATTATATATAAATCTTTCATTTAAATGCTTGTTTTAATTATAGTATGAAGAAGTTCGAGAGATTATCGAAAATTAAGCCTTGGAAAAATGCTCAATTCAATCCTGATAAAGAGTTTAAGAGATTATTAAAAATTAGTCCTAGATTTAATCTCGATAAACCAAAAAAACGTCTAGTGGACGGTAACATGAAAGAGTTTAAGAGATTATTGAAGATTAATCCTAAATTTAATCTCGATAAACCCAAAAAACGTAACAAAATTAATCTCAAACGTCCAAGAGACGGTAACATGAAAGAGTTTAAGAGATTATTAAAAATTAATCCTAAATTTAATCTCGATAAACCCCAAAAACGTAACAAAATTAATCTCAAACGTCCAAGAGACGGAAACATGAAAGAGTTTAAGAGATTATTAAAAATTAATCCTAAATTTAATCTCGATAAACCAAAAAAAACATCCAAGAGATTACCCTGGAAAGATGCTCAATTCAATCTTGATATAGTTTCTAATACACCAAAGAATACAATTCTTGGTAAAGCCATGATTAGTAAAATCAGAGACTGTTTTAATGAATTCAAGCGTGATGGAGCATCTTATTGTTGGTCAACATTTCGAATTGATGGTGTTGTTGACGCTACCATGAATGATGAAAAAGCAGCAGTGATAATTTCACGTGTTGGGGAAAAAAGGTATTTTTTCCGAATAAAATTCATTATCGAAGTCGATGGCAAATGGATTATTAGGGATAAATTTGAACCAATCCTCAAGAATAAAAAAACGATCACACTGAGTAGAGATTCCAAACCAGGAATTCTAACTGGAATCGACAAACCATACTACGAGAGATCTTATCCTGTAACAGCAATCAGTTATGGAATATACCCGCTAAATGATAAACCTGATATTACAAAACTAGCTTCTATGAAACTATCTTCGACGTTGAATTGTGTAGCAACACGGGTAATGGAACACTTCACAAATTTATCCCGAGGAAATAAACTAACTGATCTGCGACGTAGGAAAATAACCGAATGGGAACTGACAGTGAAACAGAACGGTGCAAAGATTTCCGATATAGCTAAATTAGAAACATCATTAAAATTCCCAATAACCGTTATGACGATAACCGGAGAAGTATTACACGAACCGAAATATAAATTACAAGGAGCGCCAATACAAATTATTGATCATAACGAACACGCGTGGACGGCTGCAGTAACAATATTTCCACGAGAACGAATCGTGAAATATATCCCCAAGGAGTTAGTCGGGAATGTTTTCTATGAAGAGAAATTATTCGATGCTATTCACGCGTTGTGTAAGGATGATCCTGTGTCAGTGTGGTTACTTAGAAGTGATGAAGATCCCGAAATAGGATTCGATCAATTTGTAAGACCAAATGGTGAATTATATCGCATTGAAGAGTTAGATAACAGAATGAGAAAAATTGCAAATGATTTTTCACCGGAGAGTTTCCATGAAAAAGTACTCACGGATAGTTTCACTATTCCATCAGTGGTAGCTCACTTTGCAAGAGAAAAAAACTCATGGCGTCCAACACGAAGTGATTTTCTCGAACACGTTAAATTGAGTTGCGTCGAATTTAGTCATGAAGGAATGTAGAATACGAAATACGCACGTGATGGTATGATTTCAATTGATATATCCGCGTGTTATCCTGGAAGTTTTCTCGAGTATGGAGAATGTAGTAACTATTTTAAACGATTTGGACACCCCACGCATGAAATGACTCGTGTTGCGATTAATGGTCCATTACCTGATTTTGATTTAACTGAATTCGCTCGTGTGATATCATTCGAATTAGCTACAGGGTTACATCCGTGTAGCTATCTTTGGCTTGGTAGACACCTATCTGAAAAGGCATGGATGCCAATAGTGTTATTGCGGTATATGATCGATTGTGGTATGCTAATATCGTTAATTGTCAGTGAGGCGATTATATCCTATCGAGCTCAGAAAGAAGGTTGGCTACCACAACCCGATCTAGATAGAATAATTAGCGAACAGCGAAAACTGTTTCCAGATTTCAATGAAGAACAAATCATGGATAGGTCTAAGAAGGTATTTGAAATTAAAAAAGAACAAGCAAAGGATTTTGGACGAAGAATAATCGGTAAATTTACCCAGGGTGGAAGATACGACAATGCAAAATATTCTTCGCGGTTGATCATAGACGTCGCTGAATACGATTTTATTGTAGCGGATTTAACGAAACAGGGAAAACTTGTATCCCGTAAGGATGCTTTTCTATCCAATGGTGAAAAATTAGGTACGGTTGTTACCTACTGTGATGGATATAATTCCCAGTACACACACTTAAGAAGTTCTATGCTAGCCTATTCTTGTATTAATCTATTTTCGATGATAAATAGATTTCCTAATACCGCAGTTAGAGTAGCCACTGATTCGATGTATATACATAATAAATACAAATCAGCTGTAGCGGCATTCACAGATCCCGAGGAAGCGTGGGGGCGTTGGCGATTTAAAAAGGAAACACTACATGAGTATTGCGAATCCGCAGACGTTGCCATGGATGATAAATATCTTTGTTGTAACCGTATTGAAATTCAATCAGAATTTTCTAATGCACCACCTGTCTCTGATCCAATCTGTAGATACAAGACAGTTTATTTAAACGGTTGTGGTGGGTCAGGAAAGACAACTCGTGCAATTGAATTATTCCGGGGGAAAAGTCCTACGGATTTCACAAACATGATTGTGTTAACACCGACTCACTGACTCGCCAGAGAGATGAAACAACGAGGGGTAAATGCCTGTACTTATCACAGCTTCTTTCGATGGAAGGGCGACAAATGGACTCCTGAGCGTATGGGTGATAAATTCATTCCTGAAATCATAATTTGGGATGAAACATGCACAGTATCATTAGATGTATTACAAACATTTCTTGAGTGGTTGTTAAACAAAAACACAAAAGTCGTCATGTGCGGGATCGCGGCCAACCACCACCATTTGTTGGTGCATCCCCACATGAATGGCTAAAGGGTTTTGTAGATTATTATGAAGAAATTAACACTGATTATAGATCACTTGATGAACGATTACGAGAATTCAAAGCGCTAATTAGATTACAACCGGATAGAATCCAGTGTGAAATAGCGCGTGAAGTGATTTCAGAGACTCCAATGAATGATTTTTTGAAAACATGGAGACCAAACGATTTGATAATCGCGAGTAGAAAAATTGTCAGAGACGCACTTCAGATGAAGTTATTTAAATTGCATAAAGAAAAATTTGCAACGCTTCCAGTACCGTTGTGTTATAGGCCTTCGGATACACGAAAACAGAATATCGAAGTTGATATTCCAGGACAGAGTGAAAAACAAATTCTTGTATTAAATGATATTGTGCTGGTTGATATCAGCGTCGTTGAAGATGCATTGTGTGCTAATAAATCCCCGTGGACGCTAGGATACGCAGCGACGATACATTCTTCACAGGGATTGACTATATCGGATACAATTGTTTGCATGGTAGATAATCGCATCGAATGGTCAAATTTAGTCTATCTCGCAGTATCCAGAGTACGAAAAATAAATCAACTTCGAAGAATTGTTGTTGACGAAGTCAATGATGACGATAATGACACAACAATGGATGATATTGATGTTAAAATTATTGATAAAAAATTATCCAGTTACAAATAACAAGACAAAAAAAAAAACAACGAGAATTTGACATTGATGCTGGATTAATAATCACGCTGAAACAACAACAGAATAATCACTGCGCAAGTTGCAATTGTATAATGCATTGGCATTATTTAGATAAGGATCCTCGCCAATTTACCGTAGACAGAAAAAATAACAGTCTCGGTCATGTCAGAAACGATGTGATGTTGACTTGTCTTGAGTGCAATAGACGCAACGGCGCTAGTTAAGACCCTGTGGTGGTAATTGAGTATCGTCAGGAATTACTTGGAGTTGTTCGCGTGTAAAACCCCGTTGAGGGGCAGTTGAATCCAGTTTATAGATTGGAGGTCTACCAGTTGATCGTGTTATAGCAGATATCTTGTGTGCAGTAACACTCCAAATAGGATCAGTAGCCCTTTTTCTACCCCCTTCAAGCTCTCCTGGTTCGTATAAGTACCTCACAATGACATTACTACCAAGAATTGGTTCTTTGAAATCTTTTTGTGGTTGTACGGGTATAGACTTCTTTTTAATCGCGTTGATAGGTTTCATGTTGATTGTTCTAGTAATCTCATTATTCAGTGCGGTAATCACAGCTGGTAACCTTTTAACCCATTCACGGGATCTTTTTTCTTGGATGAATTCTTTTGCGTATTGATATCCAAATAACCGCTCAGCAATCGTCCGATTAAATCGTTCTACAATAGCCTGATCGTGATGTAGCGCAGTGTGTCCTCGTCGGATAGCGACATTGTGATATTTCATTGTAGATAACACTACACCCTGAAATTCCTTGCCAGGATCAACTTGTAATAGATTTGGCCAACGCAGAGGACCCTTTCGATAAATCCTTTCAAATGCAGAAGCGACTTCAGTGGCTGATTTTGTTTTTAACGGTTCTGCTTCTTTATATCGACTTGCAATATCAACTACGGTTAAAGAGTATTTGTAACCACGATCATGTGGCAGAAATAATATATCAGCCTGATGAACTTCATTAGGAGAGGTCACATCAAAATGCGAGAATTGAATTTGTTTAGGCGGTGGTAAATAAATTTGCCATAGTGCCTGTTTGTATAACCAATTAGCCGCAGTGGTTTTTTTCACTTTTGCAGCACTAGCGAGTTTATGGACTCCTGATTTACCCCTCCAGTATCCTCTTGGGGAATAATAAATTGATTCCATATTATTAATTACCGGCACCTAACATCAATTTGCTTTTCATAGCCGATTTTATCAAAAATGAAGCCAATTTTTCTTTGAAGGATTTATCAGGAGTAGCATTTAACGCATGAATTAATTTAACATCTGCGAGATGCCTGTGTTGCAAATTGCTGCTTTTATAAGCAACATCATGAAGGTGACAGGCCTTATCAATAGCGTTTATTGGTTCTTTCACCGGGGTTGGGTTGATTTTGATTATTGAGTCTGATATCAAGTCTGGTTCCCCGTCCACAGTAGCTATATCCTGGAAGGTGCTTTTCTCCGGGGTACTTTGCCCATGGGGTTCCAGGGAGCTTTGCCAATTTGGCTGCGATATCACCTCCTCGTTTTTTTTAAAACATCTCCGAATTGTAAAATCTTTGATTTTGTAGAAACAAATCTAAACTTTTTTATACCACATGTTGCACATCTACCAGTTAGTGCTGATCTGTTATTCCTAGTTGTAATCGTCGTCACATCATTTGTGCCAGTACGCGTTTTACACTTCACACAATATAGATTTATGTATAGAGATATGGATATAATTGATTTTTCAGCGACTAAAACAAGAGAACCGGTTAAGCATCATCCAGCGCTACCAAACTCTATCCGGATGATTATAATCGGGCCATCTGGATCCGGCAAGACGCAATTGTTACTAAATTTAATAATGAGATGGATGAAGTGGGATAAGTTGTATTTAATTGCTCCTAGCGTAGATGATCAACGATGCTATGAAGTGTTAAAAGATTTTAATGAAAACGCTTCAGAGATTAAAGATGAAAACTTCGTTGATTTTATTACCGATATTGACGAGGCGCCATCAGTAGAAGATCTCGATGGAAACATTAACAATTTAGTCGTATACGACGATGTGATGTTAGATAAACAAAAAAATCCTGCTAGTATATTTTCCCGAGGCAGGCATAAAAACACGGACGTGATATATGTCACTCAACGCTACACTCAGATTCCAAAAGTGATCAGAGATAACTGCAATTTATTGTGTGTATTCAACGGAGTTGATACTCATACTCTTAGAAATATTTGGCAAACTTGGTGCTGCGGTGATATGGATCATAATCAATTTAGAAATTTCTTTAGTAACGCTCAGTCAACCCCGCACGGATTTGTAACAATAAATTTGCATGACCCTCGAACACGATATCGTATCGGACTCGATCAAATATTCGGTTGAAATCTTAGTGATTTTCATCGTAAATTGCTTTGCAATTTTAAAAATTATTAACCAGAACTGAAAATTTCAGCAGCAGAGAGGGTGATTGACAACGATGTTGCGACCAAAATTAATTAAAAAATTGTAAAATCTCCATATGGCAAATGGAGATATTTTTTTTGCCGGAGCGTTGTGAGGTTCGCCCTTTTTTTTGTTAAAATGAGATCGTAGGAAGGCTCGTTTTAAGATTTCAATCAAAATTTTGTCTAAAAAGGTTGTGAGGTTCGCCCTCTCTGCTGCTAGCTAAGATAATCTCACATCTTCGAAAACGGTATTTTTTTAGAATGAAATTCATTATCGAAGTCGAAGGTGAATGGATTATCAGAGATAAATTTGAACCAATTCTCAAGGATAAAAAATTTGTCATTGTGAGTAGAGATTCCAAACCAGGAATTCTAACTGGAATTGACAAACCATACTACGAGAGATCTTACCCTGTAACAGCAGTTGTTTACGGAATATATCAGCTAAATGATAAACCTGATATTGCAAAACTAGCACCTATGAAAACATCGTCGATGTTGAATTGTGTAGCAACACGTGTAATGGAACACTTCACAAATGCATCCCGAGGAAATAAACTAACTGATCTGCGACGTAGGAAAATAACCGAATGGGAACTAACAGTGAAACAGCGCGGGGCAATGATTTCCGATATAGCTAAATTAGAAGCATCATTAAAATTTCCAATATCTGTAGCGAGAATAACCGGAGAAGTATTATACGAACCGAAATATCAATCGCGAGGAGCTCCAATTGAAATTATTGATCATAACAAACACGCGTGGACACCTGCAGTAAATGTTTTTCCACGAGAACGAATCGTGAGATATATCCCCGGGGAATTCCTCAAGGATGTTTTCTATGAAGAGAAATTATTCGATGCTATTCACGCGTTGTGTAAAGATGATCCAGTGTCAGTGTGGTTACTTAGCAGTGATGGTTCCGAATCAGGATTTGATCAAATTGTAAGACAAAATGTTGAATTATATCGCGTTGAAGAATTAGATAACAGAATGAGAAAAATCGCTACTGAATTTTCACCGGAGAGTTTCCATGAAAAACTACTCATGGATAGTTTTACTATTCCATCAGTGGTAGCTCACTTTGCAAGAGAGAAAAACTCATGGCGTCCAACACGAAGTGATTTTCTCGAGGATGTTAAATTGAGTTGCGTCAAATTCGGTCATGGAGGACTGTGGAATACGAAATACGCACGTGATGGTATGATTTCCATTGATATATCCGCGTGTTATCCTGGAAGTTTTCTCGGGTATGGGAAATGCTCTGAGTATTTTAAACGATTTGGACACCCCACGCATGAAATGACTCGTGTTGCGATTAATGGTCGTTTGCCTGATTTTGATTTAACCGGATTCGCTCGTGTGATATCATTCAAATTCGCTGCAGGGTTACATCCGTGTAGTTATGTTTGGCTTGGTAGACACCTATCTGAAAAGGCCTGGATGCCAATAGTGCTATTGAGATATATGATTGATTGTGAGATGTTACAATCGTTGATTGTCGGTGAAGCTATCATATGTTATCGATCTCAGAAGGATGTTTGGCTACCACGACCCGATTTAGATCGTATAATTGATGAAATACGAAAACAGTTTCCTGATGGAAATTCTTCGAATTTCAGTGAAGAAGAAATCATGAAATTGTCTATGCAGTTATTTGAAGTTAAAAACAAAGAAGCCAAAGATTTCGGACGAAAAATAATCGGTAAATTTACCCAGGGTGGAAGATTTGATAATGCAAAATACTCTTCGAGGTTGATCATAGACAACGCAGAATACGATTTTATCATAGCGGATTTAACGAAACATGGAAAACTTGTATCCCGTAGGGATGTTTTTCTATCCAATGGTGAGAAATCAGGTACGGTTGTTACCTACTGTGATGGATATAGTCCCCAGTATGCACATTTGAGAAGTTATATGCTCGGTTATTCTATTATTAATCTCTTTTCGATGATAAATAGATTTCCAGATACCGCGGTTAGAGTAGCTACTGATTCGATGTATATACACGAGAAATATAGATCAGCTGTAGCAGCATTCACAGACCCCGAGGAAGCGTGGGGACGTTGGCGATTTAAAAAGGAAACACTACACGAGTATTGTAAATCCTCAGACGTTACCAACGACGATAAATATCTTTGTTGTAACCGTATTGAAATTCAATCAGAATTTTCTAATGCACCACCGGTATCTGATCCCGTATGTAGATACAAGACAGTTTATTTAAACGGTTGTGGTGGGTCAGGAAAGACAACTCGTGCAATTGAATTATTTCGTCGGTCAACCATGATTGCGTTAACACCAACTCACAGACTCGCCAGAGAGATGATAGCGCGGGGAGTAAAAGCCTGTACTTATCACAGCTTCTTTCGATGGAAAGGCGATACATGGACTCCTGATCGAATGGGTGATAAATTCATTCCTGAAATCATAATCTGGGATGAAATATGCACTGTATCGTTGAGTGTATTACAGACATTTCTTGAATGGTTGTTATTGAAAACTACAAAAGTTGTCATGTGCGGGATCACGATCAACCACCGCCATTTGTCGGTGGATCTCCACACGAATGGCTAAAGGGTTTTGTAGATTATTATGAAGAAATTACCACTGATTATAGATCACTTGATGAGCAATTACAAGAGTTCAAAGCGCTAATTAGATTACAACCGGATAGAATCCAGTGTGAAATAGCGCGTGAAATAATTTCAGAAACTCCCATGAATGATTTTTGGGAAACATGGAAGCCAGATGATTTGATAATCGCGAGTAGAAAAATAGTCAGAGACGCACTTCAGATAAAGTTATTTGAATTGCATAAATGCAAATTTGCAACACTTCCAGTGCCTCTTTGTTATAGGCCTTCGGATACACGAAAACAGAATATTGAAGTTGATATTCCTGGACAACAACAAAAGAAGAATTTAGTGTTAAATGATATTGTACTGGTTGATATCAGCGTCGTCGAAGATGCATTACGCGCTGATAAACCCCCGTGGACGTTAGGTTATGCAGCGACAATACACTCTTCACAAGGATTAACTATCACAGATACAATTGTTTGGATGGTAGATAATCGCATCGAGTGGTCGAATTTAGTTTATCTCGCAGTATCCAGAGTACGAAGAATAAATAAGCTTCAAAGAATTGTTGTTGACGACAATGACACTACAATCAGCGCCGATGATATCACTGGTGATTTTATCACTGGGGATATAATCAGAAAAAACTCTCTGGTTATAAACAACAGGATAAAAAAAATAATAGAAAATTTGACATTGATGCTGAATTGATAATTTCACTAAAGCAACAACAGAATAATCACTGCGCGAGTTGTAATTGTATAATGCGTTGGAGTTGGTCGGATAAAGATCCTCGCCAATTTACCGTAGACAGAAAGAATAGCAGCATTGGTCATACCAACAACAATGTGATGCTGACTTGTCTTGAGTGCAACAGACGCCGGGGTGCTTGTTAAGACCCCGCGGTGGTAATTGAGTATCGTCAGGAATTACTTGTTATTGTTCGCGTGTAAATCCTCGCTGAGGAGCAGTTGAATCCAGTTTATAGATTGGAGGTCTACCAGTTGATCGTGTTATAGTAGATATCTTGTGTGCAGTAACACTCCAAATAGGATCGGTAGCCCTTTTTGTGCCACCTTCAAGCTCTCCTGGTTCGTATAAATACCTAACAGTGACATTACTACCAAGAATTGGTTCTTTGAAATCTTTTTGTGGTTGTACGGGTATATACTTTTTTTTAATAGCGTTGTTAGGTTTCATGTTGATTGTTCTAGTAATCTCATGATTGATTGCGGTAACTACACCTGGTAATCTCTTGACCCATTCACGGGATCGCTTTTCTTGCATGAATTCTTTCGCGTATTGATATCCAAATAACCGCTCAGCAAGTGTCCGATTAAATCGTTCAACAATTGCCTGATCGCGATGTAGCACAGTATGTCCTCGTCGTAACGTGGTATTATGATGTTTCATCGTTGTTAAAACAGCGCCTTGAAATTCCTTGCCAGGATCAACTTGTAACAGATTTGGCCAGCGTAGTGGACCTCGTCGATAAATCCTTTCAAATGAAGAAGCTACTTCAGTAGATGATTTTGTCTTCAGTGGTTCTGCTTGTTTGTATCGACTAGCAATATCAACTACGGTTAACGCGTATTTGTAACCGTTGTCATGTGGTAAAAATAGTATATCAGCTTGATGAACTTCATTAGGTGTTGTAACATCAAAATGCGAGTAATTAATTCGTTTAGGCGCTGGTAGATAAATTTGCCATATCGCCTGTTTGGATAACCAATTAGCTGCAGTAGCCTTTTATACTTTTGCTACTCTAGCGAGTTTATTGATTGCTGCCTTGCCTCTCCAGTATCCTTTTGGAGAATAATAAATAGATTCCATATTATTAATTACAAGCACCTAACATCAATTTACCCTTCATAGCGGATTTTATCAACCACGAAGCCAATTTTTCTTTGAAAGATTTATCAGGAATAGCATTTAACGCATGAATTAATTTCACATCCGCGAGATGTCTATGTTGAAGATTGCTGCTTTTATATGCAACATCATGAACATGACACGCCTTATCAATAGCGTTTATTGGATATTCACCGGGTCGGGGTTGATTTTGGTCATCGAGTCTGATATCGAGTCTTGTTCCCGGTCACCAATAACTATACCATGGAAGGTGCTTTTCTCCTGAGTATTTTGCCCATGGTGTTCCTGGGAGTTTTGCTAACTTGGCTGCAATATCACCTCCTCTTTTTTTTTAAAGGTTTCGTGGAAGTAAATCTTAATTTCTTTGTACTACACTGTACGCATTTACCAGAAAGCGCTGATCGATTATTTTTTGTTGTAATCGTCGTCAAGTCATTTGTGCCAGTACGCGTCCTACATTTCACACAATATAGATCCATAATTTATATATAACAGCATGAATGTAATTGATTATTCAGCTACGAGACGACGGGAACCTATTAAACACCATGCAATGTTACCAAATTCTATTCGCGCGATTATCATCGGACCATCTGGAAGCGGCAAGACACAATTGCTACTTAATTTGATAACGAGATGGATGAAGTGGGATAAGTTGTATTTGATTGCTCCGAGCATAGATGATCAGCGATGTTATGAAGTGTTAAAGGATTTTAACGAGAAAGCGAAATTAGAAATCGATGATGATATTATTGAGTTTATAACAGATACCGAAGAAGCACCGAGCATTGATGATATTAATGGAGATATTAATAATTTAGTCGTATATGATGATATCATGTTAGACAATCAAAAGAATCCTGCTAGAATATTTTCACGAGGACGTCACAAAAACACCGACGTGATATATGTCACTCAACTTTACACTCAGATACCAAAAGTGATCAGAGATAATTGTAATTTATTATGCGTGTTTAACGGTGTTGATACTCATACGCTAAGAAATAATTGGCAAACTTGGTGCGGTGGCGATATGGATCATAATCAATTTAAAAATTTCTTTAGCCGCGCTCAGACAATCCAACATGGATTTGTGACGATAAATTTATCAGATCCTCGGACAAGATATCGTGTCGGACTTGATCAGATATTCAGTTAACCCATATGAGCAGCAGAGAGGGTGAACGCCAACTAAATAGCAACATCGTTGTAAGATTATTTTTTTCATTATTAACGACGACCGCTTATAAAACGTTATCTTGGAACGTTGCAGTGTCGCAGCCCATGTGTTTGTGACAATTAAATTGGCACTATCATCGTAAGATTTTTTTTTTGTTTCGGTTTTGTAACGAAACGCTTACGAAATATTTGCAGCCCATGTGTTTGTGACAACTAAATTGGCACTATCATCGTAAGATTATTTTTTGTTTCGGTTTTGTAACGAAACGCTTACGAAATATTTGCCTAAAAAAAGTTGGTCTGTTCACCCTCTCTGCTGCTACTGTAACTGCGGTGTCAGGAATTCTATTTATCATCGAAAATAAATTGATAGAAGCATTAGCTAGCATAGAAGCCCTCAAATGTGTATACTGAAGATTTTCTCCTTCTGCGTAAGTAACAATTGTACCAAATTTTGTTCCATCGGACAAGAAAGCGTCTTTACGATCCACGTATATACCCTTAGATGTAAAATCCGCGATTATAAAATCGTATTCGACGCTATCTATAACCAACCGTGAAGAATATCGTTTATTGTCGTATTTTCCACCTTGAGTAAATTTACCAATTATTCTTCTACTGAGATCTTTTGCGTCTTTATTTCTAACTTCAAATAGCTGTTTGGACCAATTCATGATGTTTTCTGTGTCAAGATCGGGAAACTGTTTTCGCTGTTCGCTGGTTATACTATCTAGATTGGGTTGTGGTAACCAGACTTCAGTCTGCGCGTGATATGATATAATCGCTTCACTGACAATCAGCGATTTTAACATTCTACAATCAATCATATAACGTAACAGCAATACTGGCATCCAGTGTTTTTCAGATATATGTCTACCAAGCCAAACATAACTGCACGGATGAAGTCCTGTAGCCAATTCAAATGATACCACACGAGCAAATCCGTTTAAATCAAAATCGGGTAGTGGTCCATTAATAACAACACGGGCCATCTGGTGTGTTGGATGTCCAAATCGTTTGAAGCATTCAGCGCATTCTCCGTACCCGAGAAAACTTGCCGGATAACACGCGACTATATCAACTGAAATAATACTTTCACGGTCGTATTTTGTGTTCCATAATCCACCGTGGTTGTATTCGATGCAGCTTGATTTGATGTCTGTGAGAAACTCACCTCCCGTTGGTTTCCATGTGTTTTTCTTTCTCGCAAAATGAGCTGCAACCGACGTAATTGTAAAACAGTTTGTTAGTAATTGTTCGTCGTCGAAACTCTTCGAGAAACTACTTGCTAGTTTTTTCATTGCCTGTTGGAGGGTTTCAGTGTGGTATAATTCTCCATTGGGTCTTACAAACTGATCGAATCCACCCTCGGGGTTTTCAGCGCTGGGAAGTAACCACACTGACACGGGATCGTTTTTACTCAACTGGTGAATAAAATCGAAAACTAAATTCTCAGAGAATTCTGGGGTGGAAAATCCCTCGGATATATATTTTATTGTTCTATCCCGTGGTAATATTGTTACTGCAGATGTCTATGCATGTTCGTTAAGATCAATTATTTTGATTGGAGCTCCTCTCGATTTATACTTAGGTTCGTATAATATCTCGCCTGTTATCGTCGCTACTGATATTGGGAATTTTAGTATTTGTGAAGTGTTCTATTATTCGTTCTGCTACACAATTCATTCTTGACGAAGTCAACAATGACAGTTTCATCGGTGCTAGTTTTTCAATACTCGGTTTATCATTTAACGGATATATCCCATAAACAACTGCTGTTACAGGATAAGAACTCTCGTAGTATGGTTAGTCAATTCCAGTCAGAATTTCTGGTTTGGAATCTTGACTCACAGTGACAGTTTTTTTATCCTTCAAGATGGGTTCAAATTTATCACGAATAATCCAATCTCCAGTGTCTGAACGGATAATGAATTTTATACTAAAAAAATACCTTTTCCGCGTAAGATGTGAAATTATCACTGCTGCGTTTTTATCGTTCATTGTAGCATCAACGCTATCATCAATTCGAAATGTCGACCAACAGTTGGATGCTCCATCACGCTTGAATTCATTAAAACAATCACGAATTTTACTTATCATGGTTCTATCACGAATTTTACTCTTTGGTGTATCAGGGACTATCGAGATTGAATTTAGCATTGTACCTAGGCGTGATTTTCGATAAGCTCACGAACTCCTTCATGCTATAATTAAAACAAGTATTTAAATAGAGAATTTATGTCTAATGAATCATTGCAAATGGCGTATGATTGGATCTGTAACCCCGTGTAACAAATCATGCAGAAACGAGTTCTGTGGATATCATATGCGAAGTTTTCGACGTGGAAGCCTTGGTCCGATTCCTTGTATACGATGTGGGGTAGGGGTGCGTGGTACATCACAGATGTGTCTCAGTTGCGGTGGTAAGCGATATAGAGAGTTGAATCGTTACTATGATAAGAAAGCTAAGAACTCCATCAATGACTCTACCTCTGACAGCGTCCTTGACTCCGTCAACGACAAAATCATAAGAACTCCTCAAGACTACATCGGAAGATTTCCAATGTAATCATTAGACCAAACAATGAATTAGACAAATAATATTATGTATACAAATGAACCAAGAATTCCGACCACATCCCGTGATCAGCAACTTCGAGGCATCCAGTGATGGTATTGTCAGACATCGTAAACTGAAGAAACCAGTTGGTTCTGACAATGGTATGGGATTTTTGAGATTTGAAGCCGGAGGGAAAATACGTCTTAATCATAGAATCATATATGAATGTTTCCATGGATTGATCAAGGATGGTTTTGTTATCGATCACATTGTTTCCAATCCAAATCTGCATGCTGTTACACAAAGTGAAAATTTGAAACGAGGAAAGACTGGACAATACTCGAAAAAAGCGAGACCCGTAAGATCTTTTAATACAACAAATAACGAAGAAATAGTATTTCAATAAATAGCTAAGGCCGGTATGTATTTCGATATTTGTCTACCTTCTGTTCAATGCGTTGCAGAGGGAATTCATCGATCTGCGATTTCAAAAAAGACCGGACAAAAAATTCAATTCGTTTATGCATAGACACCCATCAATGGATATATCTTTTTCATATTAGAAGTATATAATTATCAGTAATATGAATTCTCAAAATATCAATGAGGTAATAACCGAAATTTTAGTTTGGAAATCTCAGGGGATTTACAAATCAGATAGTTTAGACTGCGATCAAATTATGTCCGACTTCTAGGATATTGAATACGGCGCTATGAATAACAAATATGTACTACCCAAACAATATGGACTGATAAAACGAATTCAGAATTCTATCCGTGATTCCGTTTTATGCTGTGACGATGTCAGTAAGTTTATCCCGTTATTTGCTACCGTGGAAAAAATAAGAAAGGAATTAGGGAAGGAATATGAAATAAAAAGGACAATTAATTCAAAAATCAGAAATACAAGATTGTTAATTGAACAAAACGAAAAAAAACCTTTGGATGGTCTGTTTTAGTCAATACTGGCGTGTAGTAATTTTTTTTAGATTCAAATTGGAAAATTTTAAACAATTGAAAAAATGGTTAATGAGTCATTAACGACCCGATTGACTCGTGAGAGACTGGTCGCGATCAAAAAGTATATACCAATCCACGACTCTGTCAGGAATAAACTGCAAACTAGAGAGAGTTTACAAACGGATTTCGCTGCGGGATCTGAAGAGTTGTTTAAACCAATAACCACAGCAACGAAGTGGGTAATATCAGCTACTGAGCGTGCTATATGGGGGAATGTTCCCGAGGAGGGAAAATCACCAAGAAAAGAAAAGCCTCTTATTTGTGAACTTGAAAAATTAGCTGAGAAATAGCACGAAGATCCAAACAAACAAAAAAATCTTTAAAAACACTTCCTGGTGATATAATAACTGCTGCAAGACAAAGAAAACAACAAGAACGAGAACTTCTTGAAGAAATTAAAAAAGATCGCACCACCTGAACCTCAACAAGAAGAAAAGGGTAAAAAAGAAAGTTTCATTCAAAGATGAATTTTTTTCGGATAAACTCAATGAATTAAAAAAACAAAAGATTTTCCAGTCTGGAAGAAACCGCTAAATTCGTCGTTGACAGTTTTAATTACAGACAACAATATCTCGGCGATCATTATAAAACCGTAGACAAGAAAACATGGAAAGATGGATGATTCCGTGTGTTTGCAAAAGTAGAACAAATAAGAGGTAAAAATGAAAACGATGCAAATCAGGATTATATGAAAGCAATAGAAAAAGTTGAAAAAAGTAGAAAGAGATCCTGGATTTCTTCATTTACTACAACAATCAAAACTTCTGGATATAACACAAAGTGCAACTGGCATCAATGGCGAAAAAGAACAATCAAGACATGGATATTTATGTAACCCAAGAGGGATTTCAGGTAGTGGTCTAATTCAATGCCCTGGTAATATTTGCAGCGATAAATCACGATTAGAAGTTCTCATCGGAGGGAAACGAGCTGGACATAACTCACTGGAAATAATTAATTAAGCAGCTGATATATGCATGCGGTTATTTCAAGGAGGTATCATGGATATCAAAACATATCGAGATTTCATTGACGAGTTAGTGGAAAATCCTACGGATTATTACAGCGACTAAAGTCATCGCATTAGATAATATTATTTAAATAATATGATCATACACTACAACCATGACAAACCAGCCAGCGTCTATGCAGTTAATTCACGGTTTCCAGTTTATAACGCGTACTATGGTGATGGTCTCGGTGATACAATTGCAGGGTTATTTGCAAGAATGGCTCCAAAAGTAGCGCCGCTAGCAAAACATTCATCGATGAAAGCTACTGATGTTTTTCGTGATAAGGGTATTAGTGCTGTTGGAGATGCTGCCGGGAAAGCGTTTTCAGCCGTGAAGGATAAACTAATAGCGTTAGTTCGGCGGCGAAGGAAATTACAATTGGGACTACTGCCATCTACAGCGGAAATGTCCGCGAGTGTTAGTAAAATAATAAATAATGCAGTGGATCAGAAACTAGCGTCGTTGATGACTCCGTCATACACCAACGACCAAAGCAACATTGCAAATATGATAGCGGGAAGTGGCTTAAAAAACACACGACGTGGTCGACGACGATGATTTAGATCAATAAATATAGAATAAAATGTTCAAACGGTCACCTGATCCAGCGTTTGATATGAACACCCCAGTGCTCAAGGATGATTCCGTACGTGATTATCAATATTATGATTACCATGCAATAGATTCAATTAGTCGATCAAGAATTGATCTTCAAGTTCATGATACCAGTAAATACTTCTTGCCTTGAGAAACGTTTATCGAAGTAGAAGAAGAACTTGTAACAGCTGCTGATACTCTTGCTGCACCAGCACAGTATCCAGCTGATACTCAGGTAGGGTTTTTCAATAATGGGATCATGGCGTTATTCGATAGTGCAAAAAACCTCATCGATGGAAAAGAGATTGAGTCGATAGATCGTGATGTTGATGTAGCTACAACAATAAAAGGGCTAGCAAGATATTCCGATGATTATACAAGATAGTCGGGTCCTTCTATGATGTTTGCAAAGGATAATAAAAATACCGCTGGAGGAAATCAATTTATTATAAGACAACGAAGAAATCAGGCTAATACTACCAATGTTGATGCTGAGAATATGATTATAAGTACTAATTAGAATTTCAATCTAGGAGCTGCAACACGCATGTCAATGTTGCAAGGAGTGCGTAGATCATTTTCATGCGCGATTCCTCTACATCATATACTTGGATTCTGTAGAAATGTTCGAAAAGTTATCGATGGAGCAATACAAACAGTAGCACTCGTGCGAAAGGGTGATAATAATGACGCAATTCGGAAGATTACAGCAGATGTTGCACATCCGGAAAATGATCCTGGTAAAGTCAATTTAATAAAACTATCATTATGGATGCATGTAATGACTCCATCAATCACCGCAGAAGAACGATTACTATCATTTATGAACCAAGGAGGAAAATCATTACTAAGTTGGCTAACGGTAAGTACAGATGTTAAACAATCAAATATTAATGGGTTATTCACATGGAACTTGGCATCAAAACAAGGTGTTGCTGCGCCACGTGATATATTAATTGCGTTACAGGATAACACACGAGTTGGCAATCAAATATTCAGCCATATGATATTTGACCAGTTAGGTGTTAAAGACGTCTCACTGACAATAAACGGCCAGCAGGAACCATCCGAAGATGTACAACTTGATTACGGTAAAAATCATATTGCCCGCGTGTATCATCGGTTGTTGTCATATATGGCACGCGATCAAAATGTCGATACTGGTCTGCAAATATCACAATTGGATTTTAAGAATTTATATCCGATCTATTATTTTTCGTTGGATCATCTTGATTTAACAAGACAATCCGTCGTTAATATACATTTTAGAGCTAATGTGCTTCGTGGTGCTATTGCTAATTGTAGAGCGATTGCTGTTATCCTCAGTGATAAATCAATGCTTCTCGAAGGTGTTGGCGGAAGAATGAGAGTAATAGATGCGCCAGTGGAAAATATGTAAAAATTAGATCAATCTGTTATTGTATAATGTCATATAGTCATATTAGTGTTGCGTTCACTCCCGGTCAACTCAAGAAATTGCAATCGGAATCAGCTAAAAGATGAAGAACCAAAATAACACTGAAACCCAATCAGATGACTGGCGGAGCGAACAAATTGTCGTTAACAACTCGTCAAGTAAAACACTTCAATGATGCTTTCAAGGATACAAATGGCGTTCAGATCACTCTCTCTGCGGCTGCTATCAAGAACATGATAAAATCAGGTGGTATATTCACTGTTAGCTTCGATTCCGGCTTTGATTGCAGCAGCAGCCCCAGCGGTGGCTAAAGCGGGGGCGTTAGGAGCCGTTGGTACCGCAGCAGGAATGGCACTAAAGAAAGCAGCCGGGAGCGGATATAAAAAAAGGGAAAGGGTCTAAGACTACCAGGAACTCCGTATTCATGTTACAGCGGAAAGATTCTGAGAATCACAGGAACAGCTTACTAGTTGAGGAATCTTTGACTCCTATGTCAAATTTGATTTACTTGATGCTGCTAAAAAAGCTCGCAATTAAAAACTTCAGAGGTGTTTTTATGAAAGATCAGTTGCCGGCACAACCAAACAGCGCCGAAACCGGTATCATTAATTTCGATAACAGCACCGGACCTGGAACTCACTGGGTTGCATACGCGAATGATCCGCGCGTGATTGTTTATTTCGATTTATATGGATTAGCGCCACCGAAGGAATTTATACGTTATATAAACCGCTTATAAATTTTTCATGAAATGAAGAATTGGTATTCTACGCTACCAACACAACAACTGAATGACCCACCAATATGCGTCAGCGAAGTATTAAATGTCCTTGACGATATTTCAACATCTGGAAAACCACCACATGTTGTCGTAAATGACTACACTAGTAATCACTTTTTAGAGAGTGATTACATAAGATAACATGATTGATATTTGGGGGAGATATTTATCAGCGCTGAAAAAAAACAACCACAGAAATATCTGCAACCGGTGATATAAGAAAAATAATGGAAGATGAAATAGCTGAGACGTTGAATTTAGCAAGTGTTGATCCCAATGAAATAGTTGTATTTCAAGATCGTCAGGGTAAATTGAAAACTAATAATGTTTCCCTGGATGATATTTTAGTTAAACAACGAGACGCAACCGAGAACACCGTTGCGCTATTTTCCGACTAGGGTAAACTCAAACCCGGCATGCTCGTTTCGAAGATTACAGATATAATAAAAACTCTCAACGATGAGTTAAAGTTCATACAAATTTTTTTTGGTTATCCAGCGACAACATCACCTAATTTATCATTAATAAAAATCTCTATTGACAATATTAAAACTTAATGACGAATTAAAATCAATTATGGCTTTCTTTGGCGAACCAGGTGCAACATCACCAAAGCTCACAAAGATAAAAAATTCTATCTTGGAACTAGCAACACTTCAATCTAAAATTGAAGATAACGGAAAACAGTTTTCAGTTTTTCGTAAAAAAATCAGAAATTTATTGGAACAACGTTGGATAAAATTGAAATAAAACTCCCGGATATTAAAAAATCTATCGATGAGACAAAAAACTTCATCGAAGCAATCAAAATTGATTTTCCGAGAATGATAACAATCATTGAAAAAACAAAAATTCCTCATGTGAAAACCAACAACGTCGTATACACGATCCAACACGGATCATTTGCGTGGACTCCTACAGACAATATATAAGTATCACTGCAACCGTCAAAGGTATTTATCGATTAACACTAGTAACACTGACTCAATTTAATATATCATCGTCGAGTTCATCTGGGGTCAATAATACGATATCAACGATCATCGATAAGGATTCAACTGAACAATTCACGATAGCATCCACTGATACAAATTTGGTTAGGGTTTCAGTAACATGGTATATGGAATTCGGAGCTGAGTTGAGTAAATAACTAAAATGAAATCGTAAACTGATTTGGAAATAAAATGTCGTCATCAACAGTACCTTCAGTATTTCAATATCGCTATGATTAGGCCAGAGAGTTTCAGACTAAACTCAAAACTCTCACTGAAGAGTATCAAACAAAAATAAAAAAAATACCAACGAAGAATCACCGGAGTTGATGTTACCGTGTACTCGGTGAGTGGTGTAATCACCGGAGCTGGTATAATACTATCCTCGGTGACAATGATTGCTCCGATAGCTGTTCCAATTTGTATATCCGCAGCGACAACAATCGCGGGAATAATTTCGATAATAATAAAAATATATCATCATGCAGCCAACGCAAACTGCAAGACAACATAATTAAATTTCATGTTGTGTCAACCGCGTACTCGCAATTATCCTCGTTGATATCGTCGTCGCTTGATGATACATTTATATCAAATAGTGAGTTCTCAGCGATGATAAGTATTTATGATTCTGCAATATCAAAATTAGAAATACAACATGAGTATAATAACAATGACAACATCCACAGGAACTACTTCAACAAATAGTGGAGAACACAAATCCAGTACAAACCAACATAATCTCAATAACATCAACCAATCCTGAATTCATTCTGTGCATTTCCCTATTCCGATTCCCGTGAAGGAGATAGCGCTAGTAAAACTACGAGTGTATCACAGATGGCCTAATATTAGGTTGGTAGCATTTGGCGGTCAACAACCGAATAACAGCTTAGTATTTGTGAATAAGAATCGCGAAGATGAAACTCCAGACTAGAACGTTGTTTCGCTGCCATCTGGGTCATACCAAATCGAACAAATCAATGCTGAATTCCAGCGTGGAATAAAATCCATTACTGGAGCAGAATCAAAAATCGCTATAACATTTCATGAACCAACACTATCCTCTGCGATTGAGGTAAACTCGCCAAGTTATGTCGTAGACATCTATCAGAGTTCTATAAGGACAATACTGGGGTGGCCTGAAATCCTACCTCGAAAAATTAACATACCACCTGAACCACAAAAATTAGATTATGTTACTGACAGGATAAAATCCGATAATCCAGAAAAAAGCTATAGTAGTTACAATAAATTGAATTTTTTCACTGGAATGATAGACGACCGCAATCGTAGATATTATGCAACTCGTCAGGATAAAATCACTGAAAATTTCACAGCGATCAATAATGATTTTTTACTGTTGTTAATATCTCTTAAATCCGGTACTCTCACCCGAGATGAATTTATCAGCGTCGTAGAAACATGTAACAAAATCACCAATGACATGGAATCATTTCATTCACAAATTATTCAAGAGGTATTAGGTGACAGTAATCCTAAAACGAGAACGGAGTTTGCAACAGTATATAATATACGCGTAGAAGATATTCCCACGCACAAATTACACGGATATAATATATCAGAACTACATAAATCTCTCAATGATGCCATCGATGAAGGTTTCCCAAAAAATCCATGACGCATGGAAAACAACAGCACCACCACCACAAACAACAATTCTTAAATACAATAATGACCCAAATTGAGGCGGCAGTCATATTGCTCCTCAAAATGTGAATATATCCTCGGTGATAGCATTGAATTTGTATGTGATGTTATCGAAGGAAGCTATCAAATAAATCTCGAGCGATCGAATCAAGCTCAACAGGGATATATTCTATATTCATTTGCACCAACAGCTTCTCCAGGATTTATAATTATTGAGGATCCAACTAATCAAGTCTATATGCGATGTCATAATAATTCGCTAACGAGAATTAATTTTAGACTCACTGACCAGTCCAATAATCTAATTGATCTACAAGGTGAGGTTTTACAAATTAGTCTGTTTGTGAAAACCTAAAGAACTTTCATCATAAAAAAATTATTAACCCATAGCAGCAGAGGGTGTGATTTTCAACGACAATGGCGTCTTTTTTTGCCAAATGGACCCCTACAAGGAACCAAATAGACCTTTCTATTATATATTTACTAGGTTTGTCAAATATATTTACTTGGTTTGTCAAATAGACCGTTATATTAAATATTAACGAGAAGGAAGCCTCGTTGACGCCTAAAAAGTTGGCCTGTTAACCCCTTCTGCTGCTGCTCTAGCAATAAGATGCAAAAAGTACCACTACGATTCGGAGTGAAATATATATATATATATATATATATATATATATATATATATATATATATATATATATATATATATATATATATCTTATACAAACTAATTGTCCTGCAGAATCAAGTCCAATGCCCATCATTTCAATATTACGGCTTTGCCTAATGATAAAAGATCGCATCTGTGTGGGCCTCTAAATTATTTAAAATAGTCTGAGTAACTGACATCATTAAATATGAGCCTTGCGTGCTCATGCTGTTATTGACTAGCGTTTTCTTCAGATACAAATCGACTTCAGTGAATAAAGAATGCATTGCATATTTCTCGGAAGCGACTTTAGTTGTTTGGCTTGAAAACGTTTGTTTTTTGTGTGACAACTTTTACTTTGAGGTACATGTAATTTTATTGTGTTCCATAGAGTCTTCAGTTTGCGATTTGATTGGATATGAGCTGACATTGTAATTTAAGAAAGTGTATGAAATTCTGCAGCAGGGAGGGTTAACCCTAAATTCGTCTGAATTATATGTGACATACCCACATTATATGTGAGATACCCACATACTACGTGTGAGCTACCAATATATTTTTCATTTTTTAGTACTTCAACGAGCACTTAAATTTATTAATTAAAGGTTTCATGGTTGAGAATTAACTTCGTCTGAAATACCGTGACCCGAGTTTTTAACTGAAATATCAGCGTCAGTAACGTGAATAGATTAAGTTTTCAATAAGGCGTTAATTATAGATACGATCAAGTCCAACACGATATCGTGTCCCAGGATCGTGTATACTTATCGTTACAAATCCATGCGGAGTGGCTTTGGAACCGTTAAAGAAATTTTGAAATTTGTTAAAATCCATATCGGCGCACCAAGTTTGCCAAATATTTATAAGTGTGTGTGTATCAACTCCGTTAAATAAACATAATAGATTACAATTATCTCTGATGACCTTTGGGATCTGTGTGTAACGTTGAGTGGCATGTATTACATCAGAGTTTTTGTGACGCCCTCGGGAAAATATTCTAGCTGGATGTTTTTGTTTGTCTAACATTACATCATCGTACACAAAGAGATTGTTAACGCATACATCTAAGTCTTCTACGGATGGTGCATCGTCAATATCTGTGATAAACTCAATAACGTTTCCGCCGTAAGCTTCTGAAACGGTTTTATTATAATCTTTTAGCACTTGATAACAGGGCTGATCATCCACGCTCGGGGCAACTAAATACAAGTTGTCCCAGGTCATATACCTCATTATCATCGTGAGTAGTAACTGAGTTTTACCACTTCCGGATGGTCCGATGATAATCATCCTGATAGAGTTTGGTAACAACTCGTGATGTTTTATTTGTTGCTTTTTCTTTAGCGCTGAGAAATCAATCACTTCCATTAGATATAACAGTATTATGGATCTATATTGTGTAAAATGTTAAAAGCGTACATCAACTATTGATCTGACAAATGTTACTACAAAAAAAAAAACCGAGAAGCGGTCACCGGCAGGTGTGAGGTATGTGGGATAAAAAAATATCGAATTGTTGAAATAAATAGTGAAACCATTCCCCAAAAAAGCGGAGGTGATATCGCTGCCAAATTAGCTAAACTTCCGGGAGCTCGTGGGTAAAGTATCCAGGTGACAAACATTTTCCAGGATATAATTATTGTGGGCCGGGAACACGATTAGATATCAGACTTGATAATCAAAATCAACCTAACTCAGGTGAAGAACCAATAAATGCAATCGATGAGGCATGTCGGATACATGATATAGCTTATCAAAGTAATTATCTTCAACAACGTCATCTCGCAGATGTAAAAGTAATTCACGCGTATAGTTCTATTAGTGAAAATTCTATGAATTTTTCAATCAAAGAGAAATTAGCATCTTCGTTGATAAAATCAGCTATGAAAGGTAAATTAATGTTAGGTACTGGTAATTAATAATATGGAATCTATTTATTATTCTCCAAAAGGATACTGGAAGGGTAAAGCAGCAATCAATAAACTCGCTAACGTTGCAAAGGTAAAATATAACACCGCAGCAGATTGGTTATCTAAACAGGCGATATGGCAAATTTATCTACCGCCGCCTAAACAAATTAACTACTCTCATTTTGATGTGACCGTTCCCAATGAAGTTCATCAAGCTGATATATTATTTCTGCCGCATGACAACGGCTATAAATACGCGTTAACCGTAGTTGATATTGCGAGTCGATACAAAGAAGCAGAACCACTTAAAACAAAATCATCAACTGAAGTTGCTTTTGCGTTTAAAAAGATTTATCGAAGGAGTCTTTTTAAATGGCCAACTCTATTACAGGTTGATCCTGGTAATGAATTTCAAGGTGTAGTGTTATCAATTATGAAATATAATAATGTTACCATCAGACGAAGACATACTGCGATACATCGAGATCAGGCAATTGTTGAACGATTTAATCGTACGCTTGCTGAGCGGTTATAGGATATCAAGACGCAAAATAATTCATCCAAGAAAAGCGATCTCGTGAATGGGTCAAGAGATTAGCAGATGTAGTTACTGTACTCAGTAACGAGATTGCTCGAACAAGCAACATGAAACCCAACAACACGATTAAAAAAATATATACCTGAACCCCCACAAAAAGATTTTTCAAAAGAGCCAATTCTTGGTAATGTCACTGTTAGGTATTTAAATGAACCAGGAGAGCTCGCAGGTGGTAAAAAAAAGAGCTACTGATCCTATTTGGAGTGTTACCGCGCATAAAATATCTACTATAACACGATCCACAGGTAGACCAGCAATCTATAAATTGGATTTAATGCTCCTCAGCGAGGATTTACTCGACAGCAGTTGCAAGTAATCCCCGAGGATACTCAATTACTACCGAGTGGTCTCAACCAGAGATATCATCATCGTTGATAATAATTCTTCGAAGTTGATTTAGTTTTCTTACTCGTGACACTGCGAGATAAATTAAATTTGACCACTCAATACGATTATATACCACGTAAAACAGTTGTGTCTGTGATAACTAATCCCTGTGAGGAATGTATCGTCGCTGCATAACCTAACGTCCACGGAGATTTTTTTAGCACTTAATGCGTCTTCGACGACGTTAATATCAATCATCACAATATCATTAATACTAAATTCTGCTTTTCATTCCGCCCTGGAATATCAACATCGATGTTTTGTCGTGGTGTATCCAATGGTCTATAACAAAGTGGTACTGGAAATGTTATAATTTTTTTTTATGTATTTGGAATAACTCTCGTTGAAGTTTATCTCTGATTATTTTTCTACTCGCGATTATCATATCGTTTGGTGTCCACGATTCCTAAAATTTATCCAACGATGTTTCTGGAATCATCTCTCTAAATATTCTTAGTTGAATATAATCCGGTTGTAGTCTAATTCTGCTTGTTCATCGAGTGATCTGTGATCGGTGTTAATTTCCTCGTAGTAATCAACGTATGATTTTAGCAAACTGTGTGGAGATCCACCGACAAATGGTGGTGGTTGATCGTGATCATCGTACATAATGATGTTTGTGTTTTTCGTTGACAACCATTCAAGATATATTAGTAAAACATTCAATGATACTGTACATATCTCATCCCAAATTATCACTGGCGGAACAAATTTCTCACCCATTCGTTCACACGTCCACGTATCACCTTTCCACCTAAAGAAACTTTGATAAGTACAGGCTTTTATTCCTCGTTGTATCATCTCTTTAGCGAGTCTATGAGTTGGTGTTAACACAATCATATTTAATTTACCTTGAAGTAACTCAATAACACGAGTTGTCTTTCCCGACCCACCACATCTGTTTAAATAAATAGTTTTCCATTTCGTTATAGGATCAAATATCGGCGATGCATTAGATAATTATGATAAACCATTACATATAAAATATTTATCATACATCTCAACGTCTGCTGATTTTGAATACTCGTGTAATATTTCTCGTTTAATTCTCCAACTTCCCCAATGTTCTTCTGGATCTATGAATGCCGCTACGCGTTGAAGATATTTCTCGTGTATGCACATCGAATCAGTAGCTACTCTAAGATATTTTGCTTGTTTTTCTCTAGCTTTAAATAAATCTTTGGATGCTTTCATAATTTCTTCTTCATCAAGATCAGGAAACTGTTTTTGTTGTTCATTAATTATATCATCTTAATTAGGTTGTGGTAACTAAACTTCTTTCTAAGCTCGCTAGCATATTATTGCTTCACCGACAATCAACGATATAAGCATACCACTATCAATCATGTATCGTAAAAGTACTATTGGCATCCACGTTTTTTCAGACATATGTCTACCAATCCAGGCATAGCTGCAACGATGGAACCTTGAAGCTAATTCAAATGATATCACGCGAGAGAATCCGGTTAAATCACAATCAGGCAATTGTCCATTAATCGCAACGCGAGTCATTTCATGTGTCGGATGTCCAAATCGTTTGAAATATTTATTACATTCCCCGTATCTGAGAAATCCACCGGGATTACTCGCAGACATATCGATTGTAATCATACCTCGCGGGAGTATTTTGTGTTCCATAAACCTCCGTGACCATATTCAACACAACTCAACTTAACATCTGCGATAAATTCTTTTGGTGTTACGCGCCATAAATTCTTTTCTCGTGCAAAATGAGCAGCCACTGATGAAATTGTAAAGCTATTCGTGAGTAGTTTTTCATCCAAATTCTTTAAAAATTGTTTGGCAACTGTCTTCATTCTGTTATTAAATTTTTCGGTGCGATATAATTCCCCACTAGGTCTTACAAATCGATGAAATTCTCCTTCCAAACCATCAGGACTCCTTAATAACCATACTGATACGGGATCATTTTTATTCAATTCATAAATAGAGTCAAATAACTTTCCTTCGTAGAAATTCTTTACATACTTCTCAGGTAGATATCTCACTATTCTCTCTCGTGGAAATATTGTCACCACGGGACTCCACGCATGTGAATTATGATCGATAATTTCAATTTCAGCTCCATTAGATTTATATTTTGATTCATGTAATACCTATCCGGTAAGTGTTTTTATCGTTATCGGAAATTTTAATAATGTTTCCAATCTTTTCACATCGGTAATTGTCGCACCGGTATCCTTTACGCCTAACCCCCCTGAAATTATTTTTTTACGTCGTTGTTGAGTCATTTTATTTCCTCGGTGGGCAGTCATAAAATGTTCCATCACCCGTTCCACCACACAATTCAACGTTGAGTCACTTTGTGATTTCGATGACGTTTTCATCGCAGTTAGTTTTGTTATATCGGGTTTATTATTTATTTTATATTGCGCATAAATAATTACGGTCATAGGATAATCTCTTTCATATTAATGATTATCAATTCCAGTCAACATTCTGGGGTTTGAATTTTTATTTACGGTGACAGTTTTCTTATTTCTCATAACAGGGTTTAAGTTATCTCTAATAATCCATTCACGTTTTTCTTCATCGTATTTAATATATTTTATCCTCATCAAATTCTCTCCATGAGATAACAGTGAGAGTAATATCGCTGCTCTACTATCGTCCATAGTCTTGTGTATGGTTGGTATATTAATATTCTCGAAGTTGATTCTATAAGTTGTCCACGTATGAGTTGCGCCGTCGCGGTAAAATTCATTAATACCTCTACGTATTTTAAAAAAAATTATTTTATCTCTTATTTGTCGCATTGATAACCCTGAAGCTCTATCAAGGTTAAAATAAGTCTTCGCCGGTATTTTACCGTAGTAATTATAGGAATTTCTATTCATGTATATAATTACAACTATTATTTAAATAAAAAATAATTAATTAATTATTATATAATGTCTACGAATATTTGTAATTGTTTACCTATCGGTAAATTATCGCGATGTGGGCGGGCATGTAAAAATCAATATTGTTTCACTCACAAGCAAAGTATTCGAAGTGGGATTATTGGACCACAACCTTGCATTGTGTGTGGTGTAGGTGTACAAGGAAATCTCAATTATGCATTAAATGCGGAGGAAAAAATTATCGAGATCTTAAACGATATTATGACATATCCACAAATATTAATCATCGTGCCACGGTTATAAAATCTCCGCAAGACTACGTAGATAAAAGAATATAACATTCAATTTAAACGAATAAAATCTCATTTAAAATAATGAATAACGACGAATACGTTTCACATCCGATTTACGTTAACTACGAGGCGTCTCGAGATGGAATTATCAGACATCGACGACGAATAGTTCCTATCGGTAAAATTAATAATACGGGTTATATGAAAATTACGGTTTATAATCCACAAAAAAAACTTATTACGCTCATAGATTCTTCGCTGAAATTTTCATCGGTGATATCCCCGACAGTTTTGTAATTGATCACATAAATCAAAATAAATTAGATAATCGCGTTGACAACTTAAGAATTGTTGCTCCGCGAGAAAATTGTCTTAATGTGAATCCTCAGCGGAGTAAAAACAATACACAAAGACCTGTGACGGCGTTTTATGATAGTGTAATATTAGAATTTCCTTCAATATCTTCCGCGGCTAAATATTTTAATATTAATTCATGTTCTGTAGTACGTGCCGCCGATGATAAATTTTCAACTATGTATTCGAAAAAGTTTTCGTGTAGAGTCTCATATGCGTGGTTGTAATTTTTTCATTAATTTAGACGTATAATTTTTTTTTATATATTATATAATGAACTCCCTTCAACGACGACGATCGAAATTCATCAACAAACTTCAACGTTTAGCTAACAACGATTATCTTATCAAAAGTTTTTATTACGACGGCATGGAGACTAGAACACATGGTAGTAACACATTTAATGTTATGTATAATGTCATACATAGTAAGAAATTTCAGACATTGATATTAGCAATTATTGATAATTATCCTGACATAAAAGACCTCGTTGAGGAAGTCAAATAATGTTATGGGTACCTATCTTTCTATGAAAGAAAACGTTTAATGGAAGACTGCAATTAAAATGTTAATTTTACAATTAAAATGTTAATTTACAATTAAATAAAAATATTTTATATATAAATGAACTCTTCAACTCTCAACGACGAAATCATCGACGAATTTAAAACCGAACTTAACCGTGTACGTAAGTTCTACGATGTTAATTTTTTTACGTCTGAATATCTCGACGCTGAATATCAAAAAATATCATCCGCAAGAGAGAAAAAATACCCAACTTATCGCTCAGAGTATCGCGTTGTGAAGACGCTGATCCGTGCAAGAAATGAAATAATTTATCAACTACAGAAATCTAAAAATCCCGGTGTTTTGCAAGAATTTGTCACCATATCTTAATTGTTAAAAACGTTATTGAAATCCATCGGAGAAGTATTCAACAACGAAGAAACTATTTCAAAAGCTGCATATGAATACGATAAAACCTATCTCTGAACCAATGTTAAACCAGATTCACCAATTCCTATTACTCGTTTTTTATTTGGTATTGGAGTAGCTTAACAAACTAATTCGTAATCAATAGCATTTTGGGCTTTGTTACGCTCCGCAAATAATTCATTATAATATTTAACAAGTTCATCATACTCCGCTGATAATTGATTAATTTTTTTTACTCTAAGATTTATTTTATTTTTCTGATTTTTTCTTCATCGAGGGTTAACCCCTTAAGTTGATTCCTTTCATTGTTACGTTCTTGTTCAAGTATTGATTTTCTATTTCTCAGCTGAGCTAGTTCCGCATCCATATCAGAATTGTTTTTCCGAAACGTAGAAATCTCTTCTGCGAGGAATCGTTGCTGTTCTAGTTGACGTTGCCGTGCCTCTTTATACGAGTTAAATGACCCACTCGTTGTAGCGTTATAAGGCGTTTTCGACCATATTTTGTATAATCGTGTTAATCCGATTTTAAACTCTTTAGACACTTCCACGGGGCATTTAACCCCTCGTAGCGCGAGTATCCTTGCTTCGTCATCGGCGGTTAAATACGTTGGTGCTATCATTATATATTAACGCGAAAAAAAATTATAGTTGAAAATTATAGTCGGAAATTTGACTTAATACTCACAGGATTAAAAAAATCACAGTGAGAATCATAGTCAGAAGTTTTAGTCAATGTGAAAAAATCCTACGGTTTTACAATTTTTTTTTTCATTGAAAATCCCAGTGAAAATTCTGAAAGAATTTTTCATTGAAAAACTATTTTTTTTAGTTCATTGACTGACATACATGAATGCGCATACTGCATTATTTGATCACGGTTTAATCTTACCGCGGTTATATTATTCTGTTGAAGTTGTAACAGTGGATAATCCGTCAATAGAAACTTCTCAGCGCCGTTACTACCTAATACTACGTCAATGTAAAAGTCACCCTGTGAAAATCCTTTGGATTTTCCATTTCCACCGAGGATTTTTCTAATACCGGTTTCAAGGAGATCTTTATCATAAATTGACACTAAAATGTGTTGATACATTTTATTGTAAAATCCTACGAATTTTTAAATGTTGAAATCGTAAACGATTTTCACGACGAAAAGTTACCTTGAAAATCCTTTTAGGATTTCACATATAATGTCATCTGTAATTGTTCCCCTTGAAGATCAATCAGGGAAAAATCCTGGTCGGTTATTCTAAAATTCATTTTTGTTATGAGTCGGTTAGTGGTTTCCAAGTAGGTTAAATGAGATGGATTCATCATGATGAGACTTCCCGGGGAAACGTTAGGGGAAAGGATAGGATATATCCAAGTTCCGCATTATCTGATTTTGAAACATCGACGGCGTAACTTCCTAACAAAACATCACAAATTACATGTATCGCAATAACCGACGATATATCAACGTTGCCGGGAGATCTGTGTTTGTTACTTTTATATGGTGCGACGTCAGGATTTCCACTGGGGGATTTATTTTAAGCCATAACGAGTGAATCTGCGGGAAAAATTCATCAATGAGTTCCTTCAACGACAATTTCATCGCTGGTACATCCCACCCGGGAAATTTCATGAAGACTAAATCGTTATCAGTGCATGAAAATAAGTTGTTGAATTTTTCTCTGTTTGAATTGCTAGCACTTCCGGATTTATCTTCGTACACGAGAGAGAGTAATCTATCACTGAGATAGTTCATATCGGCGATAATTTGATTTAGTTGTCGTTGTTGTTGTTTGATTGTATCACGTTGAGTTGTTAAATCGAGTAGCAGAGATCGTTGTAGATAATCTCGAAATTGGTTTAGTTTTGTTTGAAATAATTGTTTCATCGAGTTGAAGATCCCAATGAGACTTGTCTCTGTTATTACAAATACACCTTAATCACCGAGAGCAAATCGCCATATTATTCTACCGTATTCGTTGTATTCGTAACGTTTAAATGTGTCAGTTTCTGTTCCGACATAGACGTTATATGAATATTTTTGATAAATATCTTGAGGTCGTACAAAACTAATGTCGAAATTGTAATTAAAGTTTGGATCAACATCAGGTAATTTATCATCGAAGAAATCCAATTTTTTAGGTTCCGGTAACTGAAAATGAACCGCAGGAACATTATCCAACCACGCTTTGTGAATCCGTGGGAAGAATTCGTCGATGGTATCACTGAGGGTTTGACGCATCCATGGTATGTTATATCCTTGAAATTTAAACGTGGGAATGTCTTCTTCACGAATATTTTGTCTTGTTGCAAATTCGGTTCTAGCTAAAAGACTTAATATAACACGAATAGCATCATGATTTACTTCTTCCATACGGGCGATAATTTTATTACATACTTCCATGTACTTGATGACGCTATCTTGGTCAGGTGGGTGTGTACTGATAGCTGTTATCAAATAACCTAGAAATCGATTAAAATCTCTATTAATCGTTGTGAATAGTTGAGTAATAACCGATTCATTTATTCCATAGATTGCCTGAAATCCAGGTATGCGTTCTCTTACTAACAAATAATTAAAATCCCCATACCGTGGTAATTGAGGAATACCATCAATTGAATTAATATTATAACCGTGATAATCCTCCTTCGTGGATACATAGTCGGATTTTAGTGGCTCACGTGGTAGATCTTTTGCGTCAAGGGTACTCAGGATACCCCAATATGGTTCTAATTGAGCTTTTGTATATATCGACGGAGTAATCAGGTGAATTTATCTCGATGACCGTTGACAGCAATGGTTCATGTCCTTTTATTTCAATTGGCGATTTATCAGGTCCATCTTGGGCGTCGATGGTATTTTTTCCTGTAATTGCTTACATGGAATTTATGATCTCCGCGTTGATATCTTCGATGTCATATGCGCCGGTGGGTAAATACACAGTATGCGTTTCTGGTTCAACGGCGCCTGTTTTTTTTCCATAAAAATGTAAAACTGTTATTTGGGGGTTTACCATTAAACGGTTCTGATCGCACATTTGGCCAACTATAATAACATCTTAGTTGTGTTAGCGCTATCTCAGATGCTGCCAACGGAGGATTAAATTCAACACTAAACTCTGGTACTTTTGTTACCAGCGATATCAACTTTGTTTTCGTCGTAGTTGTATTTATTGCTATTTGTTGAAGCAGTTCCTGTGACATTGTTATTGTAATTGTCATTGTTGAAATTGTTTTCCAATTTTAACATTGTTGAATCATACAATTGAACCATCCTTGAAAATTCACTATCAGTAATTGTTTCGTCGTCAATCGATGATGAAATCAACGATGTCAATTCTGAATACGCGTTTGACGCGGTGACAAATTTAACCTTGTAATTGTGTAATTTATGTTGAGAACATGATGATATTTTTTTTGTTATCCCGGTAAATACTCCTGAGATTGCTGCGGCCGCAGATATACAAATTAGAACAGCAACCGGAGCTATCATTGTCACCGATGATAATATTATTTCAGCGCCGGTGATAACACCGGACACTGAGTAAACGGCTACGTCAATGATGGAAATTCTTCGTTGGTATGTTTTCTTTTTTACACTATATTGTTCAAAAAGATTTTGTAGTTTACTTTGAAATTCTTTGACGGTATCATATCGATATTGAGATGTGGTCATCATATTTACTTAAATTTACTTTAATTGAGTTGTTTACTTAAATCCGCTACGAATTCAACATACCACGTCATTGAAACTCTAGCTAGATTATTATCCGTGGATGTTATTGTAAATTGTTCAATTGCATCCTTTTCGATGATTGTTGAAATTACATTATTAACCCCAGATGAACTCGATGATGATATATTAAATTAAACCGGGGCTACTAGTGTTAATCGATAAATCCCTTTTACAGTTGCAGTGACACTTAATATAGTATTGGTTTGAGCCCATGTAAATGATCCATATTGAACAGTGTATACAACGTTGTTGGTTTTCGCATGAGGAATTTATGTTTTTTCAACTATTGGTATCATTCTCAATAACTCTTCCCGAATGTTCTCATAAAATTTTCTCATCGGATCAAGAGCTCTTGCGAGATTTTCTATAGATTTTTTAATATTATCATCTGATGTTTTAAGATCATCAATAGCTTTTTTAACATCTGGAAGTTTTATATCAAGTTTATCTAATTTTGCTCCCAAAAATTTATCGATGATATTTCTACGAAATCCTATAAATTGTTTAACGTGATCTGCGTATTGTGATTGTAGCGTTGTTAATTCTAACAATGATGTTCATATCGTTTTGAGATTCAGTGTGGTCATCGGTGGATTTCCAAAAAATTCTACTACGGGTTTATCAACGTTGGTCACGAGAAAATTTTGTAAATCAGTAAATTTATTAAATGTCTTTATATGATTGTCATATTGTTCACGTAGTTTTTTATATCAATGATGGAATCATCGACGGATTTTCGTAAATTTAAAAAAATATTTATTTTTGATCATGTAATTGTTTTAATTCATCTAAATTTGTTATCGATGCGATAGCTCTCCTGATCATTTGTTTTACTTGTCCGACAGTAATTACTTCTTCCGAAGTACGTGATATTGATCTTTCAAAAATATCTGCCATGTTATATTGTTTATTTTTCCCTCTTTAAAATCATCATCATGTACTCGTGGATGGCTTTGTGAGGTAATTTAGAACTCGTCGAGATAGCTGTCAACGCGTTCAGAACCTCTTGACCGCATATTGGAGGATCATTTAATGTCTGAGTTGGCAGCGTTGAATACCAAATTGGGATTTTTGAAAATTTGGATATATATTTGACAAATTCCATCGGGGTGGTAATCCATATGAATCAAAATAAACGATACAACGTGCATATATTTCGTAACAAGCCCAATGAGTTCCAGGTCCAGTGTTGTCATCTAGATTAATAATACCAGTTTATGGTATTTGTGGTTGTGCTGGTAATTGATCTTTCATGAATACACCTCTGAAATGTTTTATTGGGAGTTTCTTTACTGCGTCAGCGAGGTCAAAATTAGACATAGTTGAAAATTCGTAGATTTTTCCAATCGAAGATTTCTCAACCATATAATTTAACCGGGTCTGTAATACCTTGTGAACCGACTTCCCGGTAGTCTGAATCCCTTTCCCTTTTTTTATACCCGCTTCCAAATATCTTACCTATAAGATTGCTACCAACAGCACCGGCAGCACCTAGTCCAAATGCTTTAAGAGCAGGAATAGCTAGTGCAGCAAGAGGAAATATACAGCCAGTTTTAATCATATCGTTGACCGCGGCTTGTGAAAAAGTCAATTTAACTCCTGTGTTAGATTTTAACGCTTTATTGAAATGATTAATTTGAGTTTTCGTCAGCGATAACTTATTTGATCCACCTGTCTTTTGTTCCTTTTTTAGCGTTATCGTTGTGCCACACGTAGTAGAATTTTTCGATTGAAGTTTTTTTTTACTTGACCAGGTGTCAAGGCGACATTAACATGATTGTACGACATTTATTTAGATAGTAATAATCTAATTATCGTTGAAATCCTTTGGTGAAAATCCTTCAGATTTTCCATGTAAATTGCAAAAAAATTTCAACAATTACAGATTTGGAAAATATTACATGTTTTTTATTGGCGCATCAACAACTCGCATTTTCTCGCCACCACCTTCAAGTGTCATAAATTGATCATTAAGAAGAATAGCAACTGCTCTAATTCCTCCAGGGACGGCGCTGACACGAGCATGAAACTTTACATCAACTGTCGAGTGTTTAGATAGATCGAGATGTTGCAATGAGAATTAATAAATCGGATATAGATTTTTAAAATCCCACTGTGATACTTGCAGTCCAGTATCGACATTTTGATCACGACCCATAAAAGACCACAATCGATGATACACTGTTCCTATTTGATTAGCTTCAAAATCGAGAGTAAGTTGTTCTGCGGGTTCTTGCTGATTGCTTATTCGCAATGATACCTCACTGACGCCACATTGATCAAATACCATATGAGATCGCAATTGTTGACTATCATTTGCAGCGGCTGTTTTTTGTGTTCGATTTACATTTTGTAGTGCAACAAAGACGTGATTTGGCCTGGAATTATTTTTCGTTAGTGCAAGTTGCCAAGTAAAATCACCAACGACATTACTAGTTGTAGTAGCCGTTGTAACATCCAACCAACCTAGTAATGATTTTCCTCCCTGATCCATAAAAGATAGCGACCGTGTCTCAACGGCTAACGACGGAGTCATAATTGGCATCCACAGCGCTAATTTTGTCAATTCCACATTCGAATCAGTAAGAGGGTGAGGGCCGCGGGGAAGAGCATAATCATCGGTTGATCTTCGTGTAAGTACCACTGTGTGACTAACACCAAAGATAACTTTTCTAACATCTCGGCAAAATCCAAATATATGCAACAACGGAATCGTACATGAAAATCTACCAAAGGGAGTCTATGTTCTTTTTTCGCGCTGAAAATCCTGCATTGTAAGAATAAAATTTTTAACAATAACAGCTTCAACATCAGCGTCATTAGCAGCAGTTGTAACAAATTTTGGTCGTCTTACATCGAATTCAATATGATTAGCGCTATCGTGGGTATCCTTTGCAAACATCATTGAATTTCCCGCGGATTTAATAAAATGTTCAGAATATCTAGCTAAACCTATTATTGTGGTTGCAACATCAACGTCGTTATCAATAGATTCAATTCTAGTAGAATTAATTATATACTGCGCGCTTTTAAATAGCGCCATTATACCGTTGTTAACAAACCCAACCTGGATAGTTCCGAGATTATCAGCGGCAGTATATTCAGTATTATCATTTTTCACTAGACGCCCTTCTACTTCAATAAATGCTTCAGCCGGCAAGAAATATTTAGATGTATCATCAAATCTGAGTTCAATTTGTGACCTTATATTTGGATTTTGAGCTCTATATGAAAAATATTGATAGTCGCATATCGAATCATATTTTACAGCACGAGCATCTATATAAAAAGCATCATTGACTTCTTGTTCAAACGTTATACTATAACGTCGTTGATTTAAACCATTAATCGTTTAAGACCGGAACCAGCAATTGTTCTTAACCGTGCATTTGCTATTTCATTAATTGCGCTACCTATCTTAGGTGGCATTTGATTCGTAGATTCTAATTTTATCGGTTTTCTCCCCCTTGCTAGCGACATAAGTTTTTCTTTGGCAGAATCAAACGCATCAATAGCAAGATTACTAGCCCTGCTACCAACTTCTGTACCAATTTTATCACCGAGAACCCCATAGCTTTTGAAGCTATTTCTTTGCCAATATGAAGTAATTATGGAGCAACTCGAGTGAATAATCCAGTTACAATATCACCGAGTCCATTTCCGTATCTAAGTTTGTAAACTGGCAATCGTGAATTTACGATATAAACAGGTCTTGCTCTGTTCATACTACGATGTACTATCATTTTATTTAAATGCTATATATCTAATCGATGATTAATCACGGCGATTAATCGCTGTAATAATCATCAATAAGTTCATCGATGAAACTGCGATATAATCCGATATCCATTACACGACCTTTAAGTAACCGCCGACAGATTTCAGCAGCTTCGTTAATTATCTCCGGAGAATTATTTCCAGCTCGTTTTCCTCCGATGAGAACTTCTAACCGTGATATATCATCGAGGACACTTCTTGAACAGGGTATTGATTCACCACCGTGATATCCAGTACCAGGTTTTTTTTAGGTATATTTTCTGTGAGATCAGTTTTAGGTTCTTCTTGATTTTGAGGATCCTCAGCAAGTATTCCTTTCTTTGGTCGTCCTCGTTGTTTTGAAGTTAGTTGTACACGTTTTCGTTGTTCTGCTCGTTCTTGCTTTAATCGTTCTCGTTCTTCTTTCTCTCTTTGTTTCGATCGTTGCTGTTCAGACACTAATATACCTTTTTTTTTTCCTGATTTTCGAGATATTCTCGTTCAACAGCAGTCAAATATGCCTGATATACGGGATCATCATTATCAATTTGTGGTATTTGATGTTTAATTTTATACACCGCTTTAGCAAAATCACCTACGTTTTTGATATAACCTTTTTGTCCAGGTTTTAAATAATTTTCTTTAGTGTAATATCCCAGCGCAGCGAACTTTACTAAATCAGTTATATCATCTTTATCAATCTTCGCTAAAGTTTCCACGGTAAATTTATCTCGCAGCTCTTCAACTCTGTTATCTGCTCTTTTCACATGTTTAAACTCAGGTGCAACCTCTGGTTTAGATTCCTTTATAGCGGTTACAACTTCTCCAGTTTCCGCAGTTATTGGCTTAAATAATTGTTCAGTATCGGCGGTAAAATCTAATTTCGGTTGCTGTCGAGCTTGCAAATTATCTCTGAAAGAATCTCTCACCGGGAGAAATTTCTTAATCTAGTTATTTGTGCTTCTCCAACGTTTGCCATTTATATAAAAAAGATATCGCTAATTTATCAAACCCAGTTAAAAATTTAATCCATTTACGTTACTGACGCTGATATTTCAGTAAAAACTCGGGTCACGTTATTTCAGACGAAGTTAATTCTCAACCATGAAACCTTTAATTGATAAATTTAAGTGCTCGTTGAAGTACTAAAAAATGAAAAATATATTGGTAGCTCACAAGTACTATGTGGGTATCTCACATATAATGTGGGTATCTCACATATAATTCAGACGAATTTAGGGTTAACCCTCCCTGCTGCTAATTCGATCCAAATAAATTATTAACACCTCATTTTCTTATCAAGCAAGAAAATATCAAGTTTTGTTTGAACCATTTGGTTTTAAAGCGTTAAGTAGATGAAAATGTCAAGGTCACTTACGATTTTGCGTCTGCTCTTACGTCTTGTCCTTACTGCTAAGTCGATGTAGGCATACTGCTTTGTTGCATGTGTGATATAAATTTATATTTGTTTTTTTGGGCGGATCAAATAACTCGATTCTGTTTTGGATTAGTCTATTGATAACGCACTCAATAACACATGTTAAGGATTGTGTCAAGACACTATCACGTTTTGGAATATTTGTTATATTTGCGACAAGGCATAGTATATCGCAGTATGCAGACTTAGTTGAACAATATGATTAAAACTGGATGGACAGTACGATATACCTCTTAGAGCATATTTATCTAAACCGCGTCATAACTCTCTTCTCCTCAATGGGTGCAAGAGTTAGGAAAGTGTTGTTTCACCAAGGCATTTTCATTTTGATGTGTCAAACAAGTCATGCATGATCTCAATGACTTCCTTGAGTAAATGTGGCTTCCAAGGGCCAGGTACAAACAGTTTTTTATCTATTTGTTGTCATATTCATTCTATATACAGACCAAGCATGGTAAACCATATTACCATACCGATTTGATTATCATTATTATTTTTTTTATTTCATGTAATATCAAAATTCTAAAAATGTTTTCCTTATATTAAAATTTGATAGTCTTTTGATATGATTTTTGTTTTGCGTTTTATCAACAAAGCACGATAAATGACTGCCATGCGGCAAAGAATTCGACGACATTGTGAATCGCTATGTTTGCAACGTTTTCAAACATCTCGCTTTTGGACTGGTAATGAATTTAACATCGCTGTTTCCCATATACATTAAAATAAAATGTTTGTGTTTCATCCTGTCATCATCGGCATAGGGAGTCTAGCGTAGCTTATTGGCTATCAGTTTAACGTGTGAGAAAGGACCATGATAGACTAAAACATTAGATGAAGAATATAGACATAATGCTGATAGTGGATTTTACTCTCTTACTATGCATTTCATCAAATGCATGTTCACAAGTATTTGAAAACAAATTTCCACTACTGTTAAATCCAAACACACTATGAACAAAATGTTAAAGAGAGCTGAAATGTTACAATGAAATGTAAGAAGACTTGTGGATAATACATTTCGTCTATCGACACACAAACGCAAACTGGATTTAAGTGAATATAATATGTCATCATTTATTATTTTTTTGAATTCAGTTTAAATTGAGTACCTTTTGGAATAGGTATGAACTTTACACCAACGTATATCATATCCAGCCTGAATTCTTGTTGGTGGAAAATTATACCCTGTATTTGATAACTTAAATATGATACGGGCGTCTTAAGATGTAAGCTAATATACTTTGATACATATATCCGTCGATGATGCTGAGACAAATGAATCTATTGTTTTAAATGTTGTTGACGATGACGAGGAGTAATTTAAAACGATTACGACCAGATGTATCTGACCAAAAAGTTTTCAAGCCTTCACCAGCACCGACTCTTTTCATATACCCTGAAGACTTTAAATTATGCGGGAGAAAGAAAATCCGAATAAAATAGTATAGTGAAAATGCACTATAAAACGTCTGTAACATACTCCTGTTTTTTTAGTTTGGGATGCATGGGCCATAAGGAAGACACCGGGTTAAACTGTAGTGGCGTGTTTTGTATCGTTCCCTTCTGAAACAATTTGAATGCCCCGATTTCACTCATTTGCTAACATGTTTCTTCATACTGAGGTCCAACATTTTTCTTGGTAGCATTATATCAAACGATATTTATTTTGTTTCAAGAGGTATTGCGCAGAGAAATGATGATATGGACTATTAGGCGTCATATATCTGTCTTACCTCTGCCTCTGCCTGGACCACAATCCATACTGTCATAATTTGTAGGTTCCAAAATGGCTGTAAAAATTAAACATTGCATGTTTTGTCAACAGGGTTAATATTAGGTTATCGATTTCCATCAATATGCATAGTGACAGCTATGTAACAAATATTCAGTACTTTTTAATATACATTAGGTTGCACGGTAAGTAATAAAGGCTAATTAGAATGCGTTATGTTTCCACACTTGTTTCAATGATATCTACAACGAAGTAATTGCATCCATACGATTGAGTCACTTCATTGGACCATAAAAGATCAACTTTATATATTTGTAGCGCTTGTTAAAAATTATTTCGTATAACACTGGTTACTGAATTTATGTTGTCTACGGTATGAAATAAACTGAATTTTGACAAGTTCAGTACAAGCGAACCTTGTCATGTTCTTTCAGTGCGAAATCAAGTCCATGCATAACAATCTAATGTATATGATAATTGTTCTAAGATATTGTTGATAAATAGTTGGATTAAATTGTTAAAAAGAGTCATATTGAATCTCAAGTACTGCCTTGAGTAAACTTAGCTTCTAACGGCCTGTTAAACACAGTTTGTAAATTCAATCTTTGCACATCTCCATCAGGGTCTGCATTGCTGACGCTCATATGAGTAAATTTGTTACACTCTTGGCATGGGTAATTTTAGCCATGTTTCTAGGCACGGGTTGATTTTGTTTTCTACACTGTATAATACTTCTGCAATTTTCATTCATAATCTCGCTTTTTCTTTGCTAGATTTGGAATAGATAGCTCTAGCAATAAGATGCGAAAGGTACCACTACGATTCAGCGTGAAATATATATATATTCCGTTCTACAAACTAATTGTCCTGCATAATCAAGTCCAATGCCCATCATTTCAATATTACGACCTTGCTTAATGAGTCAAGATTGTATCTGTGTAGGCCTCTAAATTATTCAACATAGTCTGAGTAACTGACATCACTGAATATTTTATTGTTGATCTTGCCTATTCTTTCAGGCTTCATAGAGGCGTTTCCGTGCTTATATTATTTAGAAATTCTCGGTAGCCTTACGTGCCCATGCTGTTGTTGACTAGCGTTTTCTTCAGATACCAATCTACTTCAGTGAATAAAGATTGATTTAATTTTTCTTGGAAGCGACGCTAGTAGTTTGGCTTGAAAACGTAGTTTTTTGTGTGACCACTTTTACTTTGAGGTACATGTAATTGTATTGGGTTCGATAGAATCTTCAGTTTGTAATTTGATTGGATATGAGCTGACATTGTAATTCAGGAAAGCGTATGAAACTAGATCCATCTAAATTACTAAAACCTCATTTTCTTATCAGGCATGGACGACCTATGATGTTCTGTTTGAACCATTTGATTTTAAAGTGTTGAGTTGATGAAAATGTCAAGGTCACTTACGATTTTGCGTCTGCTCTTACGTCTTGTCCTTACTGTCAAGTCGATGTAGGCATACGGCTTTGTTGCATGTGTGATATGAATTCATATTTATTATTTTTGGGTTCAAATAACTCGATTCTGTTTTGGATTAGACTATTTAAAACGCACTCAAAACACATGTTTAGGATTGTGTCAAAACACTATCACATTTTGGAATATTTGTTGTATTTGCGACAAGGCATAGTATATCGCAGAATGCCGTCTTAGTTGAACAATAGGATTAAAACTGGATGGACAGTACAATATACCTCTTAGAGCATATTTATCTAAACCGTGTCCATTTTTGTCAAGGCTCTCTTCTGTTCAATGGATGCAATAGTTACGAAAGGCACTGGGATTTTTTGAGAAAGTGTTCTTTCACCATGGCATTTTCATTGACAAATATTCTCTGAAATGTCTTTTTATACTAAGATATACGATGTCAAAATAAGTTGTAATTACCAGAAGATAATGTGAGAAACAGCCTATTGGTATACGTATTGCGTGTTTTATGCGTGATTCTACCAAGAGGCCCAATTACCGAATATGTTTAATCGCAGAAACATTTTATTATATACGCATTTTCTTATCTTAAGGATTGAATGAAAAATAATATGTATCCTATTTACACATCTTAACAAATAGCTTACCGTCTTGACCGTATTAAGCCTAAAGAAGGAGACAAATTTAATTTAACAGGATTGCACATTGTGCAATAAACTAGCAAACATGTAAGCATTGCATTACCAGGTAATACAGCCTTAAAAGTTGAACGTCTCAGGTTAGGTGGAAGAATGATTGATTGTTCGAAAGTTTCGCAAAGCGGAAATTAAATTCATTTTTCTCTCTTAGATGTGCCAATAGCAAAGGTGAATGTAATAAATAAGGGTAAAATCTATATGAATGTGAATTCATTTTTATCTAATCTTTTGTTAGTTTATAAACATACATATACTGGTAAATTCATGCTTAATAACAACTGATAAATCTAATGCTACTGATAAACAACATGTATATAACATTAGAACTATAAAAAAAAACTTTGATAACATGAAAGATGGCTTATGAAAATCCGTATAGTTTGGACCCAGTAAACTTTAACAGTCACTTCTGTGCAGTTTTTTAGAAAAGATCTGTGAGGTTTAGCAAAGTTGTTGTGGTCAGACTGCCTCATTATCTTCATCAAGAATTTGGAGTAAAAGCAAGTTCGAGTTCTTTCCCCTTTGTAATAAAAAAATATTTCAAAAAGGTTGTTATGGCTTTCACACAACTTAGTCTATTTCCTTGCCTAGGCAATGTAACTGTTCTTGCTGCAAAAGAAAAATCAAATGTTGCCTTCCTTGTGAGCTTTGTTAACAGATTGTTCAACCACGGCATGTAGTTCATTGTTTGGTGGAACCCTCAGCGAGCATGAATATTTCATCAAATGGCTCCCAATACAGGATATATGGTTGCATATTATGGATAATCTTCCCTGTACAGGATACACTGTTGTATATTATGGATAATCTCCCCAGTACAGGATATATGGTTGTATATTATGGATTATCTCCCCAGTACAGGAGACATGGTTGTATATTATGGAAAGCCTTTACCATTAAGTTTAATTAGCATGTAACATAACAAAAGATTTTACGGAATTATATCAGAGTCATTCATTGTTATTTAGAATCCAACTCGCTATTCACATAGCATTGGAGAAAAAAAAAGAAACTTTTAGATACAATACATTTAATATTACAATTCAGACTAACTTTTGTTTTTCTTTTTTATTATTAAGCAGTCCACATCGATGCTAAATATCTCGTTGTTTAATAAAATTTCATGAAAGAATTTTGGTTCTCAAGCTGACGAATCTCTTGTTGGTATATTCAAACAATAATTAACTCACCTCTGCTTAAACAGGACAATGCCATTTTCGTATAGCTTTTCTCCGCAAACCTAATTACGCTTGAGAGCAAAGAAAGTATGCTTGTTCGAATGACAGGAATATGAACTTAATGAGTCGGTTTATTAGTCTTCTCACTGTACAATAGCAGAGTTTTCGAATAATGTCACGGCCATATTTCTAATAGCATACTAATTTAAGGAAAACGACTAGAAAATCAATGTATCTTTATATTCACTCTCGGAGGTTAGAATATATTTATTTAATTAAAGTAAATTATGTACAAATGCAAACTAATTATATCTGAAGAAAGGAGATGGATATTATGGTTGATACCTGGTGAATGACAACACATTAGTCAACTTTTTAACAATGTTTCTTTAACGCAAGATTAACGAAAATATTACTGCGTGTATGTGTGTCGTACAATTACAAAATTTACTTTTACTACTGCGTGTATGTGTGTCGTACAATTACAATATTTATTTTTAATACTGCGTGTATGTGTGTCGTACAATTACAAGATTTGTTTTTAATACTGTGTGTATGTGTGCCGTACAATTACAAACAAATAGTAAGCACATGGAACTTCACCTACCTCTTTCCTGCTGAAATGGGACTTCAATAAAGTAGCGAGTTTCAAAATCCTCTAATACACGCCTTAAGGATTTAACTGCAACGATTGCGGTAATATTGGGCAAGGTATATATATATATATATATATATATATATATATATATATATATATATATATATAAGTAGATAAAACCAGCATGCTGGTGCAGGTAATGATCTAATTTCTTTGAAGTCTGCCGATTCGTGATAACATCCAGCCGTCAAGCTTTATTTATTTTTAACTTTATTGAGCCAGGACATCTCTTTTTATAAAGGACTCGTTAGCACACAAGTGTAAATTGTCCAAACAAGATAGGCAAACTTTTCAGCGGTATAATTTTGTAAAAAATGTATACTGGCTGAAAAGGTTCCCCAAACTATAATCAAACGAACCTCATCGGTCTAGGTTAACTCTGGAAAAGTCGGGATAACAGGTTTATGTTATTTTCTTGAATGTCTTTATTCTAGAGACAGTTGGCCTGTTTAAGAGTCTTTCTTCTTATTTGATCTTCACGTGGATAACTTAACACATTTGCTATCAAATGTCATAATTATGTTCGAAATATTATTACAACTGTGGCTGAAACCAAGACTACAAAGCGTTATGTGGGAAGATAATGTATTGCGTTTTATTGTGATTACATATATTTATTAAGAAACAACTACATATATGCACACAAGTGTAACCTTTACAATATTTATATTACAATTTCCACAGTCGGAGTCCTTGATTTATTGATATATTCATTTTCTATTAGGGTTTACAGGTATTTATGTAATTATTGCAATCGTTTTGTTTGTAAATAGGTTCTAATGAAAATACACTATATCCTGATAAGTCAGTCACTTCAAGTTTACAAAACAATAGTGAACGTTACATTATATATTTGATACGACTATGTACTTCATGAGTTCTTAAATCATTCATTCTGCTACATAAAGAAAGTATAGCAATGTCGCGGACCGATGACCGATAGGATAAGCGACCTTATCTTTTCTAGCATCAGCTTGGTCCACTCAGCAAAGTCAGAAAGAGTATAAGACCACGTAATGTATGTTTACCTCATGCCCCGAGAGCACGATAAATGTTCATAAATGATAAAATGATGTTTCTTCAATGTGTTCTCGTCACGTACGATCAGCAGTGACACCGAAATTTGGTATCTAAATTCTACTGCCGTCAGAAATCAAGAAATAAATTATACGTGAATGTCCTTTATCTCTCTGTCGTTGAGATCCAATAATTCGTTTGGATTGTTCTTATGTCTCTGAATGTAACACTCCTAGTTCAATGGGACGATATGCCGATAAATTCGATATTGTTTCTTTCATGTATTAGCTTGTAAAACTTATGAAATTTTAGGGCAAATACTGTTAACATGTGGGAAACGACTTTCGCAAATCATTAATACTTTTTTATTGTTGGAATTATTTAGTTGATGGTTGATTATAACATGTTGACTGACAAATGTTTGAATTATTTATTGTTCTTCAGGAACCCTAAAACTAGTCTTTAAAGAGTTACTGGGTCCTTGTTAATGTGTTTCACGACAATGACCATATCGGAGTGAAATTATATATTTGTCATTTGGAAAATGAGGTGCTCGAAACAAATCTCCACAAATGACTTGAGATGTATACTTTTAACAAGGGTATTCCACTTCTTGAATTTTCAGCATTTCATGACGTCTACACATGGACTTTTTCAAAACCACTGCTTGTTCCAAAAGTATTTATGTTTGTATCCTTTTGTTAATTACTTCCGATTTACTAATATTTGCCACAATAGTTTCCAATCTGGTGTATTGTTTTTCTCCGCAAAAAATGTAGCCACCACGATGATGTCAGATAAAATAAACATCATATTGATCCTTGTGTATCTTTAGGTTGCTTCGTCTGGTTTTCTGGAATTTGTTTTATCCGCATCCCTATTGAGTTGAAACATGCGTTATATACTTGGTGGTTTTTCCGGCGGTCATGTCGGTGTTCGATTACTGAATTGTTCAACATTTAGAAGAGGCTAATTTCGCAGTTTTACTGAAATTGATGCGGACAGGAGAATGCAAACTATTGTAAGTGTTTTCAATTTGCGTAGGAAGTTGAGCACAAGTAGCTTTCCGTTAAACTGGCAGTAAATGTAGTGTAGTATACGCATTATAAAACACATTATTATTGTCTTCTTCATATGGTTTCATTTCTTCTCTTTAATTTCATTACATCCTGGATATTTGTTTGCTTATAGTGATAAGTGCATTATGTAATTATGTACTCTCTTTTTTCTCACTTGACTTTCGCTCATCTAACCACGATATAACAAATTATGAGACCAGCAAACGATTAGTAAGGGTCATTTCGCTAAGCAATAGAGAGAGAGAGAGAGAGAGAGAGAGAGAGAGAGAGAGAGAGAGAGAGAGAGAGACCAGCAGAAAATGTCATGATTGTATTGAAAGCTAGAATCTTATGTCAAAAGAACCCATTATCAAACATAAGGATTACAATGTCTAATAAATATGCGTAACTTATATTTCGATGAACTTTATAACTGCTGAATAAGCAACTGTTTCTTCTGATATTGGGGAATATAGCATGGGTATTAATTTATTGTCTGAAGGACATGCCCGAGGAATTGATCAAGTATATGTCTACTTTAAAGGAGCTAGAGATCTTTCATTGACATTTACAAAGTTGGCATTCGATATTCATCTATAACAAATTATGAGACCAGTAAACGATTAGTTAGGGACATTTCGCTAAGCATTGGAGAGAGAGAGAGAGAGAGAGAGAGAGAGAGAGAGAGATACCTACGATCAGGATTTCTACTTTAAATTTATGTTAAGCGCACTTGCAGAATGGGAATCTCCTACTGTCGATATAATAGTCTTTATCTTGATCAGTCGTCTTTCGGAACATTTCGCCAAGCAGATGGTAGATTAAAACTTCACCACAAAACAACTTCATCAATAACCGAGAGCCTGAAATGCGTTATGTGCTCGTGTATACACACATACAAATGTGTTTGTATGTATATATATATATATATATATATATATATATATATATATATATATATATATATATATGGAGTTGTTTTATAGAATTTAGCTGCAATACATATTCAAAGGGGATAAAATCTGTCGAGTTTCCTAAATGTGCACAAAACTGTGTATATTTAACAGAGAGACACCGCTATACGATCAAAGAAGACGACGTAATTATAAAGGGAAAATGTTAGAATGTTGATGCAGATGTCGCATGAGTATTTTGCCTCTTCTCCAGATTTGGTGAATGAGTTTACCATAAATGTTGTTTCAAAACTCACACCATGCCAGATTGTTTTTTCTAAACGGCTGTAGATCAAAAGAAATTAAATCCAAACCACGTGACCATTTACTCTATGCACATGTCACTGAAATGTGTTTGCACTCATGTGGGTATTATGTTCTTTCCCAGGGACTCATCTGCAGCCCAAATCAGATTAATGTTAGATGTTCTAGTAGCTTCAGGTACATACTTTGGTGGGGTGGAGGTGTGCATAGTAGATGGATAATAACCGTAAGACAGTGCGAGTACTTAAAATCAATCAGCGAATTGTTATTTTTTTATTTTTTTTATCTGGGAGGCAGAATGGTACCAATTTTTTGTTAATTATAATGTTCTCAATTTGCCATTGACCATCCGCACTCATTATAGCAATGAGCAATGGTTATATATTGTTAGATAAACAGCTGTTGTACCTGTAATACGGTAAATTTGATTATGTCACAACAAACCGAGCAGCAGCGATAGGAAATAAACAACACTAAAACCATTACTAATCATGCCGCGCTCTTGCTTAGAAATCCAGGGACAATACAAACGGAGATAATCCGACTTGAATGATACGCGCGAGGGAAATGTGTGGACGGTCGGAACCTGTCCAGATGTAGATTAGTGGCTGCATGTCGAACACAAGTAATGACATAATTGTGCGGAATGTTCTTGGTAATCTGTCATAACATCTTGCAGGACGAAATTTATGTACTTTTCACGTGGTCTTGAGCAAGAACGCTCACTTGAAAGATACTTAATTTGTGATGGGCTACAAACTATATGGAAACGCGTGGGTTTAGACTTAGATATCAATTCATATGTTACATTTACAAAGTCCTTGATTTACGGTATCACGACTCAAAGTTCAATTATTATTTAGAATCACGAGTTGTCATTGAACTATTTATTTTATTAGATAAAATCATTTTACATAAACCACTTATTGATTACATACCGCTATATATATATATATATATATATATATATATATATATATATATATATATATATATATATATATATATATATATATAACGTATGATAACAACTTATATAGACTCTGTATGCATTATATACTTCATATAGATTTCTTGTCCAGGACATTGATATGATCGTGTTGTTCTTGTTCGCAGTGTTGTTTTTGAATATATTGGAATTCTTCTGTTAAAGATATCTTTAGACACTGAAACAAACACAAAGACACACACATTTGCTTGCGTGTATGCGTGTACGAACGTATCTGCCTGCCTGCTTGCCTACCTACCTGCATACGAACGTACGAACGTATCTGCCTGCCTGCTTGCCTACCTACCTGCATACATACGTACGAACGTATCTGCCTGCCTGCTTGCCTACCTACCTGCATACATACGTACGAACGTATCTGCCTGCCTGCTTGCCTACCTACCTACCTACCTACCTACCTACCTACCTACCTACCTACCTACATACATACATACATACATACATACATACATACATACATACATACCTACCTACCTACCTACCTACCTACCTACCTACCTACCTACCTACATACATACATACATACATCCATCCATCCATCCATCCATCCATACATACATACATACATCCATACATCCATACATCCATCCATCCATCCATCCATACATACATACATACATACATCATCCATCCATCCATCCATCCATACGTACGTACGTACGTACGTACGTACGTACGTAGGTACATACATACATACATACATCCATCCATCCATCCATCCATCCATCCATCCATACATACATACATACATCCATCCATCCATCCATCCATCCATCCATCCATACATACATACATACATACATACATACATACATACATACACACATACATACATACATACATACATACATACATACATACATACATACATACATACATACATACATACATACATACATACATACATACATCCATCCAAACATACATACATACATACATCCATACATCCATCCATACATACATCCATACATACATACAAACATACATCCATCCATCCATCCATACATACAAACATCCATACATCCATACATACATACCTACCTACATACATACATACATACATACATACATCCATACATACATACATACATACATACATACATACATACATACATACATACATACATACATACATACGTCCATACATACATACATACATACATACATCCATACATCCCTCCATCCATACATACATACATACATACATACATACATACATACATACATACATACATACATACTTACATACATACAGCAGCAGAGAAGGTGAATCCTACAACTTTCCGAGAGTCGATTCGGAAATCTAATGCTTCTACCAAATAGTAAAAAAATGGCGTCTATTCGATAAAATAAGATTTTCTTATATACGCCAACATCGTTGTCACTCACCCTCTCTGCTGCTGAAACTTTCAGTTCTGGTTAACAAAAAACAATAAATGATTTCAACCAAATATTTGATCGAGTCCGATACGATATCGTGTCCGAGGGTCATGCAAATTTATCGTTCAAATCCGTACGGGTTTGACTGAGCGTTACTAAAGAAATTTTTAAATTGGTTATGATCCATATCATCGCAGCACCATGTCTGCCAAATATTTCTAAGAGTATGAGTATCAACTCCGTTAAATACACACAATAAATTGCAGTTATCTCTGATTACTTTTGGATTATGTGTGTAGCGTTGAGTGACATATATCACGTCTGTGCTTTTATGCCTGCCTCGGGAAAATATTCTAGCTGGGTTTATTTGTTTATCTAACATCACATCGTCGAATACGACTAAATTGTTAATACTTCCATCGGGATCTTCTACTGATGGTGCCTCGTCAATATCGGTTATAAATTTAATAATACCCTCGGCGGCAATCTCTGAAGCGTTTTCATTAAAATCGTTTAACACTTCATAGCATCGTTGATCATCTACGCTAGGGGCAATTAAATACAACTTATCCCACTTCATCCATCTCATTATTAAATTGAGCAACAATTGCGTCTTGCCGGATCCAGATGGTCCGATTATAATCATCCGGATAGAGTTTGGTAGCGCTGCATGGTTCTCTTGCTTTAGTCACTGAAAAATCAATTATATCCATATCCTTATACATAAAGTATGGATCTATATTGTGTGAAGTGTAAAACGCGTAAAGGCACAGATGACTTGACGACGATTACAACTAAAAATAACCGATCAGCGCTTTCTGGTAAATGCGTACAATGTAGTACAAAGAAATTTAGATTTGTTTCACTTGGTAAACCCAAGGAACCTTTAAAAAAAAACCGAGGAGGTGATATCGCAGCCAAATTGGCAAAGATCCCTGGAACCCCATGGGCAAAGTACCCCGGAGAAAAGCACCTTCCAGGATATAGCTACTGTGGCCCCGGAACACGATTAGATATCAGACTTGATGATCAAAATCAACCTCGACGTGGTGAAGAACCGATAAACGCCATTGATAAGGCGTGTCACGCTCATGATGTTGCATATAAGAGCAGCGATTTGCATCACAGGCATCTCGCGGATGTGAAATTAATTCATGCGTTAAATGCTATTCCTGATAAATCTTTCAAAGAAAAGTTGGCTTCATGGTTGGTAAAATCAGCTATGAAAGGCAAATTGATGTTAGGTGCCGGTAATTAATAACAACATGGAATCTATTTATTATTCTCCAAAAGGATACTGGCGGGGTAACGCTGCAATCAATAAACTCGCTACCGCTGTAAAAGTGAAAAATGCTACTGCGGCTAATTGGTTATCCAAACAGGCTATATGGCACATTTATCTACCGCGTCCTAAACAAATCAATTTCTCGCATTTTGATGTTACCGGACCCAATGAAGTTCATCAAGCTGATTTATTGTTTTTACCACATGACAACGGTTACAAATACGCGCTAACCGTAGTTGACGTTGCGAGTCGATACAAACAAGCAGAACCTCTAAAAACAAAATCATCACCTGAAGTAGCTTCTGCGTTTGAAAGGATTTATCGACGAGGCCCACTACGCTGGCCAAATCTATTGCAGGTTGATCCTGGCAAGGAATTTGAAGGCGCTGTTTTATCAGTGATGAAACATCACAATGTCACCATCACACGAGGGCATACTGCGCTACATCGCGATCAGGCAATTGTTGAACGATTTAATCGGACTCTTGCTGAGCGGTTATTTGGATATCAATACGCGAAGGAGTTTATTCAGGATAAAAGATCCCGTGAATGGGTTAAGAGATTACCAGCTGTGATTACCGCGCTCAATAACGAGATTACTCGAACAATTAACATGAAACCTGTCAACGCGATTAAGAAAGCGTCTATACCAAAAATGGAAATCCAAGGAATTTCACATAAAGATTTCAAAGAACCAATTCTTGGTAGTAATGTCACTGTTAGGTATTTATACGAACCAGGAGAGCTTGAAGGTGGCACAAAAAGGGCTACTGATCCTATTTGGAGTGTTACTGCACACAAGATATCTACTATAACACGATCAACTAGTAGACCAGCAATCTATAAATTGGATTCAACTGCCCCTCAGCGGGGTTTTACACGCAAACAATTACAAGTAATTCCTGACGATACTCAATTACCACCGCGGGGTCTTAACTAGCGCCGTTGAGTCTATTACACTCAAGACAAGTCAACATCACATTCTTTCTGATATGACCAATGCTGCTATTCTTTCTGTCTACGGTAAATTGTCGAGGATCTTTATCCGAATAACGCCAACGCATTATACAATTGCAACTTGCGCAGTGATTATTCTGTTGTTGTTTCAGCGTAATTATTAATTCAGCATCAATATCAAATTGTCGTTGTTTTTTTTTTGTCTTGTTGTTTGTAACCGGATAGTTTTTTATCAATAGTTTTAACATCAACGATGCTAGCATCGTCCATTGTGGTGTCATCATCGCCTGACTCTGTCAGGACAATTCTTCGAAGCTGATTTATTTCTCGTACTCTGGATACTGCGAGATAGACTAAATTCGACAATTCGATGCGATTATCTACCATCCAAACAATTGTGTCTGTGATAGTCAATCCCTGTGAAGAATGTATCGTCGCTGCGTATCCTAGCGTCCACGTGGATTTATCAGCGCGTAATGCATCTTCAACGACGCTAATATCAACCAGCACAATATCATTTAATACGAGAATTTGTTTTTCACGCCCTGACTCTGTCAGGCCTGGAATATCAACTTCTATATTCTGCTTTCGTGTATCCGAAGGCCTATAACACAACGGTACTGGAAGTGTTGCAAATTTTTCTTTATGCAATTCAAATAACTTCATCTGAAGTGTGTCTCTGAACATTTTTCTACTTGCAATTATCAAATCGTTTGGTCTCCACGTTTCCCAAAAATCATTCATTGGAGTTTCTGAAATTATTTCACGCGCTATTTCACATTGGATTTTATCCGGTTGTAATCTAATTAACGCTTTGAATTCTCGTAATTGTTCATCAAGTGATCTATAATCAGTGTTAATTTCCTCATAATAGTCTACAAAACCTTTTAGCCATTGATGTGGGGATGCACCGACAAATGGTGGTGGTTGGCCGTGATCACTGCACATGACGACTTTTGTGTTTTTGTTTAACAACCACTCGAGAAATGTTTGTAATACATCTAATGACACTGTGCATATTTCATTACAGATTATGATTTCAGGAATGAATTTATCACCCATACCCTCAGGAGTCCATTTGTCACCCTTCCATCAAAAGAAGCTGTGAGAAGTACAGGCATTTACCCCTCGTTGTTTCATCTCTCTGGCGAGTCTGTGAGTCGGTGTTAGCACAATCATGTTTGACCGACGAAATAATTCGATTGCACGACTTGTCTTTCCTGACCCACCACAACCGTTTAAATAAACTGTCTTGTATCTACATATTGGATCAGATACCGGTGGTGCATTAGACAATTCTGATTGAATTTCAATACGGTTATAACAAAGATATTTATCATCCATGGTAACGTCTGCGGATTCACAATACTCATATAGTGTTTCCTTTTTAAATCTCCAGCGTCCCCAATTTTCCTCGGGATCTGTGAAAGCCGCAAAAGCTGATTTGTATTTATTATGTATATACATCGAATCAGTAGCTACTCTAACCGCGGTATTAGGAAATCTATTAATCATCGAAAACAGATTAATAGAAGCATAGGCTAGCATAGAACTTCTCAAATGTGTGTACTGGGAATTATATCCATCACAGTAGGTAACAACCGTACCCAATTTCTCACCATTGGATAGAAAAGCATCCTTACGGGAAACAAGTTTTCCCTGTTTCGTTAAATCCGTTACAATAAAATCGTATTCAGCGACGTCTATGATCAGCCGCGAAGAGTATTTTGCATTGTCGTATCTTCCACCCTGGGTAAATTAACCGATTATTCTTCGTCCAAAATCTTTTGTTTGTTCTTTTCTAATTTCAAAAAACTTCTTAGACCAATTCATGATTTGTTCTTCAATGAAATTCGAAGAATTTCCATCAGGAAATTGTTTTCGCTGTTCGCTAATTATTCTATCTAGATAGGGTTGTGGTAGCCAAACTTCTTTCTGAGCTCGATAGGATATAATCGCTTCACTGACAATTAACGATTGTAACATCTCACAATCGATCATATATCGTAGTAACACTATTGGCATCCACGCCTTTTCAGATAGGTGTCTACCAATCCAATGATAACTACACGGATGTAACCCTGTAGCTAATTCGAATGATATCACACGAGCGAATCCAGGTAAATCAAAATCAGGCAATGGACCATTAATCGCAACACGAGTCATTTTATGCGTGGGGTGTCCAAATCGTTTAGAATAGTTACTACATTCCCCATACCCGAGAAAACTTCCAGGATAACACGCGGATATATCAATTGAAATCATACCATCACGTGAGTATTTTGTATTCCACAGTCCTCCATGACCAAAATCGACGCAACTCAAATTAACGTCCTCGAGAAAATCACTTCGTGTTGGACGCCATGAGTTTTTTTCTCTTGCAAAGTGAGCTACCACTGATGGAATAGTAAAACTATCCGTTAATAGTTTTTCATGGAAACTCCCCGGTGAAAAATCATTAGCAATTTTTCTCATTCTAGTATCTAACTCTTCAACGCGATATAATTCACCATTTGGTCTTACAAATTGATCAAATCCTGATTCGGAACCAGCACTACTAAGTAACCACACTGACACAGGATCATCTTTACACAACGCATGAATAGCATCAAATAATTTCTCTTCATAGAAAACATCTCTGATGAATTCCCCGGAAAATTCCTCGGGGATATATCTCACGGTTCTATCTCGTGGAAATATTGTTACTGCAGGTGTCCACGCGTGTTCGTTATGATCAATAATTTGTATTGGCGCTCCATTTTTGTTATATTTCGGTTCGTGTAATACTTCTCCGGTTATCGTCATAACGGTTATTGGGAATCTTAATAATGTTTCTAATTTAGCTATGTCAGAAATCTTTGCACCGTGCTGTTTCATTGTCAATTCCCATTCGGTTATTTTCCTACGTCGCAGATCAGTTAGTTTATTTCCCCGGGATGCATTTGTGAAGTGTTCCATTACCCGTGTTGCTACACAATTGAGCCTTGACGAAGTCAACGGTGAATATTTCATAGGAGCTAGTTTTGCAATATTGGGTTTATCATTTAGCGGGTATATTCCATAAACGATTGCTGTTACAGGATAAGATCTCTCGTAGTATGGTTTGTCGATTCCAGTTAGAATTCCTGGTTTGGAATCTCTACTCACAATGACAGCTTTTTTATCCTTGAGGATTGGTTCAAATTTATCCCTGATTATCCATTTGCCTTCGACTTCGAAAATGAATTTTATTCTGAAAAAATACTTCTGTTTGGAATTGCTTTGTTGAAAATCTTTGATTTTCCATGAAAATCCTTTGGATTTTACACCCTTGGATTTTACACCCTTGGATTTCCCACCAAGGTGTGAAATTATCTCAGCTGCTCTTTCATCATTCATAGTAGCATCGATGATTGGTACATTGACATCTTCATCAATAATTCGAAATGTCGACCAGCAGTGTGCTGCACCGTCTCGGTAGAATTCATTAAAACACTCCCTGATTTTACCCAGTATAGTTCTATCACCGATTAGACGTTTTGGTGTATCAGAGACTCTATCGAGATTAAAATTAGCATTTTTCCAGGGCTTAATTTTCGATAATCTGTGGAACTCCTTATCAAGATTGAATTTAGTATTTTTCCAAGGCTTAATTTTCGATAATCTTTGGAATTCTTTCATGGTATAATCAATGAATTTAGTATTTTTCCAAGGCTTAATTTTCGATAATCTCTCGAACTCCTCCATGTTATAATTAAAACAAAAATTTAAATAGAAAAATATAGTATAATGAATCACTGCAAGTGGCTAATGATTGGATCAACAACCCCGTGAAACAAATCATGCAGAAGCGAATTCTGTGGGTATCATTTACAAAGTGTTCACAACGGTTCCTTTGGTCCCCTCCCGTGCCTCCGATGTGGGGCTGGGGTAAGGGGAAAATCACAGTTGTGTCTTGCTTGTGGGGGTAAACGATTCAGGGAACTAAAACGCTATTATGACAAACGAATCATTGACCCTAACGTCCTTGATAAAATCAAGGACAAAGTCATCAAAACCCCTCAGGATTATATCAAGAGGTTTATAATTAAAGCAGATATAAATTAGACAAATAGTATTATTATACAAATGAGCCAAGATTTCAGACCCCATCCGGTGCTTGTTAATTACGAAGCCTCAAGTGATGGTGTTGTTAGAAATTGCAGACTAAAAAAATCGGTTGGATTTCTGAATAATATGGGATTTTTGATGTTTGGTGCTAGAAATAAAACATATCTCTGTCACAGAGTCATTTATGAAGCATTTTACGGATTAATCGAAGACGGCCTTGTTATTGGTCACATAAATGGGGTGAAGACTGATAATTGTCTTGAGAATCTTCAAGCCGTCTCGCAGAGCGATAACCTTTTAAAAAGCAACGCTGGTAGGCACTCAAAACGCCCTAGGGGGGTCAAATCGTTTGATTTGGAAAGCAACGAGGAGATAATCTTTCAATCAATAAATGCGGCCGGTAGATACTTTGACATTTGTAGGGCTTCAATTCGATTTGTTGCAGAAAATATAATTAAAACTACTCTGTCTAAAAAAATGGTCATAAAATAAAATTCGTATACATCTAAAACGATTCAAGGGAGATAAATCCTTTATGGATAAATCCGCCGCAACTCACACTCTACCTACTAAGTTCCCTTGTATTATGACGTCAAAGGAATTTGTGTCGTCTGCTATTACCTGTAGAGAGAGGTATAGACATGTGCGCGCCTACGTGACTGTAATGGAGTATATAATACATGAGTTTCGTTAGTTGTATTTTTAACAATTTCTAAAACCTTTTATTGTCGCTTTGGCTAAAACTGCATTATTTAAACAGATGTACTTATTTAGACCATCTATAATACACTTTTAGTAGAGACGTTCTTTATAATCCAGCGCAATACCTGTGTTCGCTCAGCCGGAAATCCTAGTGTTTCCTATTCATTGAAGTAAGTGGGCGTGGTTAAAATTCTTCTGTATACAGCTATTTGTGGCCTAATCGATAATGCATTTGTCTAGAGAATTAGAACAGGGATAATATACGCTGTTATTTAACAACTATATTATTTTGTTTAATGTTTTATTTAAAATATTTGTCTCATTTAATGTTGTGAAACGGCATTAATAAGTAATTCAAGGAAATAAAATAACACACTTGTGAATCAACGCCGCCATATTAGTCGCTTTATATAGCATTTGAAAGGTATAAAGCTTGGGGCTTTCGAAGGCCAATGCGACCGATCAAAACTAACCAACGCCATTAACCCGGGCGTGTGGTTGTCTTTTGTCAATCATGCAACCGGGTTAATTTAATTGGGTTGCTTTTGATTGGTTGGATTGGCCGTAGAAAATCGCCCCGTTGTTTCATGTTTGTGCTGTCTTGTGCCGTCCCACATCATGTATGCCTAAAATTTGCCACAAGACTCGAGTGGAGATATATATGGCTTTGTGACGTCATCACCCCGAGCATATCTTCTAGGCGGTCTAAGATGACGTTTGTCACCTTAGGCCTCCCGCCGGAGATGTATGTTTCGGGTCCCCCTTGGGCTTACTTGGATGTGAAGGCAACCAAAGAGTTCCAAAGATGTGTTGTCATATATGTAACCTCTGGGTCTCTCTGACGTCATAAGGCGCCAGAGAGATTGCCAAAAGAGTGTTATTTTTTTTTTAATAATTAGAGATACAGTATACTATAAAAATATGGATATCAAAGATGTAAATGTTATAATTGCTGAAATCTCAAATTTAAAAAATAGAGGGGTAGTATTATCTAAAGATCTCGACTGTGACAGGATTGCCTCGGAATATGAAGACATAGAGTATCAGTTTAGTAAGGGTCGTTATGTTTTACCCAAGATGTACAGGTTCGTGAAAGGAATTCAAAAGTCCATCAATGCTTGTTTGTACGGTAACGATATTAATGCATTTATAACGCTATTTAGCACCGTTGAAGCAATACGTCAAAAGCTCGGCCACGTGCATCAAAAACGAGCTGAAATTAGTTCTAAGGTTCGTGATCTTAGAAAAATATTAAACGAGGAAAAACCAGTATCTTAACCACGTGAGCGTTACTATAAAAAAAATAGGCTTTCAGTAATTTTTATTAAAAGATTTATTTTTATTAAAATTTATTTTTTTAGCGTTTTTTGTAACTACATAGGATTTTCCTCTGCAAGAATACTCATCAGTTTGGACCTGCTCATGCAGCTATGTGCATACTGGATGATCTGGTCGTAGTAGCAAGTAATCACCGCGACGCTTCCATTTTCACGTAGTTGTAGTTGTTGCCGCGTCGTTAACAAAAATCGTTCATCGCCGTTCTCAGATATTACAATTCTGAAAACCGAAGCGATGTTATTTCTGAAACACTCGCGGATAGCGTCGTACAGTTTAACCCTGTTTAAGATGGATACGTTAGCTTGCTGGTACATTATTTAATAACTCAGCTTTTAATTGTGATAGTTTCACATTTGAAAATTCAGTTCACAAACAATATATGGTAGGTGAATCGCTTACAACTAGATTAGCCCGAGAGCGGTTAGCAGCAATTAAAAAGTTTATACCGGTTCGAGACAGACTTCGCGAAAAACTTCAACAACGACAACAAGCGCAGACTGACTTTTCTGTGTCAAGTGAACAACTGTTTACTCCGATAACAAGTGCTACCAAAGATGTGAAAACTGCTACAGAACGAGCAATATTTGGAGATATTCCCGAGGAAGGCAAGCGACAAGAAGTGCATGTTCTTGGTGTGCTTGAAAAGATAGCAGCAGAGACCGGACAAACACGCACAGGGATACAACAGTTATCCAGTGATATAAAAACTCAGCGCGAATATGAACGATTAGCTGATATTGATGATTCTGCGCCTGAACCACAACCTGTTGATGTCGTCACCCCAAGAGGTGTTCCCTTTATAGACAAACTCACCGAAGAAGCTATAACAGAAATCAAACGACCTCAATTAATAAAAATCGAAGATTATAAGATTTTTGGTGATTTCGCCGCCCAAAGCTTTCATTCTAGAAAGAACTTTTTAAAAGACGAGTATAAAAACAGTAGAATAAGCTGAGATAAATGGGTTAATTGGTTGTATAAAACGAATAAGGGAATTACTGGTAATTTGAAAAAGGATACAATTAAGTATAGATCATTTAAAGTAGGAGTTGATAGTTATGGTATACAAAAACAACAAGAACGAGAAAAACAAAGTCGAGGCCGACAAAAGCAATTACTTGATGATAGTCAAGGCGCAACTGGTAAAACTGAGGAAACAAGCGGAAAGGGATATTCAATTAAAACTCCAAAGGATTTCAACGCAACCGTGACATGTTCTGGTAACATCCTCAGTGATATATCACGGTTATAGGTTCACATCGGGGGGAAACGAGCCAGAAATAACTCACCGGAAGTAATTAATGAAGCAGCTGATATCTGTAGACGATTATTTGCCGGCGGTATCATCGACATTAATGTATATCGAGAACTTATTGCTGAATTAGTTGAAAATCACAAAGATGCCCTACGTTATGATGAAAATCCAATGGATGTAAGCGATTGATCACTAACTGAAATACTACTAGTTTTATAACAAGATGATTATACACTACAACCATGATAAACCCGTAAGCGTCTACGTGGTGAACTCCCGATTGCCTGTTTACCGCGCGTGGTACGGAGATTGTTTCGGCAATACCATTGCGGGGTTATTTACAAGAATGGCTCCCAAGGTGGCGCCGTTAGCTAAACAATTATCAATGAAAGCCATTGATATCATTCGTGATAAGGTACCCAGCAAAATCGGAGATTTCGTTGGATATCTTGCTGAAAAGGCATTTTCTGCTGCGAAAGATAAAATAGCATCATTGGTGCGAAGGAAACCAGCAGTACTACCATCAACTACAGTGATGCCTGCAAAAATCAGCAAAGCAATAAATAGCGCAGTGGAACAAAAACTAGCGTCGTTGGCTGCTTCGGTGACTCCGTCGCCATTGACAGCTTCGCCGGTAACAGATAGCGCTATCATGAACGCGATAGCAGTAAGTGGTTTGAAACGAAAACGAAAACGACGATAATTACAAAGAGTTTCGCAATTGAAAACACTAGTATGTTATAAAATGTTTAAACGAACAGCTGATCCCGCGTTCGATATGGAAGCCCCAGTGCGCAAAGACGATTCCGTCCGTGATTATCAATACTATTCCTATCATGCAATACAACCCGACCTACGATCGCGAATTGAACTTCAAGTTCAAGATACCAGTAAATACATTTTGCCATGTGAAGCATTTATCGAAATCGAAGGTGAACTCGTAACAAATGTTGCAGCTAATACACCATATGACATTAGCCCAACTATCCGAGTCGGATTTTTCAATAATGGCATAATGGCGTTATTCGAAAGTGCAAGATATCTCATTGATGGAAAAGAAATTGAATCAATAGACCGTGAAGTTGATGTTGCCACAACAATCATAGGGTTAGCGAGCTATTCTGATGATTATACAAGATCAGCTGGTCCATCTATGATGTTTGCAAAGGATACCTCTGATTATCCTGAACACATCCAGTATTCTAGAGTAAAGGCAACACAAGCTACTGCAGTTGATCCAGCACCAGCCGGATATACAAGACCAGCTGGTACCTTTGATGTCATAAATAATGTTCCAAATTACAACCTAGGATTGGCAACACGCGTAGCAACGTTGCAAGGACAGCGTCGACAATTTTCATGCGCGATTCCACTGCATCATATATTTTGATTCTGTAGAAACGTCCGAAAAGTTATTTATGGAGCGAAGCATACAATAGCGCTTGTGCGAAAGGGTACTGATATTGATGCAATCTGGCGTGATGCTGGTGCTCCCGAGGGTACAGTCATTTTAACAAAAATATCATTGTGGATGCCAGTGTTAACTCCATCAATCACAGCAGAAGGGCGATTACTATCATTTATGGAAACAGGCGGCAAATCATTGTTGAGTTGGTTATCAGTGACCACGGATATTAAACAGGATAATGTCGATGATATATTCACATGGCACCTGGCATCAAAACAAGGCGTTTCAGCTCCACGTCATATATTTGTAGCGTTACAGAATAATGAGCGAGTTGGTAATCAACAAAGCAGCCATATGATATTTGATCAGTTAGGTGTTAGAGAAGTCTCGCTGAGAATAAACGGACAGCAGGAACCATCCGAGGATATACAACTTGATTACAATCACAACCATATTGCACGTGTATATCACAATATGTTGTCATTTATGGCACGGGATCAAAAAGTTGATACTGGTCTACAAATATCGCAACTCGATTTTAAGAGTTTATACCCGATTTATTACTTTTCATTGGAACATCTTGATTTAACAAGACAATCTGTCGTTGATATACACTTTAGAGCCCGTGTAACCCGCCCTGGTGGTATTATTAATTATAGAGCGGTTGCTGTCATTCTCAGCGACAAATCAATGTTGTTAGAAGGAGTTGGCGGACGAATGAGACTTATTGATGCACCAGTGGAGAATATGTAAATGAAACTTGCAAAGTTTCCAATTAGATTAATTGAAAGCATAAATGTGTTTTACAATAAAATGCCATATAGTGTTGTTAGTTTCAAGCTGACTGATGGTCAGGTCAAGAAATTGCGATCAAAATCCGCTAAAGAATGTGGAACCACAATAACTATAAAACCAGCGCAGATGTCCGGCGGTACACATAAAATATCATTAACGGATCGTCAAATAAAACATTTCAATGATGCAATGAAAAATAAGCGAGGGGTTGAAATTGATTTTTCAAAAGCCGCAATCGCCAACATCATAAAATCAGGTGGTATATTTCCATTGTTAGCTACAATACCAGCATTGATTGCAGCGGCTGCTCCAGCGGTGGCGAAAGCGGCGGCGTTGGGAGCCGTTGGGACTGCGGCAGGAATGGCACTAAAGAAAGCAACTGGGAAGGGGTATAAAAAAAGGAAAGGGTCTAAGACTACCAGGAACCCCGTATTCGTGGTACAGCGGGAGATCCGTTCACGGATCAGGTCTAAGACTAGGACCGGTTTATTAACTCGTGAACCTTTGGTTCAGGAATTTTTGATTGAGGAACCGATGGTTCCACTGTCAAATTTTGATTTACTCGATGCTGCTAAAAAACTCGCGATTAAAAACTTCAGAGGTGTCTTTATGAAAGATCAATTACCGACATAACCCATCAGCGTTGAAACTGGTATCATTAATCTCGATAACAGCACCGGACCTGGTACTCACTGGGTTGCATACGCAATTGATCCACGAGGGATTGTCTATTTTGATTCATATGGATTAGCCCCGCAAAATGAATTCATGCGTTATATAAAAACTTTTCCAATGAAGACTTGGTATTCTTCGCTACCAACACAACAAATGAATGATCCACCAATATGCGGTAGCGAAGTATTAAATATCCTTGACGATATTTCTAACTCCTTGGGTAACCAAATGGGAAAACCACCACATGTTGTCGTAAATGAATACACCAGCAATCGCTTTTTAGAGAGAGAGAGAGTTTTACAATGACATGATTGATATTTGGGGAAGACCTCTGAAACCTAAACCCGATGACACTGCAACCGGTGATTCTATCAAGGATATAAAAAAACTAATCGAAGATGAAATCGCTGAGACGTTAAATTTAACAAGTGTTGACCCGAACGAAATAGTTGTATTTCAAGATAGCCAGGGTAAATTGAAAAGCAGTAATATATCCGCGGGTGACATTTTGATACGGCAGCGCAACGCTGCTGAAAACTCTATTGCGCTGTATTCCAACGATGGACAACTTAAACCAGGCGCACTTGTGTCTACGATCACCGACGCAATTGCCGCCCACGGCCGTAATCTGGATAATTATATACAAGGTTATAATAATTTTCGCAAAAATGTCATACATAAATTCTTTGGAAATCCGCTTGTGGTTGGCATGACTCTCGCTGAAATTAAAAACTTTCTATCGCTATTCTTTTTTAACAAGAATGCGGAGAGGATGATGAATGAAAATGAAATCAAGGCAAATTATCTTGATATTTACAATGATATTTCTAAACTAATAGAAAATCTTGAAAAGGTACAAAAACCCACTAACGACGTCGATGTTAAGTCTTTGGGAACCCCGCTTGTGGCAGGCATGACTCTCGCTGAAATTAGCGAGTTTATCGGCAAGCATACTCACAATGCTTACATCGCTAATAGTTTCTTTGGTGTCCCAGCTACATCTACAATGACTCTCAAGGACATTAATATGTTTATGGTGAGATAAACAACACTTAATACCATCGTTGATAGATTTTTAGGCAGAACACCTGTTTCTGAAACCACATCTCTGACAGGCCCGACTCTCCCTGAAGTTAAAAAAGCTATTGACGAACAAAAACGCATCAGCGAAATGGCTAAAAATTTCTTTGAGGGCTCTGAAAGTTACAATATCACGACGACATATTCTCAACTCAACGGGTATTATCTAACCTCAACGGGCATTGAAGCCAACCTCCATTTGTTTTCATTTTTTAAACGCCGCGATGAAACGATGATGAAATATACCGAAATCAAAAAAACCTATCTCGACGTTTACGACGATATTCTTAAACTAAAAGAAAAATCTGAAAGGGTAAAGCATGGGGCCTTTGATTGGGTAAAAAACTCTAATGCTAAATTGAAAGTCAATATCGAGGAGTGGCCCCATGGTATCTACAGGATGACGTTAATCTCTAACAAGCAATTTGATATCATCGTGAGCGGTAAAACCTACTTTGGTGGCACCGCGACAGTAATTATCGGGGGTGAAGAAGAATTTGAGATTGTCACGGTTGATAGTACCATTAGATCAAAAATACCCTGGTGCTTAGAATTTGTATGTGAAGTATAATACCCCTGGTCTACTACCCAGAAGATAGCTAATAATTGAAAACACTAGCGGATTTAGGTAAATAAATAAATTGAAAGGAAAATCCTTCGAATTTCACAATTGAAAACGCTAGCGTTTTTAAAATAAAAATTATTTCATCAACGCAATGTCGCTATGATCAGGTCAGAGAATTTCATACTAGACTCAAAACCCTCGCCGAGGAGTATCAAAAAAAGAAATAAAAAAATACCGACGAAGAATCACAGCAATTGATATTACTGTGTACTCGATGTCAAGCGTTCTCGCTGGCGCCAGAATAATACTAGCATCGGTTACAATGATTGCCCCGGTCGTAGTTCCAATTTGCATTTCTGCGGTGGCTACAATCGCGGGTATATCAACCGGGATCATGAGAAAGATATTATCATGCAGCCAGAGTAAACTGCAAGATTACTTAATTCAATTTCATGTTGTATCAACCGCGTACTCGCAATTATCCTCGATGATATCGTCGTCATTCGATAATACAATTATATCAGATAGTGAGTTCTCAGCGATGCTCAGTATTTTTGATTCCGCGATATCAAAATTAGAGCGACAACAACAGTATAATAACAATGACAACACCGATAGAATTAAAAAACACGAACCCAAAAACCAGAATGATATCAATAACATCAACGATATCAGATACTGAGTTCTCAGTGATGGTCAGTATTTATTATTCTGCGATGTCAAAATTAGAGCGACAGCATGAGTATAATAACAATGACAACACCGCAGGATTTACTTCAACGAATAGTGTCCAGTACAAACAAGCATGATATCAATAACATCGACAAATCCTGAATTCAGTGTGAATTTCCCTAGCCCAGTCCCCGTGAAGGAGATAGCGCTAGCAAAACTACGAGTGTATCACAGTTGGCCTAATATTAGATCAAAATCATTTGGTGGTCAACAACCGAATAGTTCACTGGTGTTCGCGAATAAGAATAAAGAAGACGGGACTCCAGACTGGAACGTCGTTTCAATACCAGCCGGATCATATCAACTTGAACAAATCAATGATGAATTCGCGCGTAGAATAAAATCCATTACTGGAACAGAATCAAAAATCGCTATAACGGTTCATGAACCCACGCTATCATCTGCCATTGAAATAAGCACAGAAGGATACATCGTAGATATCTATCAGAGTTCTATTAGAACCGTACTAGGATGGCCTGAATTACCATGTATTTTACAATAAAATGCCATATAGTGTTGTTAGTGTCAATCTGACTGATGGTCAGGTCAAGAAATTACGATCAAAATCCGCTAAAAAATGTGGAACCACAATAACGTTGAAACCAGCGCAGATGTCCGGGGGTACACATAAAATATCATGTCAAATAAAACATTTCAATGATGCAATGAAAAATAAGCGAGGGGTTCAAATTGATTTTTCGAAAGCCACAATCGCCAACATGATAAAATCAGGTGGTATATTTCCATTGTTAGCTGCGATTCCAGCATTGATTGCCGCAGCAGCCCCAGTGGTAGCTAAAGCGGCAGCGTTAGGGGCTGTTGGTACCGAGGCAAGAATGGCACTAAAGAAAGCAACGTGGAAGGGGTATAAAAAAAGGGAAAGGGTCTAAGACTACCAGGAACCCCGTATTCGTGGTACAGCGGAAAAGGTCTAAGACTAAGACCGGTTTATTAACTCAAAAATCTTCGATTGAGGAACCGATGGTTCTGGAATCTTTGATTCCTATGTCCAATTTTGATTTACTCGATGCTGCTAAAAAACTCGCGATTAAAAACTTCAGAGGTGTCTTTATGAAAGATCAATTACCGACACAACCCAACAGCGTTGAAACTGGTATCATTAATCTCGATAACAGCACCGGACCTGGTACTCACTGGGTTTCATACGCAATTGATCCACGTGGGATTGTCTATTTTGATTCATATGGATTAGCACCGCCGAAGGAATTCATGCGTTATATAAAAACATTTCCAATGAAGACTTGGTATTCTACGCTACCAACACAACAAATGAATGATCCACCAATATGCGGCAGCGAATTATTAAATATCCTTAACGCTATTTCTAACTCCTTGGGTAACCCAAGGGGAAAACCACCACATGTTGTCGTAAATGAATACACCAGCAATCGCTTTTTAGAGAGAGAGAGAGTTTTACAATAATATGATTGATATTTGGGGAAGACCTCTGAAACCTAAACCCGATGACACTGCAACCGATGATTCTATCAAGGATATAAAAAAAAATTAAAGATGAAATCGCTGAGACTTTGAACTTAACAAATGTTGATCCCAATGAAATAGTTGTATTTCAAGATAGCCAGGGTAAATTAAAAAGCAGTAATGTGTCGTTGGATGACATTTTGATACGGCAGCGCAACGCTGCTGAAAACTCTATTGCACTGTATTCCAACGATGGACAACTTAAACCAGGCGCACTTGTGTCTACGATCACCGACGCAATTGCCGCCCACGGCCGTAATCTGGATAATTATATACAAGGTTATAATAGTTTTCGCAAAAATGTCATATATAAATTCTTTGGAACCCCGCTAGTGATTGGCATGACTCTCGCTGAAATTAAAAACTTTCTATCTTTGTTCTTTTTTAACAAGGACGCGGGGAGGATGATGAATGAAGATGAAATCAAGGCAAATTATCTCGATATTTATAATGATATTTCTAAACTAATAGAAAATCTTGAAAAGGTACAAAAACCCACCAACGACGTCGTTGTTAAGTTTTTTGGAACCCCGCTTGTAGCAGGCATGACTCTCGCTGAAATTAGCGAGTTTATCGGCAAGCATACTCACAATGCTTACATCGCTAATAGTTTCTTTGGTGTCCCAGCTACATCTACGATGACTCTCAAGGACATTAAAATGTTTATGGTGAGACAAACAACACTTAATACCATCGTTGATAAATTTTTAGGGAGAACACCTGTTTCTGAAACCACATCGTTGACAGGCATGACTCTCGCTGAAGTTAAAAAGCTATTGACGAACAAAAACCCATCAGCGAAATTGTTAATAAGTTCTTTGAAGGCATTAACCTCCAAGATATCACGACGAAATTTTCTAACATCGACAACCATATTAAAACCCAAGGACGGATTAGAATCAACGAACTTCTGGTCTCATTCTTTTCTAACAAGGAGGAGAGGGGAAAAACAATAGATCCTGCCAGAATCAGGGTAAATTATCTCGATATTTCCGACGATCTTCTTAAACTAAAAGAAAAGTTTGAAAAGATAAAGATTCCGCATCTAGACACTGAAGTTAAAAATATCATGTATACGGTCGAGCATGGAACTATGGATTGGACAAGAAAAGTTGATACTACGCTGTCCATCGGTCCCTTGGGCGGATCGAGTTTCGATGATATCATCGGGATAAGGTGGTTCGATGGTATCTACAGGCTAACGTGGACCTCTGTAGATCAATTTAATATGATCGCGGACGGTAAAACCTACTCTGGTGGCACCGCGACGTTTATTTTTAATGGTCGCAAACTAGACTTTAATGTCGTCGCGGTTAATAGCTCCACCATTAGATCAAAAATAACCTGGTGTTTAGAATTTGTAGATGATTTTTCCGGCTCAAGCTACCATAACTACCACATCCCAACCCATTAACGATGGCGAATAATTGAAAACACCAGCGGGTTTAAGTAAATAACTAAATTGAAAGGAAAATCCTTCGAATTTCACAATTGAAAACGCTAGCGTTTTTAAAAAAAAAATGATTTCATCAACGCAATGTCGCTATTATCAGGTCAGAGAATTTCAAACTAGACTCAAAACCCTCGCCGAGGAGTATCAAATAAAAATAAAAAAATACCGACGAAGAATCACCGCAATTGATATTACTATGTACTCGGTGTCAAGCGTTCTCGCTGGCGCCGGAATAATACTTGCATCGGTTACAATGATTGCCCCGGTCGTAGTTCCAATTTGCATTTCTGCGGTGGCTACAATCGCGGGTATATCAACCGGGATCATAAAAGAGATACATGCAGCCAGAGTAAACTGCAAGATTACTTAATTCAATTTCATGTTGTATCAACCGCGTACTCGCAATTATCCTCGATGATATCGTCGTCACTCGATAATACAATTATATCAGATAGTGAGTTCTCAGCGATGCTCAGTATTTTTGATTCCGCGATATCGAAATTAGAGCGACAACAACAGTATAATAATAATGACAACACCGATGGAATTGAAGAACACAAACCCAAAAACCAGAATGATCTCAATAACCTCAACGATATCAGATACTGAGTTCTCAGTGATGGTCAGTATTTATGATTCCGAGATATCAAAATTAGAGCGACAACATGAGTATAGCAACGATGACAACACCGATGGAATTACTTCAACGAATAGTGGAGAACACGAACCCAGTACAAACAAGCATGATATCAATAACATCGACGAATCCTGAATTCGGTGTGAATTTCCCTAGCCCAGTCCCCGTGAAGGAGATAGCGGTAGCAAAACTACGAGTGTATCACAGTTGGCCTAATATTAGATCAAAATCATTTGGTGGTCAACAACCGAATAATTCCTTGGTGTTCGCGAATAAGAATAAAGAAGACGGGACTCCAGACTGGAACGTTGTTTCAATACCAACAGGGTCATATCAAATTAAACAAATCAATGATGAATTCGCGCGTAGAATAAAATCCATTACTGGAACAGAATCGAAAATCGCTATAACGGTTCATGAGCCGACGCTATCATCCGCAATTGAAATAAGCACAGAAGGATTTTTCGTAGATATCTATCAGAGTTCTATTAGAACCGTACTAGGATGGCCTGAATTACCACCCGGGGGGGGGGGGGGGAAACCGTTGATATACCCGAACCACAAAAAACTGATTATATCACCGACGTGATAAAACCCAATAATCCAATAAAGAGTTATAAAGATCACAGAATTACTATAGATTTTTTTTTGTCTCGGATACCAACCAACTGGGAAAGAGAAGGAAGGGGAAAGAATAGAGGGATATCATTTTATTGACAAACCTAAAATCGTTAAAAATTTCACAGAAATGAATAATTATTTTTGACTGTTGTTAATATCTCTTAAATCTGGCTCTCTCACCCGAGATAAATTTATCAGCGTCGTAGAAACATGCAATAAAATTATCGACGATATGGAAAAATTTAATTTGAAAATTATTCAGGATATATTAGATGATAAAAACCCGCTATCGAGAACAACATTTGCATCAAACCTTAGTATCCCCGTTAAGGATATTCCAACAGTCAAACTACCAGGATATAACGTACCAGAACTAAAAAGACTTCTCAGTGATGCCATCGATGTTGGTTTTAAAATAATTCATGATGCATGGAGAAAAACAGCATCATCGGAAATAAAAATCCTCAAACATAATAATGACCCAGACGGTGGCGGCAGACATATCGCTCCGTTCAACGTGAATATATCCTCAGTGATTGCGCTCAATTTAGCATGTGATGTTATTGAAGGAAGCTATCAAATTAATCTCGAACGATCAAATCAAGCTCAGCAAGGATACATTCTATACTCATTTGCACCAATAGCCCCTCCAGAATATTTAATCATTGAGTCTCCGGTTAATCCTGTCTATATGCGATGCCATAATGATTCGCTAACAAGAATTAATTTCAAACTCACTGACCAGTCCAATAATCTGAATGATCTACAAGAGGAGGTGTTAGCGATTAGTTTGTTTGTGAAGTCCTAAAGGAATTTCCGTCCTGTAACACGATATCGTATCGGACTCGATCAAATATTCGGTTGAAATCATTTATTATTTTTGTTAACCAGAACTGAAAGTTTCAGCAGCAGAGAGGGTGAGTGAAAACGACGTTGGCGTATATAAGGAAATCTTTTTTTATCGAATAGACGCCATTTTTTTGCTATTTGGTAGAAGCCTCAGATTTCCTTATTTACACTCAGAAAGTTGTAGGATTCACCCTCTCTGCTGCTCCCAGATCTACTGGCGCATCCGGTCTTTTAAGCAACAAATTTGAATACCATATTAGGACGACATGATTAATATAGTCATATGTGTTATAAATGTTTGACCCTTATTTAATTCAATATTTGCATGACACGTACATGTATCTCTAAAATAACGTTTGAAATAGCATAGCATTGGCTGTTTCTATGGTGTTCAAACATAACTTATGGTTACCTCTTTTACCATATCTGTAGAGGAAGAGGAAACATACGCCATTGATTTTTTCAGCAACATGATAACCCTTTTCCTTTACTCGTGTTGTTGTTTTTCTTAGTTCTACAGCTCTGTCTTTCTATCAAGTGGGCAACAGTTTTATTCTTGACTGTAATTATCTCCTTTAAACATGCGTATCAACCAGAACATCCATAAGGCAACCTTAACAAACAACATGCTATGTTTCTATACACACACACACACACACACACAATTTAATTTGCAGTCTATTAGGTTATTGCTGAAGCCAGTTTGTTGTTATTGTATAGAACTATTAATCTGTCATCTATTTGGCGAAGTCTTTCTGTAACACAAGTGATCAAAAAAACGTCTGTCGTATCAACAATAGGAGTTTCCCATAATATTGACATTTGTTTTGAGATGATGACATCTTGGTGTATCTGCGTTGTAATATTACATGTTACAGTATCACATTATCATACGTATTTACATTTGTAGTAGCGTCTGCTTAATCATGTAAACACATTGGATTGTATGTCTCGTCTAGCTGAGGTAAAAGACGTCATCTTATCAAAGTACCATGTCCGATGCCAGCTTGATACATTCATATATATTTAAGACCCACATTTATAAATCTTAGATACAGATTACTATGTGGTACTATCAATAAACCCGACGCACGACACCTACCAAATTGTAAACTATATTATTATTAATAATAATAATAATAATAATAATAATAATAATAATAATAATAATAATAATAATAATAATAATAATGAGGACTTTGTATAGCGCCTAATCTTTAGAAGCTCTGAGTTGTTTAGAACAGCTTTAATGATATGACTACACTAAAGAAACACAAATAACAGCAAACAAATGAAATTGGAATACACAAAAACATGCTAAAACATATAAGATACAAAACATTATTTGCTCTCTAAGTTTGTTCCTGAGGTCGAAAAAGGTGAGTTTTAAGAGCACTCTTAAACGGGATTACAACTTCTTTCAGTCTAATTTTAATGGGAATTTCTTTCCACATTGCCTGGTCCTTTTATGCAAAGAACGTTATCCATATGACTTCGCTTTCATAGTTTGAACAATGATTATATGATTGTCCGAAGAAGAGCTTAATTTTGTTGCTGGTGTACACACATGGGTGAGTCCGGACAGGTATGTTGGACTGGAGTCTGTCAGTGAAACATAGCACATAGAACAAATGTTGTGTTTAATTCTGCATCGAACTGATAGCCAGTATAGGGTACAAAGCAGTGGTGAGGTGTTCTCTGATCGAGGTACTCTAAAGATGATCCGATAAGCTGTGTTTTGAACTCTTGAAAGTTTCTGGAGTAAATATTGTGTACGAGCCAGACAGAATTGAACTGCAATAGTCCAGTCTTGAACGTACTAATAATGAACACACAAGTGTTTTAGTGACATCAGCTGAAATATAGTTACGAATGGAACTGATGCGTCTCGGTTCAAGATATGAAGCCTTGCATATGTTCATGACATACTGTTGGAATGTTTAGAGTAACACCTAGGTCTCGTACTGACAGTGATAATTTAATGTTGGTGTTGCTGACATTTATTGTGTGAGGTAAAGGATGTGAATGAGAAAGTCTGTGTTGTGATCAGAATGTCCTCAGTGTTATCATCATTCATCTACATCTTGTTACATGTCATCAATGATTTCACATCATAAATGCACCTCTATACTCCATGGATGGTAGCATCAACTTCAGTTTGGTAGCTAGACTTGTATATTTTACAATTGGTGAGACACTGGGTGATGGTCGAAGACACTTGAGAGTGGCTGAGTGTATAGAAGGAAGAGAACAGGTCCAAGAACAGACCCCTGTGGAAAACCACAACATATGTCAACTGGGCTGCTGAAATGTATTCCATTTGCAAATACAATTTGTGTCCTGCTCATTACGTAAGACTTGAACCACTGTAAGGCTATATTCTGAATGCCAAATATATGCTGTAGACGGTTAATTAATATATTATGGTATATTGTGTCAAATGCTGCTGACAAATCAAGGAGGGTGAGGACTGTTGTCTTTCCACTATCCAAAGCCGAAACAATTTCATTAAATACTTTCAGAAGAGTAGTTTAGTTTACATACTGTTATAAGGGCGATATGCAGACTGTACATTGCTATAAAGACTTTGAATTCAAATGAGATACAAGTTGGGTTAGAAAAACCTTTTCTAAGAATTTTTATATGAATGGGACATTAGAAACTGGGCGGAAGTTTTTTAAATTGTTATGGTCAAGTGTTAGTTTCTTCAGCAGAGGCTTTACGATGGCAGTTTTGAAAAATGATGGGAATTCCCCCGTTGAGAGAGAAATATGTATAGCATCAGTTACTGAAGGAAATGTTGGGTCTAAACACTCAAGCAGCTGTGATATCGGAATTTGATCAAGTTGACAAAACTTTGATACACTCTTCATCACGACAGTCCGTACTAAATCAATAGAGACAGGTTCAAATGCTCCTAATGCTTGTTGCTGAAATTCTGTATCATAACTGTATGGTGACGGGTCAGTTGTAATTGTGTTGTCAAGCGAATATATAATGGTTTGTACTTTGTTACGAAAGAAATTTGCAAATAGGTCCGAAACGTCTACTGGAGAGAAAGTAGTTGGAAGTGATATACATTTGTTCCTTGACATTAGTTTGTTAGTTATCGCAAAGAGCTTTTTGCAGCTGAAACTCTCCGTGATCTTGGTACTGTAGTGGGATAATTTGGCTAAATGTACTATGTTTGGGACGTTTTTCTTAGCGGCTTCATATATTTGTTTATGAATAGTGAGTCTGGTGGAAAGCCAAAGCCTCTCTGCTTTTCGGCGATGTATTTTAGTAGTGCGAAGCTGATCCCTAACACTGCGATACTACGGAGAACACTTTTTATTGATACTCTGCATTTGGTGGCTGGAGCATGTTTTTCAAGCAATGAACGCAGGCAGTTATCAAGTTGTTCCGTTGTTGGATGTGAGAAGGTTGTTAGATTTTCTTGGATGTCATGCATGAATTTGGTTATATTTATCATACGGAGGTTTCTATTTGTAGACAATACGGGTGGAGGGTTAGGGACTGATACGTCCCTGCAGAGGTGATCTGATGCAAGTTCGTGGGATACAAGGGTAGATTGCAAAATATTATCATCAGATCTATAAAGAAATTTCTAAAGAGATTATAATCCCTATCTCAAATGCACTAGGTCTGGTGAATATTTCGTAGCGTATGGGTGTCAACTCCATTAAATACTGCAAGAAATATTGCAGTTATCTCTGTTCACTTTTGGTATTTGTGTGTATCGTTGAGTGACATATATCACATCAGAGTTTTATGTCTACTTCTGGACAATATCCTGGCAGGGTTTGCTTATTTAGTCAGCATCCAATCATCATATACGAATACATTGTTAATACTTCCATCAATAACATCAACACTCGGTGCTTCTTTGATATTGGTTATAAATTCGATTTTGCTTTCTCGTAAAATCTGTTAACACATGGTAACATTGCTGATCATCTACACTTGGGGCTACCAAATATAGTTTATCCCATTTCATCGATCTCGTTATTAAATTAAGTAACAACTCCGTCTTGTCTCTTCCAGATGGTCCAATTATAATTATGCAAAATTAATTTGTTAGCGCTGTATTATGATATTATAAATAAGTTATGGATCTATATTGTGTGAAATCTAAGAAGCGTATTAGCACAAACAACTTGACAACAATTACAACAAGCATTAACAGATCGGCAATTACTGGTAGGTGTGTACAGTGTGGTACAAAGAAATTTAGAATTGTTTCTATGGATTAAAAAAAACACAAAAAACAAGGAGGTGATGTTGCAGTAGCGTTGACAAAACATCCCAGGACTCCATGGGCAAAACCTTCCAGGGTATAGTTAGTGTGGACCTGGAACCAGACTTAACATCCGACTTGATGGGCAAGACCAATCCCGACCCGGCGAATATCCAATAGACGCTATTGATAAAACATGTCATGCTCATGATGTTGCTTATAAAAACAGCAATCTGCAACACAGACATATTGCAGATGTGAAATTGATACATGCGATAAATTATATCACTGATCAATCCTTCCAAAAAAAAATTAACATCCTGGTTGATAAAATCGGCGATACAAAGTAAAATAATGCTGGGTGCTGATAATTAATAACATCATGGACTCTATTTATTATTCCCCAAGAGGATACTGGCGAGGTAAATCAGCAACGATAATCTTGCCAACGTCGCAAAAGTAAAAAATCCCACCGCGGCTGATTGGTGATTCAAACAGGCGATATGGCAGATTTATCTACCACCGCCTAAAGAAATTACCTTTGCACACATTGATGTCATGGTCCCTAATGAATTTCATCAGGCTGATATATTATTTCTGCCGCACGATACTGCTAATACACAAACATACCAGTATGCACAAATGGTAGTTGATGTTGCGTGTAAATACAAACAAGATGAACCATTAAGACAAACTCATCAACTGAAGTAGCTTCTGCGTTTGAAAGGATTTATCGTCGAGGTCCTCTGCAGTGGCCAAATCTATCACAGGTTGATCCTGTCAAAGAATTTCAGGGTGTAGTGTTATCAACAATGAAGCATCATAATGTCACCATCCGAGGAGGACATACTGCATTATATCACGATTAGGCAATTGTGGAACTATTTAATCGGACACATGCTGAGCGGTTATTTGGATATCAATACGCGAAGGAATGTCTTCAGGATAAACGATCTCGTGAATGGGTCAAGAGATTACCAGGTGTAATTACCGCCCTAAAAAATGAAATTACTCAAACAGTTAACATGAAACCTATTAACGCCATCAAAAAAGTATAAAACTGTACAAAAGTCCCAAATTGTTTTTTCAAAACAACGAATACACGACAATGTCAATGTGAGATATTTATATGAACCAGGACACCTTAAAGGCGGTAAAAACTACACATAAAATATCTAATATAACAAGATTCAAGGGTAGACCTGCAATATATAGATTAGATTCAACTGCTCCTCAGCGTCCGTTACACTCAAGACAGATCAACATCACATTATATCCGGTATGACTAAGACTTTTATTTTTTCTGTCTGCGATAAATTGGCGAGGATCTTTATCCGATCATGACCAACGCATTATACAAATGCAACTCGTGCAGTGATTATTCTGTTGCTGTTTCAGCGTAATTACAAATTCAGCATCAATATCAAATTTTCTGTTATATTGTTATCCTGTTGTTTATAAACTGCTAATTTACTTCTGATTATGTTCTCGCTTACAATATCACTGACCGTAGTGTCATTAGCATCAAAAACAACTCTTCGAAGTTGATTCATTCTTCGTACTCTGGATACTGCCAAGTAAACTAAATTCGACCACTCGATGCGATCATCTACCATCCAAACAGTTGTATCGGATATAGTCAATCCCTGCGAAAAACGTATCGTATTGCGTATCCTAGCGTCCATGGATATTTATCAGCACGCAATGCATCTTCGACAACACTGATATCAACCGACACGATATCATTTAACACGAGAATTTGCGTCTCTGTCAGGCTTGGAATATCAACTTCGATATTCTGTCTTCGTGTATCCATAGGTCTATAACATAGTGGCACTGGAAGTGGCGCAGGTTTTTCTTTGTGTGTTTTAAATAACTTAATCTGAGTGTGTCCCTGACTATCTCTCTACTGGCCACTATCAATTCGTTTGGTTTCCACCCTTCCCAACAATCATTTCATAGGGTTTCTGAAATTATTCACGCGCTAGTTCACACTAGATTTAATCCGGTTGTAATCTGAATAATTTCTTAAATTCACCTAATTCTGGGTCAAGTGATCTATAATCAGCAATACTTTCTACATAATAATCTACAAAATTCTTCATCCAATGATGCGAAGAAAAATCGACAAATGGTGGTGGTTGACTTTGATCGCCAAACATTATCACAGTTGTATTCTTTAACAATAGCCAATCAAGAAATATTTTTAATATCTCTAATGACACAGTACATATCTCATCCCAAATAATGATTTATTTCAGGAATATATTTCTCGCCCATTCGATCAGGAGTCCATGTGTCACCTTTCAATCGAAATAAGCTGTGATAAATGCTTGCATTACCTCCTTGCTCTCTCAGCTCTCTTGCAAGTCTGTGTATTAGTGTTAGCACAATCATGTTTGATTTCCCTCAAAATAATTCGATCACACGAGTCGACGTCCCTGACCCACCACAACCGTTAACTGGTTTTATAAATAAATATTGGATCGGATAGCGAATGATGTTTCTATAGTTCTGATATCTGATGATTTGTCAAGTAATTGTTTTCCATTGCAACATCTGCTGCTTTAGAATATTCACGCAATATTTCCAACATTTATTCTCCATGATCCCCAACACTCGTCAGAATTTTTAAATTCAGCCAATGCTTTGCTTTGTTTTACATCAAAGTAAAATGAATCAGTGGCGACTCTAACCGCGGATTCAGGAAATCTATTTTTCATCGATAGCAAATTGATAAAAGCGTTAGCCAGCATGCACGCCCTAAAATGTGTGTATTGGGGACTGTCTCAATCTATGAAAGTAATAATTGTACCAAATGTTGTTCCATCCGACACGAAAGCGCTTTTAAAATTGACATATATATCTCTCGATGTTGCATCCGCGATTATAAAATCGTATTTAGCATCATCTATAGTTAATCGTGAATAAAATGACTTGTGATCTTATGATACCTAGGGTGAATTTACCAACTATTCTTTTACCGAGATCTTTTGCGTGTTTATTTCTAATTTAAACAAACTCCTTGGACCATTTAACGATATATTCGAACGAGGGAAAGTTTTCTTTGTTATCGCTAATTATACTCTCTAGACTATCGGGTTGTGGTAACTAAACTTCAGTTTGTTTCCGATATGATATAATTGCTTCACTGACAATCAGCGATATCAGTATTTTACAATCAATCATATACCGTAATAACACTATTGGTATCAAGTATGTTTCAGATATATGTCTACCAAACCAAACATAACAACATGGATGAAGTCCTTTAGCAAATTCGAATGATACCACACCAGCGAATCCGGTTAGATGAAAATCAGGTAACGGTCTATTAATTGCAACACTGATCATCTCGTGTGTACGATGTCCAAATCTTTTAAAATACTCCGCATATTCACCCATTCCCAGAAAACGCCCTGGATAACACGCAAACATATGAACCGTAAAAACACTTTTAGGATCATATTTGGTATTCCATAACCCACCGTGGCCATATTGCACACAGCTTGCTTGGACATCTAAGAGAATTTCAGCTCTTGTTGGTTTCCACATAATGTTCTTTCTCGCGAAATGAGCTACAACTGACGGGATTATAATATGGTTTGCTAGTAATTTTTCGTCGTTATCCGTTGAGAATCGACGAGTTAGTTTTCTCATCTCGTCGTGAAGAGATTCTGTACGGTATATTTCGCCATTAGGTCTTACAAATTGATCTTCGTCTTCAAAACTCTGAAATAAACACATTGACACAGGATCGTTTTTACTGTCCGTGTGAATAAAATCAAACAAATCCTCCTCCCAGGAGTACTCCACGGGTAGATATTTTATGGTTATATCCTGCGGAAATATTGTTACTGCGGGTGTCCAAGCATGTGCATTAGGGTCAATAAATGTTATTGGAGATCATGTTGACTTATATATCGGTTCGTATATTTCTCCTATTATTGTCTCTAGGGTTATTGGACATTTTAATATCTTTTCTAGCTCAGCAACATTTTGAATTGTTGCACCGCTATCCCGGACTGCTAAACCCCATTCATTTTTTTTGCGTCTTAGATCCGTCAACTTTTTTCCACGCAACGCATTTGTAAAATGTTCTATTATTCGTTTGGCTACACAATTTATTCTTGACGAAGTCAACGGTAATAGTTTCATGGATTTCCATTTCTCAACACTCCGGGTGTCATTTAACGTATAGATCCCATAATGAACCGCGGTTACTGGATAAAATTTCTCTTAATACGGTTTGTCAATTCCAGTCAGCGTTCCTGGTTTTGAATCCTAACTCACAGTCACAGTTCCTTTATCTTTCATGATGGGTTTAAATTATCACGAATAAACCAATTTCCTTTTTATGAACGGATAATGAATTTCTCTCTAAAAAATACATTCTATATTCAAGATGAAAGATTATTGCTGTTTCTATTTGGTCGTTCATGGTAGCATCAACACTACCATCGATTAGAAATGTTTACCATCAGTGAGAATAACCGTCGCGCTTAAATTCGTTAAAACTCTAATGGATTTGATATATTCTCAATAAGTATTAATTAAACCAAATAATTAATTAGACAAATAATATATATCTATATAAATTAGCCACGATTTTCAATCACATCCTACGAACAGCAGCTATGAAGCATCTCGTGATGGTGTAGTCAGACACCGCGGACTAAAAAAAAACAGTGGGTACTGTTGATAATCATGGATATCTCAGATGTACTGATGGGGGAAAATATGTTTTATGTCTAGATTCACATATGAGTGTTTCAATGGACTGATCAAAGATGGTTTTATGATTGACCATATTGATAGATGTTCAATAAATAACAAATTGGAAAACGTACAGCTTATCACTCAGAGTGAAAATACCAAAGGAGACGAACAGGCGAATACCCGAAAATTGCAATAAATGTCAGATCTATAAATGTTGACACCGGCAAAGAAAAATAATTTCAATCGATGAAGGAAGCCGTCAAGTAATTAGATATTTGTATGCCTTCGGTATAAAAAATAGCAGAACATGTTTATAAGTACGAGCTTTCAAAGCGTTTAGCGCAAAAATTAAATTGATATACATCTGAATTCCATGGCAATGTGTGAAGGACAAAAGGGAAATAATTCGCGTAGTAATGTTTGTTTAACACAAAAGGGAAATAACTCGTGTAGTAATGTTTAAGTAACACAAAAAGGTAAATAACTGGTGTTGTAATGTTTGTAACAAAAAAGGGAAACAACTCGTATTGTAATGTTTATGCAATACCAAAGAGAAATAACTATATGATCTTATGGGAAAATACACACGTATTCGTTCTCCAAACTATTTGTTTTATTTCTTCAAAAAACGATTCAATTAAGTAAACATTTACAACTATGGTATTCTTTGTTTTGATTCAGTTGTCAGAAATCTTGATTTGTTTGGATGTTATCAATAATCACAATTAAGATGCACTAAAGTAAAAATCACACACCTCTGTTATTGATTTTCATGTATTAGTCAGCTTATATAACACGTAAATGGTTTTGTTATTAGGGTTCCAGACTTGAATGAAAGTTCAACTGAAAACCACTCTTCCTCAGACCGTCACGCTGTGTGTGTTTATGCATTCTCTCCGGCGGCTTTGTAACGAATAGTGGATCAGTTGAATGTAGGGTAGAGCACCGTATGTAAATAATTGTATTGTACTATATTATCATTTGTATGTGCCGTCCTTTGGAAATAGCAGCAGGGGGAGGGGGCGAATCTCAAAACTTTTTCCGACAAAATTGATTGAAGCCTCAAAACGGAAAAAAGAGCCTTCCTGCGAATCTCATGTTTTAACCCAAAAAAATAAGTCTCCATTTAGCAAACGGAGACTCTGCGATTTTTCAATCATCTAGGTCGCAACGATGTTGTCATCGCCCCACCTGCTACTATGGGTAAACAAAAATCATTTACGATTTCAACCGAATATTTGATCGAGTCCTAGGACTTTACAAACAAACTAATCGCTAACACCTCATCCTGCAGATCAATCAAATTATTTGACTGGTCACTGAGTCTAAAATTATTTCTCGTTAGAGAATTATTATGGCATCGCATATAGACTGGATTAATTGGATTCTCAACAGTTAAAAATCCTGGAGGTGCTGTTGGTGCAAATGAATACAGAATATATCCCTGCTGTGCTTGATTTAATTGTTCGAGATTTATTTGATAGCTTCCTTCGATAGCATCACATACTAAATTGAGTGCAATCACCTCTGAAATATTTACATTGTGTGGCGCGATATGCCTACCACCACCATCTGGATCATTATTGTGAGTCAGGATTAATAAATCTTCCACTAGATTTCTTTTCCATGCGTCATAGATTATTTTAAAACCAATATCGACGGTGTCGTTAAGTTGTTTCTTTAATTCTGGTACTTTATATCCGGGTAGATTAAATGTTGATATATCTTCAATGCGGATATTATATTTTCTTGTAAATTCCATTCTCGACCTGTAGTGTTTATCATCGAGTATAACTTGTATAATTCGTGAATTAAATTTTTCCATATCGTCGATGATTTTGTTACATGTTTCTACAACGCTGATAAATTCATCTCGAGTGAGAGTACCAGATTCAAGAGATATTGAACACAGTGAAAAAGCATTATTCATCGCTGTGAAATGTTTAATAATGCTAGGTTCGTCAACAACATGATACACCTGCGATGGTCCACCCCCTCCCCAAGTTCGCGTAGTAAGCCAAAAAACTCTATAGGTACACTGTACTCTTGATAACGTTTTATTGGATTATCAGGTTTTATTTTGTCTGTGACATAATCAGATTTTTTAGGTTCAGGTGGTGCTACAACAGCGGTTTATTGTCGAGGTGGGTTTTCAGGCCATCCCAACACGGTTGTGATTGAGCTGTTATAGATATCTACGACGTAATTAGGTGATTTTATTTCAATGGCGGACGAAAGCGTTGGCTCGTGAACCGTTATAGCGATTTCTGATTCTGTTCCAGTAATCGATTTTATTCTACGTGCAAATTCATTATTGATTTGTTCGATTTGGTAGGACCCTCTTGGTATTGTAATAACGTTCCAGTCCGGAGTCCCGTCTTCTTTATTCTTATTCGCGAACACCAATGAGTTATTGGGTCTCTGCCCACCAAATGCTACCGATATGATATTAGGACAGTTATGATATACACGTAAGTTTGTTAGCGCTATCTCCTTCACGGGAACCGGAGAAGGGAAGTTTACACTAAACTCGGATTTCGTTGATGATATTGAGATCATGCTTGTTTTCACCGGGTCGGTATTTTCTGCTATTCGTTGAAGCAGTTGAAACTCTTCGGGTTTTAATGACATTATTATTATCATTGTCTACAATTTCTAATTTCGATACCGCGGAATTATAAATAAGTATCATCGCTGAGAACTCTTCATCGGTGGTTACTGTATCATCAATCTATGATGATATCAACGAGGATAATTGCGAGTACGCGTTGGATGCTATTTGATGTTTTACTGTATACTCGTTGAGTTTTCCCTGAGAACACGATGATAGTGTTTTAGTAATTGCATTAGCAACCCCAGCAATTGTTGTCGCAACGGATATACAAATTGGAACAGCAACCGGGGCTATCATTGTCACTGAAGACAGTATAATACCAGCTCCTGCCATTACACCAAATACCAAATACACTGTAACGTCAATGGCTGTAATTCTCCTGCGGTATTTTTTAAATTTTTATTGTATACTCCTCAGTGAGTGTTTTGAGTTTCATTGAAAACTCTTTGATTGTATCATAGCGATATTGTGACGGCGTTGATGTCATTTTTATTTTAAAAACACTAGCGTTTTCAATTACGAATCTAATTGCAAATTTATTTCAATTTAGTTATCTGCTCAGATCTACTAAGAAATTCCATATACCATGTTACTGATGCCCTAGCCAAACTTTTATCATCGGTATTTATCGTTACCTGTTCCGTTGTTTTTTTGTCGATGATCGTTGATATCATATTATTGACCCCGGATGAACTCGACGATGATATATTAAATTGAGTTGGTGCTACCAGCGTTAATCGATAAATACCCTTGACAGTAGCTGTGATGAGTAAAGTGTTAAATTGTGGTGTCCACTCAAATGTTCTAGATCGAAGTGTGTATACGTTATTGATAAATATATCATGATGAGTTTTTATTTTTTCAAGTGTCTGGAGATTGCCTCTGATCGTAGTAACATCCGAGTTGATTATTCCCAAATGCCGACCAAACCGAGTTATTTCATCGAATTGTGCAGTGATGGTATCTAGAGTTGTTTTAACATCTTCAGGTTTAATATCTCGTTTACCAGAGAATTTATCAATGACGGCATCGGTCCTGTCGAAGTTTACTCGTAGCATTTATATGATTATCATACTCAGATCGTAGCTTTGCTAAATTGTCGATTTCGGTTTTTATCGTTTTAATATTCGGTGTGGTCACTGGTGGAAAACCAAGAAATTCTCGTAGCAGTAGATCGAATTTATCAACGATGTTATTGGTTTGGCCGAAGCCTCCTACTAGTGTTTCAAAAACAACTATATGATTATTATACTTAGATCGTAGCTGTTCTAAATCGTCGATTGCGGTTTTTATCGTTTTAATATTCGGTGTGGTCACTGGTGGAACACTAAGAAATTCTTGTAGCGGTTTATTGAATTTAACAATGGAGTTATCGGTTCTGTTGAAGTTTTCTCTTAGTTCGTTAAAAGCATCTATATGAGCATCATACTTAGATAGTAGCTGTTCTAAATTGTCGATTGCGGTTTTTATCGTTTTAATATTTGGTGTGGTCACTGGTGGAACGTCAAGAAATTCTTGTAGCGGTTGATTGAATTTAACAATGGCACCATCGGTTCTGCTGAAGTTTTCTCGTAGTGCGATAAAAGCAGCTATATGAGCATCATACTCAGATCGTAGCTTTGCTAACTTGTCGATTGCGGTTTTTATCGTTTCAATATTTGGTGTGGTCACTGGTGGAACACCAAGAAATTCTTGTAGCGGTTGATTGAATTTAACAATGGCCTCATTGCTTCTGCTAAAGACTCTTCGTAGTGCATTAAAAGCATCTATATGAACATTATATTCAGATCGTAGCTTTGCTAAATTGTCGATTGCGGTTTTTATAGTTTCAATATTTGGTGTGGTTACTGGTGGAACACTCAAAAATTCTTGTAGCGGTTGATTGAATTTAATAAATTCATCGTTGAGTGATTTTAATGAGTTTGCTGTGTTATCTATTGTTGTTAGTTTCTCTGTGACCGTCGAAACAAGTACGCCTGGTTTGAGTTTACCATCCTGAAACAGCGCAATAGCATCATCGGCGGCGTCATGTCTTCGTGTTAAAATGTCATCCAACGACACATTACTGGTTTTCAATTTACCCTGGCGATCTTGAAGTACAACTAATTCGTTTGGGTCAACACTTGCTAAATCCAACGTCTCAGCGATTTCATCTTCAATTATTTTTTTCACATCCTGTGTTTCCGTGGTGGTTTTTTTTAACGCTGACAGAGATCGTCCCCAAATATCAATCATTACTGTTAGCGCAACTTGGGATTTCAATTTATTGATTCTCTAAAATTACCTTGTATTTTCCCACTCGTGTATTGGTTTACAACCAGATGAGGTGGTTTCTGTGACGATGAAATCTCCGCGAGGACATTTAATACTTCACGGCCGCATATCGGTGGATCATTTAACTGTTGTGTTGGCAGCGTGGAAAAAAAATCGGAATTGATTGATTCTTTGAATTTATATACCGCATAAACTCGCTCGGTGGGGCTAACCCATATGCATCAAAATAGACAATCCCACGCGGATCAATCGCGTATGCAACCCAGTGAGTTCCCGATCCGTTACTGTTATCAAGATTGATGATACCGGTTTCAACGCGTTTAGGTTGTCTCGGTAATTGATTTTTCATAAAAACCCCTCTGAACTTTGTTATCGCTAGTTTTCTAGCAGCATCAATTAGATCAAAATTGAACATGGGAACAATTGGGCTTTCAACTAATCAACCGTTCCTGGTATTCTCAGACCCTTTCCGCTGTACCATGAATACGGGATTCCCGGTAGTCTCAGACCCTTTCCGCTGTACCATGAATACGAGGTTCCTGGTAGTCTTAGACCCTTTCCCTTTTTTTATAACCCTGTCCAGTTGTCTTTTTCAACGCCATCCCTGCCGCGGTACCAACGGCTCCTAACGCCGCCGCCTTTGCCACCGCTGGGGCAGCCGCTGCAATCAATGCTGGTATTGCAGCTAACAATGGAAATATACCGCCTGATTTTATCATGTTGGCGATTGCAGCCTTTGAAAATTTAATTTGAACTCCCCGCTTATTCTTTAGCGCATCATTGAAATGTTCTTTTTGACGATCCGTCAATGATATTTTATGTGTACCACCAGTCATCTGCGCTGGTTTCAACGTTATTGTGGTTCTATTCTTTAGCGGATTTTGATTTTAATTTCTTGACTTGACCATCAGTCAGCTTGACACTAACAACACTATATGGCATTTTATTGTAAAACACATTATTGCTTTCAATTGATCTAATTGTGAATCGTTTACATATTTTCCACTGGTGCATCAACGATTCTCATTCGTCCGCCAGCCCCTTCAAGTAGCATTGATTTGTCGCTGAGAATGACAGCAACCGCTCTGTAATCAACACCACCAGGGGCTATACGAGCTCTGAAAAGTATATCAACGACGGATTGCCTTGTTAAATCAAGATGCTCCAGCGAAAAGTAATAAATTGGATACAATTTCTTAAAATCAAGTTGCGATATTTGCAAACCAGTATCAACGTTTTGATCACGACCCATAAATGACAGCATCCGATGATACGCACGTGCTATATGGTTGTTGTCGTAATCAAGATGTATATCCTCAGTTGGTTCCTGTTGTCCGTTTATTCTCAGCGAAACCTCCTTGACTCCTAATCGATCAAATATCATATGACTGCGTTCTTGGGAACCTGGTCGATACCGATTCTGCAGCGCTATAAATATATGACGTGGAGCTGAAACGTCTTGTTTTGATGCCAGGCGCCATGTAAATGTATCAGCAACATTATCCTGTTTGACATCAGTCGTTGTTGTTAGCCAACTTATCAATGATTTGCCACCTGTGTCCATAAATGAGAGCAGCCGCTCTTCCGTGGTAATTGATGGGGTCATTACTGGCATCCACAATACTATTTCACACAAAATAACTTTACCATTATCGACACCATTAGCATGCCAAATTGCATCATTGTCATCACCCCTTCGCACTAACGCGATTGTGTGTTTGGCTCCATAGACAACTTTTCTGACATTTCTGCAGATTCCAAATATGTGATAGAGTGGAATTGCACATGAAAAATATCGTTGTTGTCATTGTAACATCGCTATTCGTGTTGCAAACCCTAGATTGAAATTACCATTAACGCCTCCGAGAATATCAAACGCAGCTCCGGGTATAGCTCGACGTTCTGGATTAGCTGCTTCTTGTTGATTAGCAACTGAAGTGTCTTGCGGTGTTAACAATTTAATGTATTTAAGGTGGTCAGCGTTATTGGTAATATCTTTTGCAAACATCATAGACGGACCAGACGATCTTGTATAATCATCAGAATAACTTGCTAATCCGATTATTGTTGTTGCAACATCAACCTCGCGTTCTATTGATTCAATTTCTCTTTCGTCAATGAGATATCTCGCGAAATCAAATAGCGCCATGATACCATTATTAACAACACCAACTCGGACATTTTGATCATCTGCATAAGGGGTATCAGCTGCAACATTTGTTACGAGTTTTTCCTCGATTTCAATAAATGCTTCACACGGCAAAAAGTATTTACTGGTATCTTGAACTTGAAGTTCAATTCGCGATCGTAGGTCGGGTTGTATTGCATGATAAGACTAATATTGATAATCGCGGACGGAATCGTCTTTGCGCACTGGGGCGACCATATCGAAGGCCGGATCAGCTTGTCGTTTAAACATTGTTATTATTATTTAGTGTTTTCAATTGTGAAACTCTTTGTAATCATCGTCGTCTTTGTTTTCGTTTCAACCCACTTCCTGCTATCGCGTTCATGATAGCGTTATCTGTTACCGGCGAAGCCGTCAATGGCGACGGAGACACCGAAGCGGCCACCGACGCTAGTTTTTCTTCCACTGCGCTATTTATTGCTTTGCTGATTTTTGCAGGCATCACTGTCGTTGATGGCAGCACTGGTGGTTTCACCACTGACTTCGTCGTTGTTGGCTTTCTTTCGCACCAATGATGATATTTTTTCTTTCGCGGCAGAAAATGCCTTTCCGGCAAGATTTCCAACAGCGCTGATTCCCTTATCACGAATAATATCAATGGCTTTCATTGATAATTGTTTAGCTAGCGGCGCCACTTTTGGGGCCATTCTTGTAAATAACCCCGCAAAGGTACTGCCGTGACCATCTCCGTACCACGCGCGGTAAACAGGCAATTGTGAGTTCACAACGTAGACGCTTACTGGTTTATCATGGCTGTAGTGTATGATCATCTTGTTATAAAACTATTAGTTTTTCAATTAGTGAGTTGCGTAGCCGCCATTGAAAACTCTTTGATTTCAATCGCTAAAATCCATAGAATTTTCATCAAAACCATGGGCATCTCTGTGATTTTCAACTAATTCAGCAATGAGTTATCGATATACATCAATGCCAATTATACCGGCGGCAAATAATCGTCTACAGATATCAGCTGCTTCATTAATTATTTCAACGGAGTTGTTTCCGGCTCAGTTTCCACGCATAAGTACAGCAGCAGAGAGGGTGAATCCTACAACTTTCCGAGAGTCGATTCGGAAATCTGATGCTTCTACCAAATAGTAAAAAAATGGCGTCTATTTGATAAAATAAGATTTCCTTATATACGCCATTTTGGTTGTTGTTCACCCTCTCTGCTGCACCAAGTTAACAAAAAACAATAAATGATTTCAACCGAATATTTGATCGAGTCCGATACGATATCGTGTCACAGGACGGAAATTCTTTTAGGACTTCACAAACAGACTAATTTGTAAAACCTCACCTTGTAGATCAATCAGATTATTGGACTGGTCAGTGAGTCTAAAATTAATTCTCGTTAACGAATTATTATGGCATCGCATATAGACAGGATTAACCGGAGACTCAATTATTAAAAATCTTGGAGGGGCTATTGGTGCAAATGAGTATAGAATATATCCTTGCTGAGCTTGATTTGATCGTTCGAGATTAATTTGATAGCTTCCTTCGATAACATCGCATACTAAATTGAGCGCATTCACTGAGGATATATTCACGTTGAACGGAGCAATATGTCTGCCACCACCATTTGGGTCATTATTATGTTTGAGGATTTTTATTTCCTGTGATGCTGTTTTTCTCCATGCATCATGAATTATTTTAAAACCAACATCGATGGCATCATTGAGAAGTTTTTTTAGTTCTGGTACGTTATATCCTGGTAGTTTGACTTTTGGAATGTCCTTGACGGGGATACTAAGGGTTGTTGCAAACCTTGTTCTCGAGTGCGGATTATCGTCATCTAATATATCCTGAATAACTTTCAAATTAAATGTTTCCATATCGTCGATAATTTTATTACATGTTTCTACGACACTGATAAATTCATCTCGGGTGAGAGAACCGGATTTAAGAGATATTAACAACAGTAAAAAATCATTATTCATTGCTGTGAAATTTTCAACGATTTTAGGTTTGTCAATAAAATGATGTCCCTCTATTCTTTCCCCTTCCTTTTCTTCCCCAGTTGGTTGGTATCCGAGACAAAAAAAATCTATAGTAATTCTGTGATCTTTATAACTCTTTATTGGATTATCAGATTTTATTCTGTCGGTGATATAATTAGTTTTTTGTGGTTCGGGTATATCAACGAGTTTTCCTCGGGGTGGTAATTCAGGCCATCCTAGTACGGTTCTAATAGAACTCTGATAGATATCTACGACGTATCCTTCTGTGTTTATTTCAATTGCGGATGATAGCGTCGGCTCATGAACCGTTATAGCGATTTTTGATTCTTTTCCAGTAATCGGTTTGATTCTACGCGCGAATTCATCATTGATTTGTTCAATTTGATATAATCCTGTTGTTATTGAAACGACGTTCCAGTCTGGAGTCCCGTCTTCTTTATTCTTATTCGCGAAAACCAAGGAATTATTCGGTTGTTGACCACCAAATGATTTTGAGCTGATATTAGGCCAACTGTGATACACTCGTAGTTTTGCTAGCGCTATCTCCTTCACGGGGACTGGGCTAGGGAAATTCACACTGAATTCAGGATTCGTCGATGTTATTGATATCATGCTTGTTTGTACTGGGTTCGTGTTCTCCACTATTCGTTGAAGTAATTCCATCGGTGTTGTCATCGCTGCTATACTGTTGTTGTCGCTCTAATTTTGATATCGCGGAATCAAAAATACTGACCATCACTGAGAACTCAGTATCTGATATCGTTGAGGTTATTGAGATCATTCTGGTTTTCGGGTTCGAGTTTTCTAATTCCATCGGTGTTGTCATCGCTGCTATACTGTTGTTGTCGCTCTAATTTTGATATCGCGGAATCAAAAATACTGACCATCGCTGAGAACTCACTATCTGATATAATTGTATTATCGAGTGACGACGATATCATCGAAGATAATTGCGAATATGCGGTTGATACAACATGAAATTGAATTAAGTAATCTTGCAGTTTACTCTGACTGCATTATGATATCTTTTTTGTTATCCCGGTTGATATACCCGCGATTGTAGCCACCGCAGAAATGCAAATTGGAACTACGACCGGGGCAATCATTGTAACCGATGCAAGTATTATTCCGGCGCCAGCGAGAACGCTTGACACCGAGTACATAGTAATATCAATTGCGGTGATTCTTCGTCGGTATTTTTTTTTTTTATTTGATACTCCTCGGCGAGGGTTTTGAGTCTAGTTTGAAATTCTCTGACCTGATAATAGCGACATTGCGTTGATTAAATCATTTTTATTTTAAAAACGCTAGCGTTTTCAATTGTGAAATTTGAAGGATTTTCCTTTCAATTTAGTTATTTACTTAAATCCGCTAGTGTTTTCAATTATTAGCTATCGTCCGGGTAGTAGACCAGGGGGTATTCTACTTAACATACAAATTCTAAGCACCAGGTTATTTCTTTTCTAATTTTGTTATCAACCGCTACAATCTCAAATTCTTCTTCACCCCCGATAATTACTGTCGCGGTGCCACCAAAGTAGGTTTTACCGCTCACGATGATATCAAATTGCTTGTTAGAGATTAACGTCATCCTGTAGATACCATCTGGACACTCTTCTCGATATTGACTTTCAATTTAGCATTAGAGTTTTTTACCCAATCAAAGGCCCCATGCTTTAAACTTTCAGATTTTTCTTTTAGTTTAAGAATATAGTCGTAAACGTCGAGATAGGTTTTTTTGATTTCGGTATATTTCATCATCGTTTCATCGCGGCGTTTAAAAAATGAAATCAAAAGGAGGTTGGCTTCAATGCCCGTTGAGGTTAGATAATGCCCGTTGAGTTGAGAATATGTCGTGGTGATATTGTAACTTTCAGAGCCCTCAAAGAAATTTTTAGCCATTTCGCTGATGCGTTTTTGTTCGTCAATAGCTTTTTTAACTTCAGCGAGAGTCAGGCCTGTCAGAGATGTGGTTTCAGAAACAGGTGTTCTCCCTAAAAAATTATCAACGATGGTATTAAGTGTTGTTTGTCTCACCATAAACATATTAATATCTTTGAGAGTCATTCTAGATGTAGCCGGGACACCAAAGAAACTTTTAGCGATGTAGGCATTGTGAGTATGCTTGCCAATAAACTCGTTAATTTCAGCGAGAGTCATGGCAGCCACAAGCGGGGTTCCAAAAAACTTAACAACGACGTCGTTAGTGGGTTTTCGTACCTTTTCAAGTTTTTCTATTAGTTTAGAAATATCATTGTAAATATCAAGATAATTTGCCTTGATTTCATTTTCATTCATCATCCCCCCCCGCGTCCTTGTTAAAAAAGAATAGCGATAGAAAGTTTTTAATTTCAGCGAGAGTCATGCCAACCACAAGCGGGGTTCCAAAGAATTTATGTATGACATTTTTGCGAAAACTATTATAACCTCGTATATGATCATCCAGATTACGGTCGTGGGCGGCAATTGCTTCGGTGATCGTAGACACAAGTGCGACTGGTTTAAGTCGTCCGCTGTTGGAATACAGCGCAATAGTTTTCAGCGGCGTCGTGTTGTCGTATCAAAATGTCGTCCGCGGATATATTACTGGTTTTCAATTTACCCTGGAGATCTTGAAATACAACTATTTCGTTCGGGTCAACACTTGTTAAATTCAACGTCTCAGCTATTTCATCTTCGATTAGTTTTTTTTATATCCTTGATAGAATCAAGGGTTGCAGTGTCATCGGGTTTAGGTTTCAGAGGTCTTCCCCAAATATCAATCATGTTATTGTAAAACTCTCTCTCTCTCTAAAAAGCGATTGCTGGTGTATTCATTTACGACAACATGTGGTGGTTTTCCCTTTTGGTTACCCAAGGAGTTAGAAATAGCGTCAAGGATATTTAATACTTCGCTGCCGCATATTGGTGGATCATTCATTTGTTGTGTTGGTAGCGTAGAATACCAAGTCTTCATTGGAAAAGTTTTTATATAACGCATGAATTCCTTTGGCTGGGCTAATCCATATGAATCAAAATAGACAATCCCACGTGGATCAATAGCGTATGCAACCCAGTGAGTACCAGGTCCGGTGCTGTTATCGAGATTAATGATACCGGTTTCAACGCTGTTGGGTTGTGTTGGTAATTGATCTTTCATAAAGACACCTCTGAAGTTTTTAATCGCGAGTTTTTTTTAGCAGCATCGAGTAAATCAAAATTGGACATTGGAACCATCGGTTCCTCAATCAAAGACTCTACAATCGAAGATTCCTGAACCAAAGGTTCCCGAGTTAATAAACCGGACCTAGTGTTAGACCTTTTCGCTTTTTTTTAAACCCCTTCCCCGTTGCTTTCTTTAGTGCCATTCCTGCCGCGGTACCAACAGCCCCTAACGCTGCCGCTTTAGCTACCGCTGGGGCTGCTGCCGCAATCAATGCTGGAATCGCAGCTAACAACGGGAATATACCGCCTGTTTTAATCATGTTTCTGAGAGCAGCCGCAGAAATAGTAATCTGAACACCTTTTTTTGCTACAAGTGCATCATTGAAATGTTTTACTTGACGATTGAAATCAAAGAGTTTTCAATGGCGGCTACGCAACTCACTAATTGAAAAACTAATAGTTTTATAACAAGATGATCATTCACTACAACCATGATAAACCAGTAAGCGTCTACGTGGTGAACTCACAATTGCCTGTTTACCGCGCGTGGTACGGAGATGGTCACGGCAGTACCTTTGCGGAGTTATTTACAAGAATGGCCCCAAAAGTGGCGCCGCTAGCTAAACAATTATCAATGAAAGCCATTGATATTATTCGTGATAAGGGAACCAACAAAATCGGAGATTTCGTTGGGAATCTTGCCGGAAAGGCATTTTCTGCCGCGAAAGATAAAATAGCATCACTGGTGTGAAAGAAACCAACGGTGCTGCCATCAACTACAGTGATGCCTGCAAAAATCAGCAAAGCAATAAATAGCGCAGTGGAACAAAAACTAGCGTCGTTGGCAGCTTCGGTGACTCCGTCGCCATTGACGGCTTCACCGGTAACAGATAGCGCTATCATGAACGCGATAGCAGGAAGTGGTTTGAAACGAAAACAAAAACGACGATGATTACAAAGAGTTTCGCAATTGAAAACACTAATAATGTTATAAATGTTTAAACGAACAGCTGATCCCGCTCTTGATATGGAAGCCCAAGTGCGCAAATATGATTCTGTCCGCGATTATCAATACTATTCCTATCATGCAATACAACCCGACCTACGATCGCGAATTGAACTTCAAGTTCAAGATACCAGTAAATACTTTTTGCCATGTGAAGCATTTATCGAAATTGAAGGTGAACTCGTAACAAATGTTGCAGCTAATACACCATATGACATTAACCCAACTATCCGAGTTGGTTTTGTCAATAATGGCATAATGGCGTTATTTGAAGGTGCAAGATATCTCATTGATGGAAAAGAAATTGAATCAATAGACCGTGAAGTTGATGTTGCCACAACAATCATAGGGTTAGCGAGATATTCTGATGATTATACAAGATCAGCTGGTCCATCTATGATGTTTGCAAAGGATACCTCTGATTATCCTAAACACATCCAGTAGTCTAGAGTAAAGGCAACACAAGCTACTGCAGTTGATCCAGCACCAGCCGGATATACAATACCAGCTGGTACCTTTGATGTCATAAATAATGTTCCAAATTACAACCTAGGATTTGCAACACGCGTAGCAACGTTGCAAGGACAGCGTCGACAATTTTCATGCGCGATTCCACTGCATCATATACTTGTATTCTGTAGAAACGTCCGAAAAGTTATTTATGGAGCGAAGCATACAATAGCGCTTGTGCGAAAGGGTACTGATAATGATGCAATCTGGCGTGATGCTGGTGCTCCCGAGGGTAAAGTCATTTTAACAAAAATATCATTGTGGATGCCAGTGTTAACTCCATCAATTACAGCAGAAGGGCGATTACTATCATTTATGGAAACAGGCGGCAAATCATTGTTGAGTTGGTTATCAGTGACCACGGATATTAAACAGGATAATGTCGATGATATATTCACATGGCACCAGGCATCAAAACAAGGCGTTTCAGCTCCACGTCATATATTTGTAGCGTTACAGAATAATGAGCGAGTTGGTAATCAACAACGCAGCCATATGATATTTGATCAGTTTGGTGTTAGAGAAGTCTCGCTGAGAATAAACGGACAGCAGGAACCATCCGAGGATATCCAACTTGATTAAAATCACAACCATATTGCACGTGTATATCACAATATGCTGTCATTTATGGCACGGGATCAAAATGTTGATACTGGTCTACAAATATCACAGTTGGATTTTAAGAGTTTATACCCGATTTATTACTTTTCGCTGGAACATCTTGATTTAATGAGACAATCTGTCGTTGATATACACTTTAGAGCCCGTGTAACCCGCCCTGGTGGTATTATTAATTATAGAGCGGTTGCTGTCATTCTCAGCGACAAATCAATGTTGTTAGAAGGACTTGGCGGACGAATGAGACTTATTGATGCACCAGTGGAAAATCTTTGATTGAAAATACTTCGATTTTTCCAAAACATGTAATCGAAACTTTATAGCAATTAGATCAATCTGTTATTGTATAATGTCGTATAGTATTATCAATGTGTCGTTGACACCTGGTCAATTAAAAAAATTACAATCCAAATCAGCTAAGCAATGTGGAACCACAATTACGCTGAAACCCAATCAAATGACTGGCGGGGAGAATAAATTATCGCTGACAACTCGTCATGTAAAACATTTCAATGATGCACTTGTAGCAAAAAAAGGTGTTCAGATTACTATTTCTGCGGCTGCTATCAAAAACATGATTAAAACAGGCGGTATATTCCCGTTGTTAGCTCCGATTCCAGCATTGATTGCGGCAACAGCCCCAGCGGTAGCTAAAGCGGCAGCGTTAGGGGCTGTTGGTACCGCGGCAGGAATGGCACTAAAGAAAGCAACGGGGAAGGGGTATAAAAAAAAGGGAAAGGGTCTAAGACTACCAGGAACCCCGTATTCGTGGTACAGCGGAAAAGGTCTAAGACTAGGACCGGTTTATTAACTCGGGAACCTTTGGTTCAGGAATCTTCGATTGTAGAGTCTTTGATTGAGGAACCGATGGTTCCAATGTCCAAGTTTGATTTACTCGATGCTGCTAAAAAACTCGCGATTAAAAACTTCAGAGCTGCCCTTATGAAAGATCAATTACCAACACAACCCAACAGCGTTGAAACCGGTATCATTAATCTCGATAACAGCACCGGACCTGGTACTCACTGGGTTGCATACGCTATTGATCCACGTGGGATTGTCTATTTTGATTCATATGGATTAGCCCCGCCAAAGGAATTCATGCGTTATATAAAAACTTTTCCAATGAAGACTTGGTATTCTACGCTACCAACACAACAAATGAATGATCCACCAATATGCGGCAGCGAAGTATTAAATATCCTTGACGCTATTTCTAACTCCTTGGGTAACCAAAGGGGAAAACCACCACATGTTGTCGTAAATGAATACACCAGCAATCGCTTTTTAGAGAGAGAGAGAGAGAGTTTTACAATAACATGATTGATATTTGGGGAAGACCTCTGAAACCTAAACCCGATGACACTGCAACCCTTGATTCTATCAAGGATATAAAAAAAACTAATCGAAGATGAAATAGCTGAGACGTTGAATTTAACAAGTGTTGACCCGAACGAAATAGTTGTATTTCAAGATCTCCAGGGTAAATTGAAAACCAGTAATATATCCGCGGACGACATTTTGATACGACAACACGACGCCGCTGAAAACTCTATTGCGCTGTATTTCAGCAGCGGACGACTTAAACCAGGCGCACTTGTGTCTACGATCACCGAAGCAATTGCCGCCCACGACCGTAATCTGGATGATCATATACGAGGTTATAATAGTTTTCGCAAAAATGTCATACATAAATTCTTTGGAACCCCGCTTGTGGTTGGCATGACTCTCGCTGAAATTAAAAACTTTCTATCGCTATTCTTTTTTAACAAGGACGCGGGGGGATGATGAATGAAAATGAAATCAAGGCAAATTATCTTGATATTTACAATGATATTTCTAAACTAATAGAAAATCTTGAAAAGGTACAAAAACCCACTAACGACGTCGTTGTTAAGTTTTTTGGAACCTCGCTTGTGGCTGCCATGACTCTCGCTGAAATTAACGAGTTTATTGGCAAGCATACTCACAATGCCTACATCGCTAGTAGTTTCTTTGGTGTCCCGGCTACATCTACAATGACTCTCAAAGATATTAATATGTTTATGGTGAGACAAACAACACTTAATACCATCAATGATAAATTTGTAGGGAGAACACCTGTTTCTGAAACCACATCTCTGACAGGCCCGATTCTCGCTGAAGTTAAAAAAGCTATTGACGAACAAAAACGCATCAGCGAAATGGCTAAAAATTTCTTTAGGGGATCTGAAAGTTACAATATCACGACGACATATTCTCAACTCAACGAGCATTATCTAACCTCAACGGGCATTGAAGCCAACCTCCTTTTGATTTCATTTTTTAAACGCCGCGATGAAACGATGATGAAATATACCGAAATCAAAAAAACCTATCTCGACGTTCACGACGATATTCTTAAACTAAAAGAAAAATCTGAAAGGGTAAAGCATCGGGCCTTTGATTGGGTAAAAAACTCTAATGCTAAATTGAAAGTCAATTTCGAGAAGTGGCCCCATGGTATCTACAGGATGACGTTAATCTCTAACAAGCAATTTGATATCGTGAGCGGTAAAACCTACTTTGGTGGCACCGCGACAGTAATTATCGGGGGTGAAGAAGAATTTGAGATTGTCGCGGTTGATAACACCATTAGAAAAGAAATAACCTGGTGCTTAGAATTTGTATGTTAAGTAGAATACCCCCTGGTCTACTACCCGGACGATAGCTAATAATTGAAAACACTAGCGGATTTAAGTAAATAACTAAATTGAAAGGAAAATCCTTCAAATTTCACAATTGGAAACGCTAGCGTTTTTAAAATAAAAATGATTTCATCAACGCAATGTCGCTATGATCAGGTCAGAGAATTTCAAACTAGACTCAAAACCCTCGCCGAGGAGAATCAAATAAAAAAAAAAAATTCCGACGAAGAATCACCGCAGTTGATATTACTATGTACTCGATGTCAAGCGTTCTCGCTGGCGCCGGAATAATACTTGCATCGGTTACAATGATTGCCCCGGTCGTAGTTCCAATTTGCATTTCTGCGGTGGCTACAATCGCGGGTATATCAACCAGGATAACAAAAAAGATATCATCATGCAGCCAGAGTAAACTGCAAGATTACTTAATTCAATTTCATGTTGTATCAACCACATATTCGCAATTATCCTCGATGATATTGTCGTCACTCGATAATACAATTATATCAGATAGTGAGTTCTCAGCGATGGTCAGTATTTTTGATTCCGCGATATCAAAATTAGAGCGACAACAACAGTATAACAACGATGACAACACCGATGGAATTAGAAAAAACGAACCCGAAAACCAGAATGATCTCAATAACCTCAATGATATTAGATACTGAGTTCTCAGTGATGGTCAGTATTTTTGATTCCGCGATTTCAAAATTAGAGCGACAACAACAGTATAGCAGCGATGACAACACCGATGGAATTACTTCAACGAATAGTGGAGAACACGAACCCAGTACAAACAAGCATGATATCAATAACATCGACGAATCCTGAATTCAGTGTGAATTTCCCTAGCCCAGTCCCCGTGAAGGAGATAGCGCTAGCAAAACTACGAGTGTATCACAGTTGGCCTAATATCAGATCAAAATCATTTGGTGGTCAACAACCGAATAATTCCTTGGTGTTCGCGAATAAGAATAAAGAAGACGGGACTCCAGACTGGAACGTCGTTTCAATACCAACAGGGTCATATCAAATTGAACAAATCAATGATGAATTCGCGCGTAGAATCGAATCGATTACTTGAAAAAAAATCAAAAATCGCTATAACGGTTCATGGGCCGACGCTATCATCCGCAATTGAAATAAGCACAGAAGGATACGTCGTAGATATCTATCAGAATTCTATTAGAACCGTACTAGGATAGCCTGAATTACCACCCCGAGGAAAACTCGTTGATATACCCGAACCACAAAAAACTGATTATATCACCGACAGAATAAAATCTGATAATCCAATATAGAGTTATAAAGATCACAGAATTACTATAGATTTTTATGGTCTCGGATACCAACCAACTGGGGAAGAGAAGTAAGGGGAAAGAATAGAGGGACATCATTTTATTGACAAACCTAAAATCGTTGAAAATTTCACAGCAATGAATAATGATTTTTTACTGTTGTTAATATCTCTTAAATCCGGTTCTCTCACCCGAGATGAATTTATCAGCGTCGTAGAAACATGTAATAAAATTATCGACGATATGGAAACATTTAATTTGAAAATTATTCAGGATATATTAGATGACGATAATCCCCAATCGAGAACAAGGTTTGCAACAACCCTTAGTATCCCCGTCAAGGACATTCCAAAAGTCAAACTACCAGGATATAACGTACCAGAACTAAAAAAACTTCTCAGTGATGCCATCGATGTTGGTTTTAAAATAATTCATGATGCATGGAGAAAAACAGCATCACAGGAAATAAAAATCCTCAAACATAATAATGACCCAAATGGTGTTGCAGACATATTGCTCCGTTCAACGTGAATATATCCTCAGTGATTGCGCTCAATTTAGTATGCGATGTTATCGAAGGAAGCTATCAAATTAATCTCGAACGTTCAAATCAAGCTCAGCAAGGATATATTCTATACTCATTTGCACCAATAGCCCCTCCAGGATTGAGTCTCCGGTTAATCCTGTCTATATGCGATGCCATAATAATTCGTTAACGAGAATTAATTTTAGACTCACTGACCAGTCCAATAATCTGATTGATCTACAAGGTGAGGTTTTACAAATTAGTCTGTTTGTGAAGTCCTAAAAGAATTTCCGTCCTGTGACACGATATCGTATCGGACTCGATCAAATATTCGGTTGAAATCATTTATTGTTTTTTGTTAACTTGGTGCAGCAGAGAGGGTGAACGACAACCAAAATGGCGTATATAAGGAAATATTATTTTATCGAATAGACGCCATTTTTTTACTATTTGGTAGAAGCATCAGATTTTCGAATCGACTCTCGGAAAGTTGTAGGATTCACCCTCTCTGCTGCTAGTACTTCTAACCGTGATATATCCGAGAGAATATTACCAGGGCATGTTACGCTGCAGTCAACGGCGTTGATGAAACCAACACCGCTGCGTCGTACATATCCTTTTCCGCTTGTTTTCTTAGAACCGGCTTCTGCTTTTATGTCTATTTGTTCCGGGATTGGATCCTCTTTATAATGTGGGGGTTGTGGATCGTCTTTATTCGCAGCTAGAAAGTTATTAAAACCAGGGTGCCGTGATGACGGTAAAATTATATTCCCACCATATTTCGCTTAATATATTTTTGATGCCCAATCCTGTCTGTTTTTTATAAAATCTTCAAACCGTATTTTAATAAATTATCACTTTTAGCCTTTGGAAAATTTTCTCTAGCAAAATCAGCTAATTCGGAATCCGTACCGAGTCTTTCAATTATATTTAATGCTACGACTTTAAATATATTTCTAGGTGAATAGTCTTTTCCTGCATCTGCACCTTGTTGTTCTTCTTCGCGTTCATCAATATCAGCTAATCGTTCATACTCGTGTTGGGTTTTTATATCACTGGATATCTGTTGTATACCTGCGCGTGTTTGTTCAGTTTCTGCTGCTATCTTTTCAAGCGTATCAAGCAACGGCGCCTTTATCGCTCGTTCTTTTTTCAGGAATATCTCCGTATATCGCTGCTTCAGTTAACTTTTTCACATCTTTGTTCGCACTTGTTATCGGAGTAAAAAGTTGTTCACTTGACACAGAAAAGTCATTCTGCGCTTGTTGTCATTGTTGAAGTTTCTCGGGAAGTCTGTCTCGAACCGGTATAAACTTTTTAATAGCTGCTAGCCGCTCTCGGGCTAATCTAGTTGTAAGCGATTCACCTACCATATATTGTTTGTGAACTGAGTTTTCAAATGTGAATAGAAGTGTAACAAGTGTTACAAAAAACGCATCTTTTTTTACTGAAAGCCTATTTTTTATAGTAACGCTCACGTGGTTAGGATACGGGTTTTTCCTCGTTTAATATTTTTCTAAGTTCGTTTTTAGAGCTAATTTCAGCTCGTTTTTGATACTCTTGGCCGAGCTTTTGACGTATTGCTTCAACTGTGCTAGATAGCGTTATAAATACATTAATGTCGTTACCGTACAAACAAGCATTGATGGAATTTTGAATTCCTTTCACGAGTCTGTACATCTTAGGTAAAACATAACGACCCTTACTAGACTGATACTTAATGTCTTCATACTCCGAGGTAATCCTGTCGCAGTCGAGACCTTCAGATAATACTATCCCACGATTTTTCAAATTTGAGATTTCAGCGATTATAGCATTTACATCTTTGATATCCATTATTTATATAATATATTTTACCTCTAATTATTAAAAAAAAATTTGGGTCATTTTTGACTCCGTTTTTAATATTTACAGGTTACTTAATTTACTTAATTAAGGACAGTACATGTTAGTTAACAGTTTTCATCGTAACGGATAATTAATTAATTAATCGTAATAGACAGTAATTAGACTACATTTCAATCACTGGAGGATTTATCTTCCTTGATGTATACAAATTGTATCCTGTGTTTATTTTTCTTTGAGAGAGCTGATCTAGTTTTATTTTCTGCTACTTTTCGTACCGAGGTCTCACAATTATCAAAACGTTTTCCAGCCGCAATCATTGATGGAAGTACGTTTTCTTCGTTATTTTCTAAATCAAATGATTTCACACTCTTTGCTTGTTTATGATACATACCTGTTTTTCCTACTTTATTATTTTCACTCTTTGTAACAACTCGTAAGTTATCCAATTTGTTATTTTGAAGGGATCCATCAATGTGATCAATCACGAAGCTATCTTTGATCAATCCGTTATGACATTCAAAAATAATTCTGTGACAATAATATTTCTTCTTCCCAAGACCAAACATCAAATACCCCATATTGTTTACACATCCTTTCGGTTTCTTTAGTCTGCGATTTCTAACAACTCCGTCACTGGATGCTTCATAATTAACAAGCACAGGGTGCGGTCTGAATTCTTGGTTCATTTGTATAATAATACTATTTTTCTAAGTTATTATTTGCGTCAATTATAAACATCTGGATATAATCTTGAGGGGTCTTTATGATTTTGTCATCGTTAGGGTCAATGACGGTATTTTTTATTCGTTTGTCATAATAGCGTTTTAGTTCCCTGTATCGTTTGCCGCCACAGCTGAGACATAATTGTGATTTTTCCCTTACCCCCAGCCCACATCGGAGGCACGGGGGGGGGGGGGGGGGGCAGGGGAACCGTTGCGAACGCTTTGTAAATTATACCCACAGAATTCGCTTCTGCATGATTTGTTACACGGGGTTGTTGATCCAATCATAAACCATTTGCAGTGATTCATTAGATATAAATTTCTTATTTAAATACTTGTTTTAATTATATGACTGAGGAATTCGAGAGATTATCAGCAATTAAGCCCTACAAAAATATTAAATTAAATCTCGATAGAACCCTCAAAGATGTGCCAAAACGGGCACTAAATGATAACAGCTTGATACAAAAAATTCGTGACTGTGCTGTTGAATTCAAGCACGACGGTGCATCTCATAGCTGGTCAACATTTCGAATTAATGGTGTTGTTGATGCCACCATGAACGACGAAAACACAGCTACGATAATATCACAACTTGACATCAAAAGAGTGAAATTCATTGTCAATTTAGAATCAGGTGATTGGATTATACGTGACAAATTTGAACCAATTCTCAAAGACAAGAAAACAGTCGTTGTTAGTCGTGATTCTAAGACGGGTCTGTTAACTGGAATTGACAAACCATACTATGAACGAGCATACCCTGAAACAGCAGTTGTTTATGGGATATATCCGTTAAATAAAAAACCTGATATAGGAAAACTAAAACCAATGAAATACTCGTCGCCGGCGACTTCGTCAGTGGCTTAGCCACTCAATTGTGTAGCAGCACGAATAACAGAACACTTTACAAATGCACTCCGCGAAAACAAATTGACTGATCTAAGACGTAAACAAATTAACGAATGGAAGCTAACAGTGAAAGTGCACCGGGCAACTATTAGCGATATAACTAAATTAGAAACGTCACTGAAATTTCCAATAACCGTTACAACCATAACCGGTGAGGTATTATATAAATCGAAATACAATAAACAGGGAGCTCCAATCAAAATTATTGATCATAACAAACACGCATGGACACCCACGGTCACAATATTTCCACGAGACAGAACAATAAAGTATATACCCACGGAATTCTTGGTAGAAGAATTCTCCAGGGATGGTTTTCTCGTTGAAGAGAAACTATTCGATGTTATTGCGCATTTGAGTAAAAACGACCCCGTGTCGGTGTGGTTACTTCGCAGCACTGAAAACGACACGGATACGTTTGATCAGTTTGTAAGACCAAACGATGAATTATACCGCACTAAAGCATTTCACAACAAAATGAAAAAAAAACAGCTAGTGGGTTTTTAACGGTGGGCGACGGAGTAGCCAGTGGCGAAGCCATAAATAATGAAATTATCAACGATGATGAAGAATTATTGACAAACTGTTTTACAATCCTGTCGGTTGCAGCTCAATTTGCAAGAATCAAAAACGCATGGAAACCAACACGCGTAGAATTCTTGCCAGACATTGAGAATAGTTACCTCGAATTTTATCATGGCGGTTTATACAATAACAAATACGACCGTGATAATATCATTTCAGTTGATATGGTTGCTTGTTATCCAGCGAGTTTTCTTGGTTATGGAGAGTGTACTGAGTATTTTAAACGATTTGGACACCCGTACATGAAATGACTCGTGTTGCAATTAATGGGCCCCTGCCTGATTTTGATTTAACTGGATTCCCTCGTGTAGTATCATTGGAATTCGCAGCAGGACTTCATCGTGCTTGTTATATTTGGATTGGTAGAGACATGTCTGAAAAAAAGTGGCTGCCAATAGCGCTATTACGATTCATGATTGATACAAAAATGTTAATTTGGCTGACGGTCAGTGAAGCAATTATATCATATCGGAAACAAACCAATGTCTGGTTACCAGAACCAGAAAGTCTTGATAGTATAGTTGACGAATCCAGAAAACATATTAATGCTGACGAAAAATATGTCATTGAGTGGTCCAAACGGGTATTTAATCAACGAAACATCGAAGCATAAGATCTCGGCAGAAGAATAATCGAAAATGCACTCAAGGAGGAAAAAAATGCGACTACAAAAGATATTGTTCACGGTTGATTATTGATAGCACCGAATATGACTTTGTAATCGCGGATGCAGAATCCAAAAATATATATGTGGATGATAAGGACGCTTTTTGGCTGATGGAACAAAATTGGGCACAGTTGTTACTTACAGCTACGGTTACAGATCCCCGTATACACAGTTGAGGTCATCGATGCTGGGTTATGCTTGTATCAGGTTGCCGTTGATTCATTTTACATTGACAGCATGTACAGTGGAGCAGTTGCTGAATTCACTAATCCGAATGAAAGTTAGGGATCATGGAGAATTAAAAAAAAAATGTTGCGTGATTATTCTGAATGAGCAGATGTTACAATTGAGAACAATTACCTGAAAAATGATAAACTATCAGAGTGGTCTAATGCACCGCCGATATCTAATCCAATTCGATGATATAAAACAGTTTATTTAAACGGTTACGGCGGGTCAGGAAAGACAACACGTGCGATATAATTATATCAAGGGCGGGCAAATATGATTGTGCTTACACCATCCCACAGACTAGAAAGATAGATAAAACAACGAAATGTTGAAGCTTGTACTTGTCACAGCTTTTTTCAATGGAAGGGTGATGAATGGACCTCTGAAAGAATGAGTGAGAAATTCATTCCTGAAATCATTATTTGGGATGAAGCGTGTACGGTTTCGGAGGATGTATTAAAAATGTTTCTTGATTGGTTGTTGCGCGCGAATACAAAAGTTATAATGTGCGGCGATCATGGTCAGCCATCACCATTTTTCGGTGGGAGCCCACATGATTGGTTGAAAGGGTTTGTTGTCTATTATGAAGAAATTAATACTGACTATAGAGCACTTGATGAACCATTACGTAAATTCAAGAAACTAATTAGATTACAACCGGATAGAATCCAATGTGAAGTAGCACGTGAGGTGATTTCAGAAACTACAATGAATGATTTCTGGGAAGCGTGGAGACCAAACGATTTGATAGTGGCAAGTAGAAAGATAGTCAGAGATACAATTCAAAGAAAGTTGTTTGCGTTGCATAAACGCTAGGTTACGCAGCAACAATACACTCTTCGCAAGGATTAACCATCACGGATACAATTGTTTGGTTAGTTGATAATAACATTGAGTGGTCAAATTCAGTCTATCTTGCAGTGTCCAGAGTACGACGAATAAATCAACTTCGAAGAATTGTTGTTGATGATAAAATCATTGGCGATGATATCATGGATATTAACATCATTAATAAAAAACTCTCCGGTTACAAACAACAGGATAAAAAAATCAACGACCATTTGATATTGATGCTGAATTAATTATTGCGTTGAAGCAACAACAGAATAATCACTCCGCGAGTTGCAATTGTATAATGCGTTGGCAGTATTCGGATAAAGATCCTCGACAATTTACCGTAGACAGAAAAAATAACAGTCTCGGTTATATCAGAAACAATATGATGTTGACTTGTATTGAGTGTAATAGACGCAACAGCGCTAGTTAAGACCATGCGGTGGCAATTGAGTATCGTCAGGAATAACTTGTAATTGTAATTGTTAGCGTGTAAAACCCCGCTGAGGTGGAGTTTAATCCAATTCATAGATAAGAGGTCTACCAGTTGATCGTGTTATAGTAGATATTTTATGCGTAGTGACACTCCAAATAGGATCAGTAGCCCTTTTGTTACCACCTTCGAGTTCTCCTGGTTCATATAAATATCTCACGGTGACATTGCTGAGAATTGGCTGAGAAACGCTATCCCGCTGTGGTTGTGGTATATACTTTTTTATTGCGTTGTTAGGTTTCATATTGATTGCTCTGGTAATCTCATTATTTAGCGCTGCAACTACCCATGGTAACCTTTTAACCCATTCACGGGATCGCTTTTCTTGAATGAATTCTTTTGCGTATTGATATTCAAATAACCGCTCAGCAAGAGTCCAATTAAATCGTTCTATAATTGCCTGATCGCGATGTAGTGCAGTATGTCCGCGTTTGATGGTGACATTGTGATGTTTCATCGCTGATAAAACAGCGCCTTGAAATTCCTTGCCAGGATCAACTTATAACAGATTTGGCCAGCGTAGTGGGCCTCGTCGATAAATCCTTTAAAATGCAGAATCAACTTCAGGTGATGATTTTGTTTTTAGCGGTTCTGCTTGTTTGTATAGACTCGCAACGTCAACTACGGTTAGCGCGTATTTGTAACCGTTGTCATGTGGTAAAAGCAATAAATCAGCTTGATGAACTTCATTGGGTCCGGTAACATCAAAATGCGAAAAGTTAACTTGGCTAGGACGCGGTAAATAGATTTGCCATATAGCTTGTTTGGATAACCAATTAGCCGCAGTGGCCTTTTTCACTTTTGCGGCGCTGGCGAGTTTACTGATTGCAGCGTTACCCCTCCAGTATCCCTCGGAGAATAATAGATTCCATATTATTAATTACCAGCACCTAACATCAATTTGATTTTCATAGCTGATTTTACCAACCACGAATCCAATTTTTCTTTGAAAGATTTATCAGAATAACATTTAATGCATGAATTAATTTTACATCCGCAAAATGCCTGTGTTGAAAATTACTGCTTTTATATGCAACATCATGAGCATGACACGCCTTATCAATAGCGTTGTTCGGATACTCGCCGGGTAGGAGCTGATTTTGATCATCAAGTCTGATATCTAATCGTGTTCCGGGGCCACAGTAGCTATATCCTGGAAGGTGCTTTTCTCCGGGGTACTTTGCCCATGGGGTTCCAGGGAGTTTTGCCTATTTGGCTGCGATATCACCTCCTCGTTTTTTTTAAAAAACACCTCCGGATTTCATAGAAACAAATCTAAACTTTTTTATACCACATGTTGCGCATCTACCAGTTAGTGCTGATCTGTTATTTTTAGTTGTAATCGTCGTCACATCATTTTTGCTAGTACGCGTTTTACACTTCACACAATATAGATCCATAATTTATGTATAGAGATATGAATATAATTAAGTTTTTAGCGACTAAAACAAGAAAACCAGTTAAGCATCATGCAGCGCTACCAAACTCTATCCGCGCAATTATAATCGGGCCATCTGGATCCAGCAAGAAGCAATTGTTGCTCAATTTAATAATGAGATGGATGAAGTGGGATAAGTTGTATTTAATTGCCCCTAGCGTAGATGATTAACGATGCTATGAAGTGTTAAAGGATTTTAACGAGAATGCATCAGAAATTAAAGGTGAGAACGTCGTTGATTTTATAACTGATATTGACGAGGCACCATCCGTGGATGACCTTGATGGGAGCATTAACAATTTAGTCATATACGACGATGTGATGTTAGATAAACAAAAAAAACCAGCTAGGATCTTTTCCAGAGGCAGGCACAAAAACACTGACGTGATATATGTCACTTAACGCGACACTCATATTCCAAAAGTGATCAGAGATAGCTGTAATATTCTTGCTGTATTCAACGGCGTTGATACCCATACGCTACGAAATATTTGGCAGACATGGTTCTCTGATATGAACTTCAATCAATTTCGAAATTTCTTTAGTAATGCTCAGTCGACCCCACACGGATTTATAACAACAAATTTACATGATTCTAGAACACGATATCGTATCGGACTCGATCAAATATTTGGTTGAAATCGTAAATGATTTTTGTTAACCCATAGCAGCAGCCGTGGGGGGGGGGGGGGAAGGGCGATGACAACATCGTTGCGACCCAGGTGATTGAAAAATCGCAAAGTCTCCGTTTGCTAGATTCGCCCCCCCCCCGCTGCTGAATTATATTTACCTTGATCCTGCTAGAACACTCGAACCTAGAGTTTAAAGGTTGTGCCGTTATATATATATATATATATATATATATATATATATATATATATATATATAGACGTGATAAGATACCATGGCACCTTAACGCGAATGGAGACTGTACCGTCGTATATACCCTAACTAGCAAGTACCCGGCATGCGTTGCAATGCCTCTCAAAGAAAGAAAGTGTTTGAGCAGTGCGACCTCAAACGGTTTCCAATCTTTCTGACGAAACCAAGGCGCGAACCAAGCGTAAGTAAACATGACCTATCTAAGGCGCCTACAGTTCACACCGCAAGTACCCATCATGCATTGCAATGCCACTCAAAGGAAGAAAGTGTTTGTGTTTTAATCCTGGCATGCGTTGTAATGCCACTGAAATAAAAAGGTTTATTTTAATAGACTATTTGACTGGTTTCTGGAAAGCATCTCAGATTATTTAGTGGTATTTATCGAGCCCACAGTAAGTGGTTACCTTACCGAAGGCGTTTTAGGTATCGCTACCGATTATGAATTTCGTCCAATCAAATCCAGACCGTGTTCGATCACGTGACGTATCTAAGGAGCCTACAGTTCACACCGTACACACGCGATTTTAGGTATCGCTACCGATTATGAATTTCATACAGCTGTTGATACTCACCAAAGTTTTATTGCAATCGGATGAACGGTATAGGAACGCATACGACACAAACAAAGAAACAAACAAACATAAATTATTTCATACTGTCAAATAGCCTGTTCTTTTTATTGAAATGATTTTGGATACACAATATTTTTTGTTTTTCTATCTGGTGCGTATATGAATAAATCAAAGTTTTCCAACGCGTGAGCAGGCCACATTCAGCTGTCCATTTGAGAAGCATAGATTTTCCAAATTTAGTCCACACACTTGTAGCGAATGTCCCTGTGCTTTGTTTATGGTAATTGCAAATGCGAGTCGCACCGGAAACTGCAAACCTTTTAAATCGAATGACATATCTGTCGGAATCATTGGGATGCGTAGCAACAGTACAGCTTCTCCTTTAAATTTTCCATTTAAAATTGTAGTTTTGATGATATTGTTCATTACCGTTTTCACTGAAAGCCTGGTACCGTTGCAAAGTCGTGGTGGATTAATGTTTCGGAGAAGAATGATAGGTACGCCAATTTTTAATGTTAAAACGTGCGGCGGCATGCCTGGCAAATCAAGTGAATTTAAGAATTCAGTTTCATAATTGACAATTTCGTCTTGATTCATTACAGTATCGATGGACTTATACGTTGTCGCATCGCCCGGTATTTGTCTTTTAATGCTAAAGTTGACGGCATTAACATCGTTGTTTTTGGCTGCTAATATTGCACGTTCACTGAGCCAATGATGATTTTTGTAATCCTTTGCGATATTTGGGAAAACTTTGTGAATCAATTCGTCTGTGGTTCCTGTATTTTTACAGAAGCTTGTTGGCAACGTGATACATTGTGAGGATTCAGGAATTTCCATTTTCCCATTCCCAATATCCAAATATTGTTTTGCGAAATGTTCAGCGGATGTATTTTATTGTATTTCTACACGCATATTGGTCTTCAAAGTCAATTTCTGCACGTGTCGCCATAAACTGATGGTTTGAGACATGCATATAATTCATCAGCAGCTGTTCAACGTGGTATAACTGGTAGAGTTTGTCGAAAATCACCGGACAATAAAATAAGTGCGCCACCGAAGAGCTGATCATTTCCTCTCAAATCTTTTAGTGTACAGTGAAGCGCTTCCAAAACCTTTTTGTGCGCCATAGTTCATTCGTCCCATATAATGAGTTAACATGATTGGAGTACTTTACCCAATCCGGAATTTTTGTTGATATTGCATGTTGGCGTGTCGGTGATTTGCATATTCAACGGCAATGTAAGTGCTGAATGCGCTGTGCGACCACCATCAAAAAGAGTTGCTGAAACTCCAGATGATGCGATTCCCAGTGCAATATTGTGTCGTGATTTTATAGTTGTCAAAATAACTCAAATGAGAAACGTTTTTCCTGTGCCTCAGGGCGCATTTAGGAAATACAATCCACCGCTTTGGCTTGTAATTGCATACATAATTCTATCATACACTATGCTTTGTTCGGGAACCAATTTCAGAAGATTTGTTTAAACAAATGTACCCAATTCGTCGACATCAAAATGTGTTTCTCCTTGCAAATCACGATCGAAAAAGTCGTTTGCAGATCGTTTCGGAGCAGCCATTCCCAATTGTACCAATGCTTTGTTAGCGATTGCCAAACATATCTCCTCAATCGAAACCAATGCCTCATTATACAGGTTTGGTGTGAATTGAAGGTCCGGATTTCGATTTGTTGCACACAAGCGATGTAAGATGTTTTCACTCATATAGTCTTTGTATTTTTCCCAAAGATCTTTCGGATTGGATGGGAAGCACGTTGTCAATATGATTGCAAATAACGTGCGTATTTGCTGTAGTTGAGCAGTATTCGATGCATCAGCGAGTGAAGTGTCCCAATGTGCATCGCTTTCCAAAAGATTTAATTCTTCGCAGGCTTCACGATAAGTGTCACATACTTGACCGTTTACTGTTTTCAGTTCTTGGAAGGATGTCGGTCCAAGTACGTTAATTAACAGTAATCGCAAGTAAAAGCATTCTGCATTGTTTGGGTGAACAGTGTATAGACGACTTAATGTGTCGGTCGAATATAAATTGGGATGTCCTTCAACTGCTTGACCTTGTTTACGACGTTGAAACTTTTTCACTGATGCATTCCATGTGTAGTATGTTGGCATTTCAGATTAAAGTAGCGTCTTTGCAAACATATCATTCCCGCACAATGAGAAAAATGCAGTTAACGTTGTTGGTGGTGGTGACAATGCTCTTGCATGTGCATTTTCTGTTGTGAAGTACACGCGCTGTCCATTTTCAAGGTGCACTGCCAAATAAACAACTGTTTGATGTCGTTCATGGATTGGAAATGAGAAAATGCGCCATTCTGCTTCATTGCTACTAATGTAGCGTCCCATTTGATATTGATAGATTTCATCGATGGATGCATTTGCATTTCCCACTCCAAAACCTGCCATATCGCTTCCTTTGTTAATATATTTGCAAATGTACTTGATCGATTTCACCGAATTGCAATACTCCACATTGATGTGTGCTTTTACGTTTTCGAAAGTAACGGTGAATACGGCACAACCCAACGATTATCGAGATCAACATCATTGTTTCTTACTTTTAAAGTTATGGATTTGCCACCATCTTCAGTTGATCGCCGACGATAGAGTGGATATCCGTCGTTACCAATGATAGTCTCGGCAAGTAAGTGTCTTGGGTATCATTTAGTACATTTCCCATCAGACATGCATGGTGAAATGTTATTGAGTAAGCCACATGGACCGTGAATCATGTTTTTTATGACGACTTCAAATAAGTCTTTATCAATATCGACATCCGGTATTTCTGCTGAGATGACTAGATCAATTTGATCTGGCGTGACTTTTTTGATGAACCATATCAAAATGTTTGCATGTGGCAAACCTCTTTTTTGACATTCAATGGAATACATCCAACATCGTGTCTGTCCAAAAACATGATGCTTGACAATGAAATATATTAAAGATTTCAATTTTTGTTTGAACACACGCGCGGAAATATCATGACGATCTGGTAATGATTGTCCAGGTAACGAAAGTTCTTGTATTTAATCCCACGTAGGATTGCATGTGAAGGTAATAAAAAATTTTGGGCGGCCATATACGCGAACATATGTGCGTATTCAGGCATATGCCGTGGACTCCATGTAAATGTGGCCGGTAGTATGACCATTTTTCCGAATTCATCGAGATTTACATTGCCATCATTAACAACTTCGTCACGTAAATGAATGTACTCTTAGGAACGTAACATGGTTTTATTTAATCAAATGTAGAGGAGTCTTTCGGTTTCGATTTTCGCATACATATCGACAATGTATTGATGGAAAAATTGTCGACATTTTAAGATATGATTTCAGCGTTTTCACGAATCATCAATCGATATGAATAGTAATTCATTGCACTGACTTTCGTATTCGTTTCCTCATTTGTTTGGGGATTTCTCATTAACATATTGAAATGATATCCATCATCTCCTTGCCAAAATAAAATCGGATATTGCAATCCGTCGTATGAGCGATGAGTTTCTGAGACTCGCTGAAAATCACCATTTGTGCGATGAAGAATTATATCAGGCGAGTTAAATTCTTCGCCAATTATAACGATCGCCACTTCATCAAATGTTGGTGCATTGTACTGTCTTTAGTGTTGGCCGACAGGTGTTTTGTTTTCTCTAACTGCATCTTTGTAGTCATCAGTTGGCATTTATTCAAGGGCAGTTCTGAACAATCGAATTAATTCGTTGTGTTAATCGAATAAAGTTTTTAATGCAGCGACTATTTCTCCTTTAGTGCTCGTATTAAATTGACAACGTTGATCGAGTTGTTTATGAGTGTTTCCCATGAAATAAATTTGAAAAAAATTGTGATCTCCGTTCGGCAGTGGTAGTAGTGATCCTGCACGATGATAAATTTGCCCTTGCACTTTAAATGTTGGCCTGTAATTTTTGCGCACTATATTTGTTGCACCAAACGATTTCATTTGGTAACATGAATTGTACTTCCGTATGTTTGTCAAGAAATGTTGAATTGGCCTGTGTCACCTGTTACCAACGTTGATAATGATTCGAGTGGTGAATGTAATTCTGGCAATTTCACTTTTCCACCCGCGCAGCACATTCCTGGTGTTTCATTCTTAAATTTGAGGGCATTGCAATATACGCATAATTTATCCATTTTTCCAATAAGCACACTTGAATGAAGATTGTAATCATAATTAGCATTGTAATGGAATTCACTAAGATTTAAATCAGCGTGCATTGTTCGTCTGGATTGAGCAGTGCGAACTCGAACGGTTTCCAATCTTGCTTCCCGTTGCTCGTCTGTTTCAGATGATCAGGTTTGAGCAGGGCGAACTCAAGCGGTTTCCAATCTTGCTTTTCGTTACTCGTCTGTTTCAGATGATCGGGTTTGAGCAGTGCGAACTCGAACGGTTTCCAGTCTTGCTTTCCGTTGCTCGTCTGTTTCAGATGATCGAGTTTGATCAGTGCGAACTCGAACAATTTCTAATCATGCTTTCCGTTGCTCGTCTGTTTCTGAAGCTCGTGATGCCTTTATCTTTCGTGCTTGAGGTGTTGATCGATCAATTGTTTTTTGTTTAGGTGGCATAATTGATTTGACAGCGAAAGTAATGCTTTGTAACGACTATTACAAATTCACACCGCGATTGTTGATTTACGTCATCATAGTTTCAGCCAATCCAGACCGTTTTCGATCACGTGACGTATTTAAGGAGCCCACTGTTCGATCACGTGACAAACAAATTCACAAATTCACGATTGTTTGACGTAATCTAAGGCGCCGAAATTTCACACTGAAGACACGCGAAATTAGGTATCGCTACAGACCGTGTTCGATCACGTTACGTATCTAAGGAGCCTACAATTCACAGCGACACACGGTAAATGTTGCAAAACTATATGAAATACACACATTTGTTAATTGTAAAATTATATATGGTTGTACTAATTCAGTTACCTTCGCGGGCGTGCGCAGAACAACTAACCAAAGTTTTATCACAATCGGATGAACGGAATAGGAACGCATACGACACAAACAAACAAACAAACATTCATTTTTATATATATAGATTAAGATATATATGTTGTGACGTCATACACTAAGCACACCCTCTGAGGTTCTAGACTGTTATTTATCGGGTTAGATCTTCACACGGGGACTATGTTTCGTGTTGCCCTTATGCGTGCGCAGATGTGAAGGCACCTGAGGGATCTACATGGGGTTGTGTTGTTTTATATATGTGACCTCTGTACTTCTAATGTGTGAAGGCATTTTAGGAGTTCACATGGGGTTTTTCATATATACCTTAGTTAAGATTACATGCATAGTTCTTGGCGCAATAAGATGCGAAGGCACCTTAGAGCGAATTGAGATTGTGCTGTCATATATAATTGTGAGAAAACGGGTCAAAAGTTTCCCCATTTGTTAATATTTGATATATGATACTATATTTGATATGTAAATATATTTGATATATACATTTATCATAAAATGAACTTCAAAAATATAAATGATATCATAAATGCAATTGAAGATTTGAAAATAAAAAATACAATGATCATATAAATTAGATTGTAATCAGATTCTCTCTGATTTTTAATATCTCGATGACAACGCTCAAAAAAATAAATATGTCCTCCCATCACATTATGCCCATTTTAAACGAATACAACAAGCCGTTAACGAACAATTAGCATATAACAGCGACGTAAATAAATTCGCACCGTTATTTGCCGAAGTAAAAAAAATTAGTAGGAACTCGGCCAACAATATGAAATTAAGCGAACTATAAATTCAAAAATAAAAACGATAAAGGAACTTATGAAAACATGTAGTGTTTTTAAAACATAAATATTTTTGAAACATTTAAGTGTTTTCAATACAGGTATGATAAGCGTTATTTTTGCACCTAGTGATTTATCACCGGTTATTTTAGATGCAGAAATTACCGTTAAAATTAAATCATATCATATATATATATATATATATATATATATATATATATATATATATATATATATATATATATATATATATATATATATATATATATATATATATATATATATATATATATATATATATATATATATATATATATATATATATATATATATATATATATATATATATATATATATATATATATATATATATATATATATATATATATATACATGGTAGGAAAATCATTAACAACTTGACTAGCTAACGAGCCATTAGACGCAATAAAGAAATTTATACCCATAAGGGATTCTGTCAGACAGTAATTGCAAGCGCGTCAATAATCTCAAACTATTATGCGATAGGCACTGAACAATTATTGAAACCTGTTACTACAGTCACCAGGGAGGTTTTATACGAAAAAGAAGAAGAATAACGAAAGAGAGGTGTTCTCCCTAACGAGAAAATAGCAAAGGAAACTAAATTAACATCAGAACTGCTACAAAATCTTTCTCCAGTGACAAGTTACCAGTGGCAAAGCTTCAATTTGGTCCTAAAAAACCGGTGAAGAAAAAATCGAAGAATTACGTGACAGATTTACTGAGGAGGGTTTAACAGCACTTGGTAACGGTGATCCAGAAGAACTTCATGCTCTTGGTTTTACGACTTATGAAAATAGGGAGAACATGTTGAAACCAGGACATAAAACATACATTAGAAATATAAAACGGTGGGCTGATGTATTTTATAATATCAAAACTAACACAAGTATAATTGATGCAAACAATGTATCGTACATGGGATGATAAATATGAAGAAACTCAAACAAAAACCGCAAAGATTGCAAAGAAAAATTCAGCAATCTCCAAAGAAAATGTAATTCTCACCTCAACGACAACCACCTTCGCTATTGTATCCTTCTGATATAGAAAGTAAAGATAATGAAGGTGATGATGATGAACTTTTTAGATAATTACAAAATCAAAAAAAAAAATACACACAATGAAGAGGATTTTCTTATGGTAGTGGCTGGGTTCGTTGTCCAAACAATGTTCTCCGAGACATAACACGATTAGAAATTTTCATTGCGATGAAGAGAGCCGGAAATTAATCACCGGAAATAACTAATGAAGCTGTTATTATCTGCAGACGACTGTTTGAAGGTGGTATCATGGATATTGCTGTATATCGAAAATTTATTGATGAACTAGTCGATGATTACCATAGTGACTAATGTCACCACATTAGATAGATAGCATTTAAATAAGATGATCATATAGTACAACCGCTATAAACCAACCATGACCTACGTAGTAATTTCACGATTCCCTGTTTATAAAGTGTATTATGGAGATGGTCCCAGGAATGTATTTCAAGGTTTATTTGCAAGGAAGTCTCCATAAAAAGCACCAATCGCAAAAGAATTATCAATGAATGCTATTGATGTTATTCGTGATAAGGGTAATAGCGCTGTTGGTGATATTGCCGGTAAACCATTTACCGCGGCCAAAGAAAAACTACTAATACTAATTCCCTAATAAAATCACTAGGAAAACTACCATCTACGGAGATTATGCCTGTGAGTATTAGCGAAATAATAAACAACGCGTTGGATGAAAAAAAAGCATAGCGGATAAATAAGGGATTTGATGCTCAGGGAAATATTACTGCATATATGATAGCGGGAAGTGGAATGATAAAGTCATCAAGATCGCGGTTTAGATCGAAAAATATAGAATAAAATGTTCAAATTGTCACCTGATACGGCATTTGACTTAGATGCCACAGTTCCTAAAGATGATTCTGTACGCGATTATCAATTTTATTCCTATAACGCAATACAACCAAAAAGTTGATCAAGAATCGAACTGCAGGCTCAAGATACAAACAAATACTTTCTACCAACTGAAGCATTTATCGAAGTAGAAGAAGAACTTGTAAAAAATTATGGTGCCAAAGTTGGATTTGTCAATAATTGTACCAAGTCATTAGATAGTAGCGCTAGATATATGATTGATGGAAGAGAGATTGAATCTATTGAGCATGATGTTGATGTTTCCATAACAATAGTGGGTTTAGCAAAATATTCTGATGATTATACATGATCGGCTGGTTCATCTATGATGTTTGCTAAGGATATTACTAATAACGCTGAATACATTCAATATTCTAAGATAAAGGCAACACGAGATACTGCAGTTGATCAAGCACCAATCGGATATGTGAGACCAGCTGCCGCATTTGATGTCATAGATGTTAATCTTAATTACGACCTAGGATTTGAAACACTCGAATCGATGTTGCAAGGACAGCGTTGATTATTTGCATGCTCGATTTCATTATCTCATATTTTCAGATTTTGCAGAAATATTTGAAAGGTTATCTTTGGAGCGAAACAGACGGTAGTCCTCGTGCGAAAAGGCGACGATAATGCTGCGATCTTGCGTGATGCTGGTGGTGCTGCTGCTGGTAAAGTAAATATATAAAAACTCACAGTATGGATGCCAGTAATGCCTCCATAAATCACTGCAGAGGAAAAATTATGATCATTTATGGATACAGGTGGTAAATCATTGCTATCATGGCTTACAACAACAACATATATTATGAAGACTTCAGTTAATGGTATATTTACATGGCACATGGCATCAAAACAGGGAGTTTCTGCGCCACGGTATATATTTGTTTCGTTACATGATAAGGCACAATTAAATTCACAAACAAGCAGCCAAATAATATTTAATCAACTAGGTGTTACTGAAGTCTTGCTGAGGACAAAGGGACAATAAGAACCATACGAGGATATTTTACTTGATGACATACAAAACCAAATAGCACGCGCGTATCATCGTTTGCTGACATTTATGACACGTGATCTGAAAGTAGATTCTGGTCTGCAAATATCACAGTTAGATTTTAGAAATCGATATCCGATTTATTACTTTTTCTTGCAACATCTTGATATAACCAGACAGTCCGTCGTTGATATACATTTCCGAGCTCGTGTAATCGATCCTCCTGCTGGTGGTTAAAGAGCAATTGCTGTCATATTAAGGTACAAGTCAATGTTATTAGAAGGTGTTGGTGGACTAATGAGGGTAGTTGATGGGCCAGTGGAAAATATGTAATATTTTCAAAAACATGTATTTCTATTCCAAAAATATATAGACAATTAGATGAATCTCGTGTTAAATAAAATTTCATATAGTCATGTTAAAGTTACTCAGACTCCAGGTCAGATTAAAAAGTTGCAATCGAATTCAGTTAAAAAATGTGGAATTACGATATAGTTAAAACACAATCAGATCTCTGGTGGTCTAAATAAACTATCATTGACAGCTCGTCAAATCAAGCATTTCAATGATGCTATCAAAGATAAAAAGGTGTTCAGGCCACTCTCTATGCGTCCGTGATCAAAGTTGTGAGAAAAACAGGTGGTATATTTTCACATTTCGCTGCGATTCCATGGATAATTGCCGCAGCGGCCCCCGCTGTCGCTAAAGCTGTCACGTTAGGAGCTGTTAGTGCTGATGGCGCTGCTGGTGTAAATAAAGTTCTTGGAAAAGGATATAAATAGCGAGAATGAAATCTATTAATCACTGCACCAGCAGCATCATTATCGACTATCGGAATGAATATGATCAATACCGCTGGTGGAGCTTTTCATGCTCATATGGAAGCATTTGCACACAAAAAGCGAACGATCTCTGACTTTCAAGTCCATACCGGAAAGGAAAAGGATACAAAAAAAGGAAAGGGTCTAAGACTACCAGGAACTTCACATTCATGGTACAGCGAAAACGGCCTGAGGTAGACAGGGACAATTTACTAATTCCAGAACCGACGGTTTCAATGTCAAATTTTGATATACTCGCTGCCGCTAAAACATTAGCAATGAAAAACTTTAGAGGAGTTTTTATGCGAGATCAATTACCACAACAGCCAAACACCACTCAAACCGGTATTAATTTCGATAACAGCACCGGACCATGGAACTCATTGGATTGCAAACGCGATTGATCACCGTATAATTGTTTATTTTGATTCATATGGGTTAGCAAAACTACAGCGTTTATACGTTATATACATCAATTAAAATTCCTCGCTGGTACTCCACGCTACCAATACTGAAAATGACTGACCCACCAATATGTGGCCTAGAAGTCTTAAATGTACTAAGCGCTATATAATCATCAACTAAACCACCCCATAAAACCGTACAATAATATACGAGGTATTGCTTTTTAGAGAGATCGTAAAATATAATTACGGATATTTGGGGGAGATCTCTCTCAAGCCCACACCGCGGAAATATCTGCAACCAATGATGTAAAAACTAATCAAGGATGAAATATCCGAGATGTTAAACCTCGCAAGTGTAGATCCAAATGAAATAGTCGTATTTCAAGACAAACAAGGAAAATTAAAAACGAGTAATGTTTCCATGAATGATATTCTTGTTAAAATAAATTGAGTAACTGAAAACTCCCTAGCAGTGTTTGATTCCACCGGTAAGATTAAACCAGGAGTTTGTTTTACCAACTGTGGTAGATAATATTCTCGACATGAACTCTAAAAAAATAACCGCACTGGTTATTGATGTTGTGACGAAAACTATGTAGATTATAAACTAACAACGCTGCACGACGAATATAAAACCACAGATGGTAAACTAACGACATTGCGAGCTGTTCATGCATGTGCTTTTGCAAACCTCCGTAGCAATTTTTAAAAATCGGATGAATTCATGGATAATTTCTTTGGAACCCCGATGACTGTCCCAAGGAAAGTTAAGCAAACTCAGGACAATATCATTGCTGATTTTCCTGCTATCGCGACCAGACTTGATAAGATCAAGATACGGAATAAACAAAATATCAATACCGTGTACTCGATACATCATAGCTCATTCACCTGGACACCTCAAAATAACATCATTGGAGTGTCTGCAGATGTTAAGGGTATGTATAGATTGACTCTGATTTCACCGTTGCTGTTTAACATATCGACCAACACTTCTACTGGTGTAAATACTGAAAGTGCAATAATAGATAAGGGATCCAGTGAAATATTTACAATAACCCCCTTAGTGGTAATTTAGCATCAGCGTCAGTTACGGTTTATGTCAAATTTGTAATTGATTTAAGTAAATAATATAATGAATGTCTAACACTATCGATATGATCAAGTCCGTGTGTTTCAAACTAAACTAAAAACTCTTATTGACAAGTATACCGAGAAGATAAAAAATACTGCTGTAGATATCTATCAGAGTTCTATAATTACTGTGCTAGGATGGCCTGAAATCCCACCTCGGACATCTTTTCAAAATATACCCGAACCTAAAAAGTCTGATAATGTCACATACAATAAATCAGATCATGATGCAATAATATCGTACGATGGATATTTCCGAGTTCTGAGATTTTTTCGTGGGTGAATATAACCAGGTGGTAGGTGGTCTCAAGTAATTCCAAGTAGAATTACTGAACATTTCATAAAAATAAATTTTTTGGTTGAAAAATATAGACATATACTAATAAAAAAAAAATCTAAAGAATTCAGCGAGATGAAATCGTCAAATACATAGAATTATGTAACCAAATTATCCCTGTCATTAAAGTATTTAACTTACGGATTATTCAAACGGTCTTAAATGATACAAATCCGTAAACAATAATTGAAGTTGCAAAAGCATATAATATACGTGTAGAATATATTCCAGCATTTAAGTTTCCTGAGTATAATGTAGACCAATTAAAAATCCGTCGGTGATGTCATAGATGAGTATTTCCACAACCACAGACAACTATCCTCAAACATAATAATGACCCAGAAGGGACAGGTAGGCATATTGCTCCTGCTAATGTTAATATATCATCGGTGATTGGAATAAATCTAGTGCGTGATATTTTAATGGAAGTTACCAAATAAATCTCGAAAGATCCAATCAAGCCCAGCAGAGATATATTTTATATTCGTTTGCAGCAACGGTTCCACTCGGACTTTTAATAATTGAAGAGCCAACAAATTCAGAGAATATGCGATGTCATAATGATTTATTAACGAGAATTAATTTTAAACTCAATGACCAGTCCCATAATTTGATTGACTTAAAGGGCAGAATTATGATTATATTCTTATCGCTTTTTTATATGACATAATTGTTTCACATTTTAGATCTTTCAGTATTTATTCTAAAATCTACAGAGTAAATACCTAGGTTATGCAGCTCCATTACATTAGTAATACTATAGTCTGAACGTTTAATGTACAT